>CM054179.1:81320043-81417543 GCA_028829895.1 Sinotaia quadrata | reverse complement strand
TAGAATCCGAACACCCAGTTCACCATGAAGCAAAATTGACATTTTCCGAGATCTACTGGCTACTGACGATGTTTCAGCCTGGATGGGTGTTCTCGTGCAGATGGATGGAGCACAAACATTCCACCATTTTGTTTATACCTTTTTATAGCTATGAGCTCATCTGGTATGGATTTCCAGATTTCCAGATTTGCTGACGAAATTTGTCCCAAATCACATGAGGCTGATCCATTCTTGCGGGTTTGTTGCTAGAGTGGTTTCATCAGGCGGTATTGTCTGCACTGAGATGCCAAACTTCTGGAATCAGCTAGTGCAGACCAATTAATCTCAGTATCTGTGTCGAGAAGATGTTTATTTCTCGTGATGGTGATAGAGTGAACTGTTAGTATCTCTCACAGCGATCCATTTTTCATTCAAAGTTGTAATAATGGGTGGTAGTATTAATGAGGGTGGTGGTGGTGAGACTTGTGAGGGGAAATCACTAAATAATATATAAAAATATTTCAATAGTTGAACTTTCGTTGTCTAAATATGTGTCCTTATTTAGTCGGTAGTTACTCAGCAAATTACTCTGGTGACGTGGAGATAGTATTTATCTCCCTTTAAATTCTTTTTAACTGCATCTCTCTCTCTCTCTCTCCTCCAAACCATTCACTGCGTGGAACTGAAAATATGTCAATCATAACCTGCAAATTAATTTAGTTTCTATCCGTGTTCGTAATAAAACACGTCTACATTATTCATACATGCCGCTTGTCATCTGTCTTGTTCGAGGCACTTCATCAACGCAGTGAAAGATTTAAAATAAATTGCAACATTTGACACTGGCTCATAAATTCTCTCCCTGGAATGATTTGCGATCTTGGACACAGCTTTTCTCTCTCTCCTCTCTCTCCCTCCTCTCTCCCCCATATATATTTATAATATGCTGTACGTTTCCTATCCCTGATAGATATAAGTAACTAATGTTGTAATCGCGTGATCTGCATGTGACCATTCAGACCGAGGCTGATTTGTGTCTTGTCGAGTGTTTTCGGATATTATTGATTACGACCTAGATATTGTAGTTTTCCAAATACAATTCTTCTGAGCGATTTCTATTAATACAATACTATCACTGGCAGTAACCATCTCCCACCATTCACATGAGAAAGTAACACAGGAGAAGGGCCCATAGGTCCACTGAGTATGTGCTTCAATTACTTTGTAGATCACCTCTACCCACTACGTAAACTTACCACGTCCATGTCAGTGGATCGTGCTAAAAGTTTACCTTCCCCCAATAATATAGGAGTTTTTCCATTGTATTATAATGCGTGTACATATTCCCTAAAGTAAGTATTGAAATAACGTCACAGCATTTGTTTCAAATTGTTCATTCCAACTGTTTCTTTATTTATCTAATGCATTTGTTAATATTATTCATACTGATTCTTTCTTTATTGGACTAAAATATGCCTGAAGCGAACTAAAATGGAATAGGTATGTATAGAATTGTTAATCTTAAGATTGAAAAGTCACTTCGTTATTTTACGTATGTAAATTCAAGATTAGGATTATGTCTTCTGCTCTCCCCGTTTAGCCTGATTATTGTTTCAAACAATACACTCATCTATCTATCTATTTATGTATCCATCTATCTCTCTCTCTCTCTCTCTCTCTCTCTATATATATATATATATAAATATATATATGTAATTATCTATCTATCTATATATTTATCTAATTATCTATCTATCTAGTTATTTATCTTTCTTTCTATCTATCTATCTATCTAATTATATATCTTTCTATCCATCTAATTATCTATCTATTTATATATCTAATTATCTATCTAGAGTTTATGGCGAGTATGAGGCAAATCGGTAACGTCAATTCTTATATATGACTTCTGACTGCTGTTTATCTCGTAAATAAACAATATGATTTTAACTTATCGCTGTCACTCATAAGTAAAGACACAAAGTGTCCTAACTATTAGCATGACATACAATGACAAGCCTTCAACTAGTGACGTCATACGATTTTATTAGTAAAGACCTCAAATTACTCAGCCTATTGAAGAAAATGACTAAAATCTAATTAATGACCACTTGACACAAGCTACTAAATAATAATTTTATCAAAACCCAAGTCACGGACTAAGGTAATCGCAATATTCAAAGCGATCTGAATATTCATGTCCAAGGCTAAATTTGTCAATACCTAATTAATAGTGATAGTTATATAATTGCATTAAATTATCCCCATTATTAAATAATGTTACCTTACTAACAAAATGAATGTGAGAAAAAAAAAGAGTGTATTTAGATAATTTATTAACATTTTAATAGTAGTATTTTATGATTATTTTTCATGAAAATTAATAATCGTTTTAAAACCACTTGTAATCTAAATGTCTGTATTTGCTGATGGCATCATTCTTCATGTTATAATTATCTACATGTATTAATGATGATTTTACAATAAAGATGTCAATAATGTGATGATTGATGATGACGTCGTAGAATTATGATCTATTTAGTGACGTCATACAAGCGTGAAGGGAAGGAGTCTGCTCCTTCTAATGTAATGTTCACTTGTATTCTTTTGGCTGTATCCTTCAATGTTCACTTGTATTCTTTTCGCTGTATCTTTCAATGTTCACTTGTATTCTTTTTAAATTTATCTTTCAATATTCACTTGTATTATTTTTAATTTATCTTTCGACATTCACTTGTATTATTTTTAATTTATCTTTCAATGCTCAACCGTATTCTTTTCCATTTACCATGCATTTTCATCATTTGGCATGATCGTAATTTTTTTTTTAACTTCAATTACGGGTTGTTAATTTCAGAAGCCATTCTTAGGCATTTGTGTGCTTAATAATTATTTTGTATCTTAAAATTAGATACCCAAGATTGTGTGTCTGCATATATATTGTGGAAGGATTAATTGAAAGTTCTTGTTGGTTTTTTTCAAATTAACATTAACATCGATTAAAACGTGTCTGAACATTCACTCACTAAAGAGCTTGATTTGCAAGCCAAACTCTCAGCGTTGATCACATCATCTAGCGACATATCGCCTTATCTCCCCCTGGCCTTGAGCGAGAATGGACGCTGCACCTTGCCTTCACTCTCATTCATCAGCCATAGAACCTTGTAAATACAGAACCTACTTCTGCCAAATTGCGCCATGACAGGGTCTCCGGGGTGACAGAATGGATGTCCATATCGTCGACAGTTTGCTCTCGTTTCTCTGTTCTGCGCAAACCTTTTCTTCTTTTCGTGGTCGGTGTCAATCGACCGCCAAGGAATGCGGGTCAAAACCCCGAGCATTATTTTGGTCATCGAGATCTTATGTTTGTGCGTCCTTAGGGGTCTTCGTTGTGTACTCTGCAAAACATCAATTATAATTTTAAAATTCATGCGTTAAATTAAGTTTACTTGTATCTAACTAAATATCAATTTACCTATCTATATGTCTGACTGTCTGTCAGTCTATATATCTATCTCTCTGTCAATTTATCTATCTATCCATCCATCCATCCATCCATCTATCTATCTATCTTTCTATCTATGTGTCTGTGACACCTATGCCACGCTAGTTATCGGTTATGATGATTATTATTATTATTATTTAATCATTCATAACTATTTTCAAGTGATGAGAATCTTAATTTATGTTATGAATAATTCTTCAGAAGACACCACTCGTCTCTCTCACTTGGCGGATATGCGGGCACTGTAAACGTTCTCTCTTCCACAACATTAAAGACAAACATTTACCGTCACACAATATTTCCATAGATGGATAGCATCTTACCAAAGGAGAAGACAATCCATCTTTTAATTTATATTTAGCGAGTCCTCATCCACCCACTTTCTTCTCAAACATAAGATTATCAATATGTGTAAGAAAGTCAATAAATTTAATATTAAATTTATTAAATCAATAATCAAATATACAACATATGAATATAATCATAAGAAGAGCATTGACATTTACATCACTTCACAACAATGTTTGATTAAAACGGGACAATCATCCATTTTATCCTAACATAGACACCAGTAATCAACTATCATGAATATATAATCACATTCATGGATATAATCACGGAAATGAGAGTAGAATTTCAGAGAAATAATGAAAGTCAAATGCATATAACCTGTTCAAAGATGGTGGCTGTCGCTGACTCGTGTTCACAATCACGTGGTTTGCAACAAATCACTGTCTTTCTTATTCAGGTGATGGCTTCGTGTGTCCCTTCCGGGCACATTACACAACTGTTCCAGGATCTCTGATGAACTCACAAAGCACACCATACAGAATTGTCCTGAATTTCACATGTATTATCAAGTTCATCAGGATGAATGTCTCGACTTTCGTGTGTTGTACTCAACACACCAAGAGGAACATTCAAAATAATCTTTGTGAATTCTCGAGACCAAACTCAAGCCACCATTTCCGCTGTATTGGCTTTCAAACGGAATTCACAGAAATCAACTTACAACAACACGTTTTACTGATAAATTGATGACAATGCAGGACTCACACACCAATGCGACCAAGCAAGTACAGTAGTCACTTCTGCCTAGGGGTGCAAAAAATGGCGTGCTTTCTCTTCAAAAGTCAAATTAATGCAGCACTAAAATTCAGGCATATTTCATCTCTAAACTCCTTTCTCTCTTACAAATATTCTCAACTTACAAATTCCTGCAACAATTTCATCATCCTGATACACACACGGCATACGAAATATAGCATTGATCAAAATTCACAAAGTATAATTTACAACGGAATCAAATTAGTGAACATAGAAATAATGTTTCAATTACATAATCATTCTCTAATTCAAATCATAGATCAATAGCAAACTTGTATGAACTTTTATAAGTCCATTTTTTTCTTTATCAGTCAGTTAACTTACCATAAGTTGATGATTGTCTTTATGACCAGACTCGAGTTATGTTCAAATTCAAAGTGATTAGAATAGAGTACTTCAACAAAGAAACTTTCGGTCCATCCACACTGGATGAGTTTATTATAACAGGTGTGAGACTATTAGTCAGAAAAACTACTCATCCAGTTGGAACTGGTTTGGATTGAATTAGCAATTTTGTAGCATACCTCAACCCAAGGTGTTTACTCCAACTCTGAAACTTACAAAAATAACATCATAAGAAGTGCCCAAGATCGGTCACTTTGACAAATTATCAACTTCTATAACAATTAAGTTTAGAAATAGGGATAGACAAATGTACTCGCCACACTATCTATCTATCTGTCTGTCTGCCTGTCTGTATATATCTACCAATCTATCTATCTGACTACATATCAATCTATTTATCTACCTGTCTGGCTATCTATATATCTTTCTATCTGTCTTTTCAAATAAATAAAACTGTGCATCAGTTCATATCTCGCTCTCTTGTACTTTTTCCTCTCCTTCTCAAAGGCTGTCTACTTACACTTTCTATATATTTATTTATTTTCTATGTACATTGCATTAATTTATTTATCTATTATTTTATACTCTGTCTGATTATACATCTCTTTGTATCTCTCTCTTCCCTTATGTCTCTCTCTCTCTCTTTTCCCCTCTCTCCACATTTATATATAATGTCCTAGCCTGTATACCACCCTCGTGTTTCCATATATGCGACTATCAAGCTGTGCATCATCTTTCAATACATCTATGCTTTCATCTACGATGTCTGTCTTATCATTTATTTGCCTATCTTTATGTTTACTTGTTGATTCTTTCAGACAATCTGTCCATATCTATCTAACTATCTATCTATCTATCTATCTGTCTGTATGTATGTATGTCTGTCTGTCTGTGTCTAAAATATATTATTTAATATCTAGTATTTTATATCTTCTTCTCTCACTTGCATTAGATAGTCGTCACTTCTTTGTACCAGCCGTGGATATTTTTTTTTTTCAGAAAGGAAATAAAAACGCCACATGACATTACGTGTCAATGCAGATCCAAAGATAACATTTCAATTTTCAGAAAAGTTACTTTTTGTTTTCCTTTTTTCTTTTTGGCCCTATGCTACGTCACTGTTTTTATATTGCTTTTCTGCCTAATTCTAAAACTGTTGCTTCGCCCCTTTTTAATATCTCTGCATCTGACGACAGTGACGTCCTAACGTCACCACCCGTGCACAGTTCTAGTGGAGATGTTTTTGTTGTGACTTGGTTATGAAACTATATGAATTTTTCAAAATCCCGTTTTTTTGTCTAGTGAAGAAATTTCCTTCCATAACTTTCTTCTGACGTCTTCACGTGTGACTGTACTCCAGTATGCAGAGCATAAATATTTGTACAAGACGGTTCAATTATGTGAGCTTCCCACCCACCCCCACTCCATCCCCCTCCCCCCGAACACTCATGAAGATGACGCGGCTCTCATCCATCGTGTCAATTAAACAATTGACAATTCTGCCTCAGGGCTCATCGTTCAAACCTCTCCTTTCCTCTCTGTGCACTAACCGTTTCGTCAGATATGTTGTTGTAGTTTGTGATAAACTGTACACACGCTGTGTCTGGCGTGTCTAGTTTCTGGTATAATAAATACCAAGTTGGAATATGGTGTATTTATTAGTTTGTCAGACTGCCACCACATCATATATATATATACATCTAAGTATGACGCGCCAATTGTACACATTGGCACAACACCAATTAGTGACGCATGAATCACACACACATACATTCTCACACACACACACACACACACACACACACACACTTACATAGCATTATTTATAGAGACGCACCATTTATACACAGTGACTTGCCATTGAGTTCTGTACAGTGGCACATGACGTAACGAGAGAAGTGTGGTCTGCAAAAGAAAGCAAGATATGGGTGCATTGGGATGTTGCCTGATCAGTAACACTAGTCGAAAGTTTAGCCAAGCTAGCTAGACGTCATCGAAGCGACTGGCACACTGCAACGCCACTATTTTCGACCAGGAGTTACGTACCGTACGGTGATGGGGTCACGGTTGTTCACGGGCCTGGTGACATTAAAGGCAAGCGCTGGATCGTTTTGCTTGCAGATTAATCAGACTGTCCATTTCGGGAAGGATTTTGACTTCCGAAATAGAATCTAGTTTTGCACTCAAACAAGCAAATAAAAACTCTGAACTTAGGTAACACGTTTTTAAGAAATGTACTTCGCAATAGGAACTGGTACTCAAAGTTACTTATTTGGTTTTCTTGTAGTTTCTAGATGCAAGAGAAAATAAACGATATTCTAACTTTGTGTTTTCGTTTGTGTTTGTTTTTGTGTTTTTTTTAATTGGACACAGAGAGGATGCCATCATAAAACTAATTCATCTGAATGTCTTGTAATCTCGATGTCTAGGGTAGCGAAACTAACAACCCTAAAAATACTTAGCTCTGAAAACATAATGAAAATGAGCAGGGCAACCATAATGAGTAAAATAATCACAATGAATAGTGTAACCATAATGAGTAGTATAACGACAATGTCTAGCGTAACTATAATGAGTAGGACAATCACACTGACTAGGGTAGTCATAATGAGCAGGATATCCACAATGAGCAGGTAATCATAATGAATAGCATAAACACAATTTGTGGGTAATCATAATGAGTAGGATAACCACAATGACTATGATAGTGACACTTTTAGTCTGGACTTGCTCGATAAGTATTTAAACCAAATCATTTGCAGTGTCATCACTGCCTAATGACACCCATAAGATGTTTTGAGTACAAATTCTGCCGAAAATTTCGTAATCGCGCATTCACACTGAGTCGCAAAAATATTTCAATTTTAATTTTAATTTTATTGAATCTGCTTTACTCCAGACACACTGACATCCTCAAAATTGGATGATATACCTATTTCAATCGAATTTTAATTTTAAATAAAAAATACATTTGCAATGTCAAAATATAATACACATTTTAAAAAATCATTTCTGGGGGCGGAGAGAATTGGGGGCGAATGGTGAGAACGAGGCTGGAACTTTCAACCCTCTGTAAAAGAGATGTCAAAACAAAACTGTGTTGTTCAATAAATAAAAAGTGACAGAACTGATCAAACTCGTGATAGTGTATACGAATAAAGCAATTATATTATTCGTCACCCATGTAATCCGTTATGTCCTTTTCGTGATTGGTACCCGAGGTAAAAAAAAATTAAAAAAGAATCTAACATTATGTCAATCACCACATCGGGCGAGTGCTAAAAGTTTTCTACCACGATAATCACTACAGCCTGGAGAATACGACATCTTCCACTTTGATGGCTATTACTGACTAGATAATACAGCATTGACGGTTACTGCAATCTAGACAAAATCACAGTTCTGCGACCGTGATGGTAATTGGACAATACAACACTTCAATGACCGTGATAGTACCTACAGCTTGGACAATACAACATTTCTACGACCATGGTGGTAACTACAGCTTGGATAATATCACAGTTTAACTACCATGAATGTAACCACAGCTTGGACAATACAACATTTCTACGACCATGGTGATAATTACAGCTTGGATAATATCACAGTTTGACTACCATGAATGTAACCACAGCTTGGACAATACAACGACCTTCCTAGTCACTAGAGTTTGCAGAATATAGCGGCTGTAATCCCTGACAGTTACTAGAGCCTCGACAATAACATCGTGACTGTCTCCACATTGCGAAGAATGTGATGCAGTTGATTGTCCTGAAACACACTTCTGCCACGCCTGACATCGTGCAAGCCAAATTGTCGCCCAACAAATGTTTCCAAAGTGTCTGGAAGGCAACGTAATCGAAGGTCCTACTGCGCATTCGTTCTAAGACCTGCAGAAATAGCAAACCGATTTTTCAACGATTTTCATCTCCCAGCTGCGTCCTGCAAGATGTGCTTAACTTGAGCCAGGTTTCATTTGGGTGTTCTTGAAAATTACTGTTTTAGTTAAGTCCATGCTTTCTCGAAGTGCTAAGATGGTCAAAAGTTCTGTTGTCTATGGTCAGCAGTATTAATAAGCTATATGTTTCTGTCACTTGTGCTTTGGTCGGTCGATATTAATAACCAACAAATGGATGACTCTGACAGCCGTGTTAGTGTCGACATTATTAACCATAAGTTCAAGTGGATGCTAGTCAGATGTATTATTGCGACATTATTAACCACAGCATCTGACTGTCTCTGTTAGCTGTGTTATAGTCGACATTATTAACCAATCAGCTGAATGTCTCTATTAGCTGTGTTATGGTCGACATTATTAACCATCAGCTGAATGTCTCTACTAGCTGTGTTATGGTCGACATTATTAACCATCAGCTGAATGTCTCTATTAGCTGTGTTATGATCGACATTATTAACCATTAGCTGACTGTCTTTGTTAGCTTTGTTATGGTCGACATTATTAACCATCAGTTAAATGTCTCTGTTAGCTGTGTTATGGTCGACATTATTAACTATCAGCTAAAAAATGTCTCTGTTAGCTGTGTTATGGTCGTCATTATTAACCATTAGCTGACTGTCTCTGTTAGCTGTGTTATGATTGACAGTATTAACCATCAGTTAAATGTCTCTGTTAGCTGTGTTATGGTCGACATTATTAACCATCAGCTGAATGTCTCTGTTAGCTGCCTCACTAGGAAGGTGTCTTGCTGGATGTATTCAGCCAACCCTTCTTCGCTGCTGTAAACAAAGGAACTAACTTGATGCTAAAACTTTCCACAAGAAATATTAATGCACACATCGTTTGAAATGGGATACCAGGTGACGTAAACAGTTTGATAATACAAATTCAGTTTTGATGTTTGTGTAATGCTCAACCGATTAAAGTTATTATCTTTATTAGAATTTATCGGAACTGGTAAACTACATCGGGAAAGGACTCGGTATTTGTGTATCCGGAAAAAGTCTCAGTCAGTATTTGTGTATCCGGAAAAAGTCTCAGTCAGTATTTGTGGTATCCGGGAAAGGTCCCAGATTGTATTTGTGTATCGAGAAAGGTTCCTGTCAGTATTTGTGATATCCGGGAAAGGTCTCAGTAACTGTGGTATCCGGGAAAGGCCTCAGTATTTGTGGTATCCGGAAAGGCCTCAGTAATTGTGGTATCCGGGAAAGGTCTCAGTAATTGTGGTATCCGGGAAAGGTCTCAGTAATTGTGGTATCCGGGAAAGGCCTCAATATTTGCTTATCGGAAAAACGTCTCAATATGTGCATCCGGAAAACCTCTCAGTATTTGTGGGAAAGAAAGATGAGCATCACTTGTGAAGTGTAATTGCCTACTGTCATTTAGAAGAGAGGGAAAAAAGCAGATCCAAATTTTATTAGCCTAATCTTTTATTTTGAAAGTCTTGTTATCCTGAATTTAGATTTATTGGTATTATTTTTATTAATCGTATAAATTTTATGATTTGTTGGCTGTAGAGTTACGAATACTTCCCATTTTACATTTTGAAATAATGTTGGATTTTGTTTTGGATGCTCTAGTAGATATTTTAACTTTAAGTAGCGAGCACAAACCATCTAAGTCACAGGATCCAAAGGTGAGTAAGACGTCATTTAGCAACGTAACTTACGCTTCAAACAATTTAATAAACGTTACTTGTAGAGCAACTAAAGTGTTACGTAGTCAAATAAAACATAATAAAACGTTACCTGTTAGACTTAATAAAGCGCGGCATATCAGATGAAATATAATAAGCTGCTACGTGTCAGATATGACGTAATAGTGTGTTTTGTGTCAATTAAAAATAATAAAGCGCTATGTGTCAATTGAAACATAAAGCGTTGTGTTTCAGATAAAATTAATAAAGCACTACGTGTCAAATATAATAAAGCGTTACGTGTTAAACAATTAATCATTGTGTCAGACAAAACATAAAGAAGCGTTAAGTGTCGGATAAAAAATATAAAGCGTTGTGTCATATGCTCGTTAAATTACAACACACCTTGCCCAAGTATCTACTTGTGAATTGGATATATATTTTTTTCTTCTTTTTGATGATGGTACCAGCTTCCGGCATTCGGCCGATTTCGCTGCCTGGTACGAGGTGTGCCACTTTTGTGAGAGTTGAAGATGATGAAAGACAGAGTGGCGGCTTATTGATCGGAATGTTGCAGAGTGATGATGATGACGCGAATAAGTATACTTGGATATAACCTTGAAAAGGTCATGAAACGTCAGTTGCTCGCTCAATGTCATGTCCTGACAATTCACAAATTGTTTATAAAATTCTAAAAGCGTCACGAATCTCCTGCTCAAGCTCACCAATGTCTTCCTTTGCTTTGACAACATCTTAGCAAATGCTTTATCAGTCCAAGATTAATGCTGCACTTGTGGTTAGAATAGTTCAGGTACTTTGAAGCACCAGAAGTCTGTACGCTATTTTTAGGTGTTAAAATTTATATATTTCTGATGGAGTAAATTTGCCTATCCCTATTTCTAGACTTAATTGTTTTATAAATTGTTAAATTATCCAAGTAACCCGACCTTAGGCGCTCCTTATGATGGTGTTCTAGTATGTATCAGAGTTGGAGTAAACAACTCGAGTTGAGAATATGCTAGAAATTGCTGATGCAATCCAAACCAATTCCATCTGAATGAGTAGTTTTTATTATCCAAACGTTAAGATTTACGAGAATGAGATCTGCCATTGGGTTGAGATTAAAAGTTTACCCTGCTGTAAAGAAATCTATTGTCTAATCACTTTGAATTTGGTGTGGCAAGAAGTCCAGTCATGAAAGTAGTCATTAGCTTAATGGTGAGTTAACTGACTGATTGAGAGAGAATGGACTTGGAAATATTTCGTGCATTTTGGCTATTGATATGTTATACTTGCGTTTTACCTAGATATGTATTATGTGAGTAGACTATTATTTCTACATATTGTGAACTATGTTACTTATATGTAATAGGCTAAACACTTGACATTGTTTTAGTGAATGGGTTCATAAATTGATATGATGTGTGCATGTATTAGGGAAATAAATACTGCTGCAAGACACTGTGAGTTCAGACCTGAATGTAAGAAAGAATGGAGTTAAAAATGAATCAACTGGAATCTTAGCATTTGTATATTATATTTATTAATATACTCAACCTCAATAAAATATGCTGAAACATTTTTATTGTAGTAAGAACAAAGTCAAAAATTATCATGTGATGATTATAATTAGTATTAATGGTTACAGGAAAGAGCAGAAATTAAAACACGGAAATGTCAACATCTGAATAGGAAGCAAAATAGTAAAGCAATATAGCATTGCTTGAAACGTAAGCATACTTCACTCAGAATTATACAAACGTCTACATGTATCTGGACTGTATTTATGTATGTTATATAAATATTATATTATATTTATAATCACGCGCGCACATATGTATGACTGAACTATTCAAAGATAATGACTTGTAAAAAATGTAATTTTGTTCTTATCAATCGCCTCGCGCGAAAGCCATTTCACTGTTATGTGGGTTTTTTTTTTAAATAAAACAAAAGAAACCTACCTCATATTTCAGTTCTCAGTGTAAACAGGCTACCGTATATTTCAGTTTTAACTGTAGGAAAAGGACATTTTGATTCTAACTATCAAAACAGCAAATGTTTGTTCATCTGATTCTCACTCAAGTCGTATCTTTCGAGAACAGTGAATTAATTAACGCCAAATAAAATATCTTATACGCTCCTGGAAAATAAAAAGTATTTCTCTACAACATTACAACCTTAACCCTCCATCGCCTTAAACTGATGTGTGTGTTGTTGTTGTGTGGTTGTGTTGTGTTGTTAAGAGGGTGGAGGATCGTGAGAACGATCAAATTTCATTTTATTGTTATTTTTCAAAACATTCCTATTATTTTTTGTATTGTTACTAATCACTTTGAGTCAGTTGAACATTTATTTAATAATTGACATATATGTTAGCTAAGAAGGAAAAGCGTCAAAATGGAAGCGACTGCACATACTTTTGATATTTATTCATCGATGTTGACGAAAGCGATGCAAACCAAGTATGACTGTGTACAAAGCCTTCGGCTAGGATCTGCGACCAGACGTAGTCCACTGGGGATATCTAAATATTCCCTTCTGATTACCGCCCTACTACTGTCTGAGCGGGGTCAAGCAGTGCTTAGTTATTGTTGATCCAATAGAAACTTTGGGCGCGTTCAATATTTTATTATCGCAAGCTTTCGGAAATTTGTTCAACCACCAGGGCGAATACCTTCGCAGCAGGACTGTGTTTGCTTTGCGAGGAAACTGCAGTAGACCCCGTGACAGCGAACTATTACTGATTGCCATGGCACCTATTTAATATTCCCTTCCAGCTAACTGAGACCCTGAACATTACCAGGGTAGGCTAGAGGCTTTGGGAGGTGCGTTTTATTGTCTTGTGGGAGTTGTTTTCACCCTATATCGGCATGTATTAACACAAATCCCTGTAACCGCATTATACATTTTCTTTCTTTAATTATTCAGTCTTAAGGCAAAGATCACATACTTGGAGGATTGTGCTACCGTTTAAAAGGAATACGTAGACTTTTCCTGGCAGTATGTATTGTGATTTACGCGTGCATTTTGTAACTGTGTATTTGTGTAGGTATGTGAGAATGTGCACGCACGCGCTTGTAAATATGTATGCAGTTACAGTGAACGTAACATTATTTCAAATTTTACAGCTTTGGGATTATGTAGAAGAAAAAACAGCATACTTAAGGTAATTCTCTATCCACAAGCACTTTAATACATTTATCTCCAATATCCATGAGTACCTTAAAACGTACCCCTAATTAATCAGGTCTTTAAAACGGAAGTGTGGAGAGAGAGAGAGAGAGAGAGAGAGAGAGAGAGAGAGAGAGAGAGAGAGAGAGAAAGAAAGAGAGAGAGACCTATTAGACTTCTATGACAATGGTAATATATATATGGAGAGAGAGAGAGAGAGAGAGAGAGAGAGAGAGAGAGAGAGAGAGAGAGAGACTCGAAACATGCTCCTATGACAACGGCGTGGCAGTTATGCTCACAAGCGCTTATTTTCATTCACTAGTGAGAAGTTGTTAAAGAATCTTTACCGATAGCTGTGACATAATGTAACGTGTAGTGTGGCCATAATTAGCCATGACGCCTAAAGATGGGACCAGCAATAATTCATAGTTATGATTTTTATGCACAGTAGTATATTTATAGGACAAAATTTAGAAACTAATATAGTAGATAGATACATTTATTACACAATTACACAAAATAGAAGGAGAAGAATAGATTATCAAAGAATACAAGAATATAATAATGCATAGTGATGTGACGTCAGTAATGCACTCGTGTTTATTCTTAAAGTAAGAGTAAGCAAGGTGAATTTAAGAATTAAGATTCTCTGGCTTTGGACTATCCATTCTGAATACCCAATAGCATTTCATTTCACTTACTAAGAAACTGCAAGTGAAAGGCGATCAAGCAATCCATTTTGAATGGCAAATAAAAATTCCATTCTGGATGGATAATAGCATGTCATTTCACACACAAAACATTGCATGTGAAAGTGAATCAAACAGCCCATTCTGGATGACCCACACACCAAAACATTGCATGTGAAAAATAATCAAACAGACCCACAAACCAAACATTGTATGTGAAAAATAATCAAACAACCCATTCTGGATGACCCACACACCAAACATTGCATGTAAAAAATAATCAAACAACCCATTCTGGATGACCCACACATAAAACATTTCCTGTGAAAATTAATCAAACGACCCACACACCAAACATTGCATGTGAAAATTAATCAAACATACCCACACACCAAACATTGCATGTGAAAGTTAATCAAACAACCCATTCTGGATGACTAAAACAAAGAAATTGCATGTACAAGTTGTTCAGTGCAAATCTAGCATAAGTAATAAATAGAAAATAATAATAAAGTTTATCAGTGCGATGATAGTTGAAGGGTTAAACACGACCAACCTTTCAGCAATAATTATTAGTTATTATTATTCTGTACATGATTGGTTCCATCAAAAAGGTCCCAGGAGAACAGCGTTTCGTTCGTGTGCCTGTTCATGCGAAAGGATCGGTTGGTTCTTCTGGCTACAGCATGAGTAAGTAAATTTATTTATGGACGTGAGTTCAGCGAGATTCAGACACTTACGGTCTGGCTCCAAAGAATGCAAGCGCTCGAGCAATGGAATGAGGGTGGGGGGAGAGTAGGGAGGGTACTAAAGGCCAATTTCGGTAGGAAAAACACTAAGTAATATTCTTACAGAGTTTATTCTATCTCGGATCACGGATTCCATGGTTGTGCTCTGGTACTACTCAATCGAAATCCAGCAATATATTTTTTTAATAATTTTGTTGCCACTATCTCGGTATGTAAGAACTTAATTTATTTTACAGCTATGTTTTAGGAATATAAACTAGGTCTCATTTTGGATCATGTTCAGGTCTTGACAGGTGACAATCAGGTTTCTTGTTTTCTCTGCTTTTTTATATCATTAACAAGTTTGAGCTGACAGTTTTTGGTTATATTCAGATCTTGACACGCGGCAATCAAGTTTCTTGTTTTCCATATTTATTTGTGATTACCTAGTTTGGGCTGACATTTTTTGGTTATATTCAGATCTTGACACGCGGCAACCAAGTTTCTTGTTTTCCATATTTATTTGTGATTACCTAGTTTGGGCTGACATTTTTTGGTTATATTCAGATCTTGACACGCGGCAACCACGTTTCTTGTTTTCCATATTTATTTGTGATCTGTAAAATGTCATAAAACAAATAAACTACTACTGCATATTACTTAAAATAAGTAGATCTGCTCAAGTTAGTTGTGATATGTAACAAATAAATGATTCATAAAAATAACATATAATCTCTTAAACTGTTAGCATGTATAGATGAATATAGCCCAAGAGAAAGGGGCGTGGCCACGTGAAACAGACAAAAAGTAAATACATACGGTATGATAAACGTACTAGCTCTACAATAAAGCCATGAATTAGTTCGCGTGTGGATTTCACTAAAAGACTCCCTGTCGAGAACTTATTTCTATTTGTGTTTGCTGCTAACAGATCCACTGTCAAGAACTGTACAAATTGTTTGTTTGTGTATCTATTTATTTGTTTCTTACAGATATATAGTCAAGCATTCGCAGCCTTTTGCTTTGTTTTATTTGTTGTTTGCTATCAGATCTACTGTCAAGAATTCATTAATGTAATATGTTTGTTTAATGCTAATAGATTCAGAGTCAAAAGTTCATCAGTAAATTTGTTTGTTTGATGCCAGTAGATTCAGAGTCAAAAGTCAACAGTAAATTTGTTGGTTTAATGCCAATAGATTCAGAGACAAAAGTTCATCAGTAAATATGATTGTTTACTCCTAACACAGCCATACTATAAAAAAAAATCACTAAGTTTGCTTGTTTGTTAGCTAATAGATTTCTGTTAACAATTCATCAGTAAGTTAGTTTGTTTATTATCTAATAAATCCATTGTCAAAAATTCACCATTTAACATGTTTATTAGCTAATAGATTCTCTGTCAAGAGTTCATTATTCTGTTTTGTTTGTTACTAACAGACCAATTGTAAAGAATTCGTTATTATATTTCGTGTTTGTTGCTAACAGACCAATTGTAAAGAATTCGTTATTATATTTCGTGTTTGTTGCTAACAGACCAATTGTAAAGAATTCGTTATTATACTTTGTTTTTGTTGCTAACAGACCAATTGTAAATAATTCGTTATTATACTTTGTTTTTGTTGCTAACAGACCAATTGTAAAGAATTCGTTATTATACTTTGTTTTTGTTGCTAACAGACCAATTGTAAATAATTCATAGCTCCGTAGTATGTTTAGTTTGGTTTTAATTTGAAGAATAATCAAAATTATTGATATGTCGCTGGAGGAATATTTGGAATTGTTGTTATACTTGATATTTCGTCAGAGAATAATCCATATGTGTCAAATGTGGATTATTGTTATTTACATAAAAGTAATAATAACTACAAAAATGACAGAATATGTGCAGAAAAATGATTGAAAAGAAACACTCTATTTGTTTTAATGTTTGAATAATAGAAATTATTACTACAAGAAGTTTTCGTATATAGAAATCACATTTTTGCTCTCAACACATTAATGAACATTCCAATTACCTTCCGATTACCCAACCCCCTGACACGAACAGTAAGGTTTGCCTAACAAAATCTCTGTTTGCATATTTACGCGTGTGTGTGTATATGTGTTCATTTAATAAATTCAATTATAAATTTAAATTAGTTATGTTGTTTACAAGTAATATGTTTTAATATATTAGCTGATTTCACTTATTACATTTTATAACAGTTGATTATTTTTCTTTATATATTTCCTTTTTACTTCTTTTTCTTTTCTTTCATTTCTTTCTTTAATAATGTCAAAACGTCATCAGACCCCAAGATCCTGTTCGTTGTTCGTCACTGGACAGGAGCAATATTTTTGTGCCATTGACGTCATTCTAAGGAACCAAAGTTCACACACTTCTGGAAGTGTTTGAAACTCTTTAAAAATATGTTCAGGCCTTTTCACCTTGATGGACGAGGAGGCGGAGACGGGGTATAGGGGGGTGTTCTATATAGGAGGTATGATACGATTCTAGAGAGACGCGAATCTTTCAGTCTGTCTTGCTTGATTTATTTCGTCTATCAAATATCACATCCACTACATTGCTCCCAGGGGAAAGGGCTTCTTTAAAGTGCCATTTTCAAACACACACACACACATACACACACACACACACACACACACACACACACACACACACACACACACACACACACACACACGTGCACGAGCACACACGCAATCCAGACATTATATATAGACATACATAATCTTCCTTTGTAATCTCTGTGTAGTCAAGGTCTAAATTTAGAACTTGTACAATCGACACTAAACGCGAAGATTGAATGTAGACTGCTGCCAGCAAGCATGGTTACTATAAATACAATTATAACCTAAGGAATAAAAAGGCGAATAAGTTAACAGTTCCTTTAAACGATACTCTTGAAAGACATGTCTAATTGCAAGTGTTGTATGCGTGTGAATGTGAATGTTGATAGGATACATGAATACAATCGTAGATAGATAGATAGACAGGCAGAGAGACAGACAGACAGACAGCTAGCTAGCTAGATAGATAGATAGATAGATAGATAGATAGATAGATAGATAGATAGATAGATAGATAGATAGATAGACAGACAGACAGATAGAGAGAGAGAGAGACAGACATAGAGAGAGAGAGACGCACGGACGGATGGATGGACAGTCCTACGGACAGACAGATGGACACAGAATATGATATGATTATTAGATAAATAAATTATGATATAATGACTGGAAAGATATGTATGT
The DNA here is from genome assembly GCA_028829895.1 of Sinotaia quadrata. Classification (NCBI taxonomy): domain Eukaryota; kingdom Metazoa; phylum Mollusca; class Gastropoda; order Architaenioglossa; family Viviparidae; genus Sinotaia; species Sinotaia quadrata. Next base: position 81,399,167 of record CM054179.1, on the reverse strand, counting down.
AAACAGATTAAAAGTTATATATACATGTAAAAGTTATTAATAGATAGATAAATCATCCGACAAGTTGATTTTTTAAAAATATTTCTAAGTGGTGTATGTGCTTTAGTAATGGACTTTATTATCTTAAAAATTAAAACTGAAAAAAAAATTAACAATCGAAGAAAAGAGGTTTCATCACAGTTACTCAGGCAGCTCTCAAATATATTGATTTATTTCAATAATTCAACCTTAATATATTGATTTGTTTCAATAATACAACACAACCTTAATATATAGATTTGTTTCAATAATACAACACAACCTTAATATATAGATTTGTTTCAATAATACAACTGTAAACTTTGTCGCCACTGTAGTCTGGGGGGGTGGGGGGTGACGTAATAATGAATTATACCAAAATATTAGTAATTAGTTAATGATACAAGACATCTACAAGTGCCTCTGCAGAGTATGGACTACTGGTTAAATACGCTTATCTGCAACTGTTACGGCCGATGTGCTGGTAAGCCGTCATCAGTTTGACTCATGGCCCCCACTCAGTTTTTAAACCAAGAAATAGATTTATCAAATAGACAGGTAACAAATAGACTGAGAGAGCACAAGACGTAACCATTGGAATATCACTACACATTACGGTAACAAACAAGAAGTTACATTACATTAACAGATACGCGAGACTGAACAATTAATAAAAGTTTAATAAAAAGAAAAGTTCAACAATATTTAAAAGAATAAGCAAATGCATCTGTTTTAGTTTCTCATCATAAGCTCAAATAGTCTGATCAACTTTGAGCCACATTCTAGTCACTGTCGACAAGCAGGACAAGCTTTAGTGTTCAATATTCTGGCACAAGATATGTCATGGTGGTAGAGCTCAATAGGACACGTCATGAATAGCATCAAAGTCAGGCACCCTAAGCCCACATAATAGATTTCATATTAAATATAAACTGAAATTGAAAAAAATCTGAAACACAAATATATGAAGAGTCTAAATGTACTGCAAATTACTATATTAATAAATTTTAATTTTGGTATATGCCTTTGCAAGAAATAATTGTGGATTAATAATACAACAGTACTTTCATAGATGCCTGTATTTGCTTTAATAGTACATCACTTAAATATACAGTAGAGATTTGTTTCAACAGTACAACAGCACTTAAATGTATACTTATGTTTCAGCAATAGAACAACACTTAAATATATAGTAGAGATTTGTTTCAACAGTACAACAGCAGTTAAACGTATACTTATGTTTCAGCAATAGAACAACACTTAAATATATAGTAGAGATTTGTTTCAAACAATACAACGCTTAATTATACAGTAGAGATTTGTTTCAACAATACAACAATACTTAATTATACAGTAGAGATTTGTTTCAACAATACAACAACACTTAATTATACAGTAGTTTTAGACAAAAGAACGTTTTAGACAAAAGAACGTATCTGCAATCATTTATTTACACGATCTTTGTTGCCATTGTCTTTGACTGATTTTGCTCATATTTGTTTTTGCTGTGTGTTCTTCTTTAGACGGTGCTTTACTCTGTATTTCACCGCTAATTTCTCGTCATAAAACATCTGCGTCCTCGGGATAAATGAGGACAGACCAGTAAAAGTGTAATGACGTGTGAGCGAACATTAATCAGCTACACCTGCGCATGCGCGGAGCACATTCGGTTGATTTCCGTTGGGTGAAGATTGCGAGTACTAAGAAGAATTTTCGCAGTGGGTTTAATTTACGATGCTTTGCCGGAAATTGTGTGTGTCATTAACGCTGAGAAAAAGTTCCACAATTACGGAAACATTTTTAGAAGCTCTTAAAAATAACAATAAAACTACACAGGAGACCATACGTGTGCGTGCGTGTAAATGCGTGAGAGATTATGTATGCGCGTGCGCGTTTGTTCGTGTGCGTGTGTGTTTCATTGTCAGCTTGTGTATGTTCATATTGAGTATTGTACATTTAATTTTTTGTTTTATTAGTATTTTTTTTTTCTTGTTTGCTGTGGTTTTCGAAATTATTTGTTAAAAAAATAGTTGATATTTCACACATACAAATGTTCTGTTTATTACTCTGTTGCAAATGGCTTCATCTAATTGTCAAACAGTTACTTGGTTATTGTCTACATTTAACTCAACTCGAAACATAAGACTTTCGTTTGCTAAACAATAGAAAATTGAAGACCTTGAATATTAGCATGGAAATGATCAGATCAGATCAGATAGCCTATATGATCTAGGAATGGATGTGAGTGAGGAAGGCAGTCACTTGTAAATAGTAGTGACTAATATACATGTAATAACATATGAGAAAATGAGACTAATAAAAACATTAGCATGGTAAAGAGATGCTTTGAAAATTAGATAAAATGAGAATGATACAAAATATGAAAGATATATATTGAAACGAGGTGATATGAGAAAGTATATCACAAGGCGAAAGAGGTAGAAATAGAATAAGATGTAATAAGAGAATGATAGAGAATGAGATTAAAATTAGAGAATGATATACATTGTGAAAGAGATCGTGAGATGGCAGGACAATGATACACAAGGAGAATGAGATGAATTGGCTGAAATATGATGCATATACTTTGAGATACCGTGAAACTATGTGTGAGAATGAGATACAATGACATTTCTAATGCAAGAGATGCAATGTGAATGAGAAATACGAAGAGAAAATGAAATGATGATGAAATTCAAATTGATTGAGTGGACAAAACGCTTGACAATTAGATACATAGTTAAAGAGGTACAAGACTAATAATTGAGAATGAGATATTATCATTATTAAATGAATTGAGAATATTATGATAATTAAATTAATTGAGATACTATGCGAATGAGATGAATCGAGATGACATGTTGTGAGAATGAAATGAATTAATAATGTTATACTTTGAAAATGAAATGGTCTTAGAATGAGATAATATGAGAATGAAATAAAATTATTTAAATTTAAATGCATTCGAACGAAATGAACTGAGAATGAACTAAGAAAAGAAATTCTACGAGACTAAGATGTAATGCATTGGAATGAAATACAAGAAAAGATGAATTTAGAATGACATACAATAAGACTGAGATGTAATGCATTGGAATGAAATACAAGAAAAGATTAATTTAGAATGACATACAGTAAGACTGAGATGTAATGCATTACAATGAAATACAATAAAATGTGAATTTAGAATGACATACAGTAAGACTGAGATGTAATGCATTACAATGAAATACAAGAAAATGTGAATTTAAAATGACATACAGCAAGACTGAGATGTAATGCATTACAATGAAATACAAGAAAATGTGAATTTAGAATGACATACAGTAAGACTGAGATGCAATGGCTGGAGTGAGATATGTCAAAAACAACGGCTTATCTCGTCTTGCCTGTCCATGTGTCTATGTTATAAGAGTTTACGAGATTTTATTTTTATCTAGATTTAGTGTGTTAGAGGTGTTAGATTTAGGGTGTGTTTGTGTCTATAAGAGTTTACTAGATTTTATTTTTATCCAGATTTAGTGTGTTAAGGGTGTTAGATTTAGGGTGTCTTTGTGTCTATGTTATAAGCGTTTACGAAATTTTATTTTTATCTAGATTTAGTGTGCTAAGGGTGCTAGATTTAGGGTGTTAGGGCTGTTAGATTTAGGATGTTAGGGCCGTTAGATTTTGCGTATATTTAGAATATAGTTAATAATTTTAACAACAACTAATAATAATAATAATAATAATAATAATGTAAAACACGCTTCCTGCTGTTTTGTGTGCGTCCCTCAAATCGCTTCTTTGAGAAATAGAATCCATTTGATTACATCAGCTACTCCCATTTTTCTTTACTCCGGATGCCTCTTTCATGACAAGGGGCGATTACCATGTATGAACTAAAACCCTTTTATACAGTGCGCATTACAGCATTTCTATAGACTCATCAGATCTGAGATTCGTTCCAGGGTAATGAAGAAAGAATAACGGTTGAGTATGATTAATTGGCTTTTCTTGTCAGATTCCCTTGAGAAAACAAAGGCCATAGTGGCCGAACGCAAGCTATTAAAGCAAATTAGTTTAAGCTACAGACGACTGAAGGATTCGAGGTGATAAAATAGAACTTCGAAAAACCAAATGACACTCGAAAGGAATTTGCCCTCTTAAGGGCTCTCAGTATTGCCTTCTTTGTCTTTTGAATGGAAGCCGAAATGTACTTTGCATTTTTTTGTTGTCCTCCACTGGCCATTTCTTTCATCTTTCAGTGACTCTGTTCCTTTGTCTTATTTATATTTGGATGGTTCTAATCACGTCTTTCTTTTGAAGAAGAAGTTTTATTTCGCCTGTCTTGATTAGATTTAGTATATATCTGTCCACACGTGGTTTGTGTACGGAAACTCCTGAAACGCTTGCACGCTATTAATATTCTTAAGTACATTTCTTTTTTTATGTCCATTAGATTATTGTAACTGCTAGAATATTTGCCCAACAGATCACTGAAACTCTTAGAATATTTTTCCATTAAAGTAACGACTGTTAGAATATTTGCCCATTAGATTATCGCAACTGTTAGAATATTTGCCAAATAGTTTACTGCAACGCTTTGGATTTTTGCCCATTAGAGGAACGACTGTTATAATATTTGCTCAATTATGAGTACTGTAACTGTTAGAATATTGTCCATAGAGTACTGCAAACTGTTAGAATATTTGCCCAAGAGATCACTAAGACTCAGAATATTTGTCCATCAGACTAACGACTGTTAGAATATTTGCCCAAGAGATCACTAAGACTCTGAATATTTGTCCATCAGACTAACGACTGTTAGAATATTTGCCAATTAGATTATTGCATCTGCTGGAATATTTGCCCGTTAAATTACGACAAACTGTTAAAATATTTGCCCAATAGATTACTGCAACGTTTTGAATTTTTGCCCATTAGAGGAACGATTGTTAGAATATTTACCCAATATGAGTACTCAACTGTTAGAATATTCTTCATAGAGTACTGCAAACTTTTAGAATATTTGCCCAATATATTACTGCAAAATGTTAGAATTGTTCTGTTGAGTACTGTAAAACTGTTAGAATGTTTGCAAAATAAAGTATTAAGACTGCTAGAATATTTGCCTCTTAGAATATTGTCCAATAGAATACTGCAACTGTTAGAATATTGTCCAATAGAGTATTAAGACTTGCCCATTAGGTTACTGCAACTGTTAGAATATTTGCTCATTAGATAACGGCAACTGTTAGAATATCTGCCCATTAGGTTACTGCAACAGTTAAAATATTGCCCAATAGATTACTACAATTGTTTGAATATTGCGAACTGTTTGAATATTTGCCCATTAGAGTACCGATACTGTTAGAATATTCACCTATTAGGGGTACTACGACTGTTTGAAAATGTGCCTAAGATATTACTTCAAATGTTAGAGTATTTGCTCATTAGAGTATTGCAACTGTTAGATTATTTGCCCATTAGAGTATTGCAACTGTTAGAATATTTGCCCATTAGAGTATTGCAACTGTTAGAATATTTGCCCTTTAGTCATGGATTTGATACCCACTTCGGTTGAAATGAACCTATTTCTGGATGGATGACTTGATTTGTAGTCTCTTGGCTGAAACCGTATTTGAAATCACGTGAACCTCTAAAATTTTCTTTGGCGGTTAGGATACATTAGGACTTAGATCGCTACCAGCGCAAAATTGCTAATACCAAATTATCAAATACCCAATCATACCAAATTATGAAACACACTCATACCAAATATATTTATCAAACTCTCTATTACCAAATCAACGAACAATCATGCTAAATCGGAAAGTCTCGTTCTCGTAAATCTTAACCATTAGATAATAAAAACTACTCATCCAGCTGGAACTGGTTTGCATTACATCATCAATTTCTAGAATATTCTCAACTCGAGTTGTTTACTCCAACTCTTACACAAAAATACCATCATAAGGAGGTCGGGTCACTTCAAAAATTTAACACTTTATATAGCGATTAAGTCTAGAATTAGGGATAGGCAAATTTACTCTTCCACATATTCATTGAGCAGCACTGTATTCATTGATCATCACTGTAACTATTCATTGATCATCACTGTAACTGTTCATTGATCAGCACTGTAAATATTAATCACTGTAACTATTCATTGATTATCACTGTAACTATTCATTGATCATCCCTGTAACTATTCATTGATCAGCACTGTAACTATTCATTGATCAGCACTGTAACTATTCATTGATCAGTACTGTAACTAGTCAATGAGCAACAATGTAACTATTCATTGAGCAACAATGTAATTATTCATTTAACAACGCTGTAACTATTGATCAGCACTGTAACTATTCATTGAACAACAAGGTAATTATTCATTTAACAGCGCTGTAACTGTTCATTGATCAGCACTGTAACTATTCATTGAACAACAATGTAACTATTCATTGAACAACAATGTAATTATTCATTGATCAGCACTGTAACTATTCATTGAACAACAATGTAATTATTCATTGATCAGCACTGTAACTATTCATTGAGCAACAATGTAATTATTCATTTAACAACGCTGTAACTATTTATTTATCAGCACTGTAACTATTCATTGAACAACAAGGTAATTATTCATTTAACAGCGCTGTAACTGTTCATTGATCAGCACTGTAACTATTCATTGAACAACAATGTAACTATTCATTGAACAACAATGTAATTATTCATTGATCAGCACTGTAACTATTCATTGAACAACAATGTAATTATTCATTGATCAGCACTGTAACTATTCATTGAACAACAATGTAATTATTCATTGATCAGCACTGTAACTATTCATTTAACAACGCTATAACTATTCGAGTATGTATATGATCTAAACTTGCAAATATCAAGTCCCCAAACGTTCTAATGTAATTGATAGCATGAGAACGTTTACGATATGTTTGCTATATACTTTCGATTGCGATAGTAAAACAAAATGTAAATGAAACAAGTCATAATTATGTTTTATTGTTTTCTAGTTTATCTGTAAGAAACTCAGCTGTGATTAAACGAATAGTGTGTGTGTGTGTGTGTGTGTGTGTGTGTGTGTGTGTGTGTGTGTGTGTGTGAGTGTGTGTGTGTGTATGTGTGTGTGTGTGTGTGTGTGTGTGTGTGTGTGTGTGTGTGTGTGTGTGTGTGTGTGTGTGTGTGTGTCGTTTATAAAAGAAACATTTTGGGGAGTGTAACTATGTTGTATTTTTTTTTTTATTTCAAACAGTCTATGAGAAATGTTCTATGACGTTTATATTACCACAGGGCCATCCAATCATCCCTTAGCAAAGAAGCCTTAATACCCATCCCAGCCTGATGTCAGCAATAATAATACATAAAAATCACAAATGTTAGTGTATGTGTGTGTGGTGGTGGATTAATGAAATTGTATATGACGTGTCGAATTGATCAAAATTACCCTAGATCAGCTTGCTATGACAAAAGGTCTTCATAACAATTTGCAGTGATAAAGATTGTTTGTGACATGACTTGTATTTCTTAATGGAAATTATTTCCCTAAATTACAGAATCCGCGCAAAAATATTTTTTTTAAATGTAATTAATAGAATTTATTTTTTAACTGTATTCTTTTTATATAGTTTTTTAATATTTCATTTACTCTTATTTTGTGAATAGTTGACTGAGTTGTCTGCCCGTCCCTGTCGAGAACAACTTCAGATTACATTAAATAAAATACTCACACCTCGAAACGTCAAACCAAGGAGAAATAGGAAATAAATATCGTCACTATGAAAAGAGTCTGTATCCAGAAATGTTACGTCATGTTTAAAGCTAATCTCACACTAAAATGCATCAGTGTCCAGAAAAACAGCAAAACAGTATGATTTTACGTCATAAATAAATTAACGTCGAACTAAAAAACGGTTAAACATTGTGATTTTACGTAAGAAATAATGTCGAACTGAAAAGCGGATAAACAGCATGATTTTGCGTAAGAAATAAATTAACGTCAAAAAGAAAAGTGGATAAACAGCATTATTTTCGTAAGAAATAAATTAAAGTCAGACTAAAAATGGCTAAACAATAGGATCTTATGTAAGAAATAAACTAACGTCAGACGGAAAAGGGCTATTCAATAGAATCTTATGTAAGAAATAAACTAAGGTCATATTGAAAAGGCTAAATAATAGGCTTTTACCTAAAAAATAAATTAACGTCAGACTGAAAAGGGCTAAACAATAGGATTTTACGTAAGAAATAAACTAACGTCAAACTGAAAAAGGCTAAACAATAGGATTTTACGTAAGAAATAAACTAACTTCAAAATAAAAAAGGCTAAACAATAGGATCTTACATAAGAAATAAACTAACGTCAAAATGGAAAAGGCTAAACAATAGGATCTTACGTAAGAAATAAACTAACGTCAAAATGGAAAAGGCTAAACAATAGGATCTTACGTAAGAAATAAACGTCAAACTGAAAAAGGCTAAACAATAGGATCGTACATAAGAAATAAACTAACGTCACGTTAAATAAAATATGTGAGTAACGCAAAGTTACGTAAGCAGTAATATTTCACGATAGATTTTATAACATTTTCTGCCATGTTAATAAAATTGAAAATTTGTTACCCGTAGTTTACTCGTTTCTTCATCAATTCCGCAGAAATGATTTATTTGGGTCGAAAGACACTTTATTTGTACACGCTTGCACTGACTTTAGTATTGCTTTGCATAACATGTCTTCTTGCTGACTCTTTGGGGCTTTCGTTGAAGTTGTCTCTGATAACAAATAATCTTCTTTACACCAATACCCTGAACAACTACTCAAAGGATGAGTAGAGCATACTTGTGGATGGAATTCAACAATGAGATAAACGGATGTGACGAAGTCAAATTCAATTATTAATTATTAATTTAATTTATTTAATATAATAAATATAAATACATACGCGTTTGCTTGCTTATAAAAAAAGAGCGTGGGTGAAGTTATTTAGCTTGAAAGGATTAGAGAGGAGAAGATGGCGCTGCATAAACCAGTTATATCATTTTAAATATTAAATTAAGCATGTACAATAACTTAATATATATAATTTACTACATTTTTTTTTATTATCACAGATAAATAAAATGTATACACACTATCCTTACATGCGTGTAAGAGTTGGTGATATGGTACGAGTTTATATCTTGTGCTTGTGTTTGATTTGTTACAGATTTCCCTGCACTACCTCCTCTATTATCTCCCTTTCCCTGGATTTTACTTTAGGCAGATTATGGGCATATCAGGGACTGTCAGTCCTGTGACTTGAATGGTAGTTCACCACGTCATCTGTCAATCATTCCCATCGATTTTCGGTTCATGAAGATATATGCATACCAATTTCCTCACACATATAATCACATGCAGAGAGAGAGATGCACACACGCGCGCACTGTGGTGAAGTTATTCCAACAGCAACAGGAAGGGGGAAACATTTCTTTAATTGTTGGCGTCTTTTGTTTAAGAGGCTCTCTTGTTCCCAATAAATACATATTTTCTGTAATGAAATGACATTCTTGGTACATTGATTTCTTGTCAAATTTTTTTTCCTTCGGATAAATCTCTTATAAGACCTACTTCACCTGCAGGCGTCACAAAAGAGCAATCTTAGATTACGTATCGTGACAATGTCACAAATGAATGTGATCCATAAAGACTTCGTGGGGATAATGACGCCGATAAAAATGAGCATAGTGACATCCTAAAAAAATCAATACATTTTCTAACATAGATGTTTTGGCTGTCTTGGTCGTGATCTTTGCATTCACCAAGTTAATTTGTCTGCTCTAAAGGATTTGGTGTAACTTTTCTACTCAAAAGGACTTTTGTGTAACTTGTCTGCTCTAAAGGGGTTTGGTGTAACTTGTCTGTTCTACAGGGTTTAGTGTAACGAATTTGTTCTACATAGGTTTAGTGTAACCTGTCTGCTCTATAAGGGTTTGATGTAACTTATCTGCTTTACAGGGTTTTGTGTAACTTGTCTCTCTTACAAGGTTTAGTGTAATTTGTCTCTTTTACAGGGTTTTGTGTAACTTGTCTAATTTACAGGGTTTTGTGTAACTTGTCTATTTTACGGGGTTTTGTGTAACTTGTCTGTTTTACAAGGTTAAATGTAACTTGTCTATTTTACAGGGCTTGTGTAATTTGCCTATTTTACAAGGTTAAGTGTAACTTGTTTGTTTTACAGGGGTTTTGTGTAACTCGACTGTTTTACAAGGTTAATGGTAATTTGTCTGTTTTTACAGGGGTTTTGTGTAACTTGTCTGTCTTACAAGATTAAGTGTAACTTCTCTGTTTTACAGGGGTTTTGTGTAACTTGTCTGTTTTACAAGGGTTTTGTGTAACTTGTCTGTTTTACAGGAGTTTTGTGTAACTTGTTTGATTTACAACGTTAGGTGTAACTTGTTTGATTTACAACGTTAAGTGTAACTTGCCTGTTCTACAGGGTTTTGTGCAAATTGTCTCTTCTACAGGGCTTTAATGAAGTGGAAAAGCTACTGAAAGAAAACGATATATGCCTGGCTACCACTGAGAAGCTACTGAAAGATTCTGGTCAGGCCACAGATGCAGCTTATGACATCATCGTAGATCGGTTGATGAAGAAAGTGCATGCGCGAGGTAAGTGAACAACCATCAGTCTAGTGATGTAACTCTTGGAGAAGAAAGTATAATTAAAAAACCATCAGTCTATTGATGTAACTCTTGGAGAAGAAAGAACAATTAACAACCATCATTCTAGTGATGTAACTCTTGGAAAGGAAAGTATAATTAAGAACCATTAGTCCAGCATTGTAACTCTTGGAGAAAAAGTATAATTAACAACCATCAGTCCAGTGATGTTGTAACTCTTGGAGAAAAAGTACAATTAACAACCATCAGTCCAGTGATGTTGTAACGTTTTGACGAGTTCGGAATTGAGTGGAAATGAAAAGAGTACAATTAATAATCTCTGATCTGTTGCGTGACAGAACATACATTAACAGTGACAGACTAGTTAATGCAACAGCAGTAAGATGCAAATATACCATCGTTAGTATAATGTCAAATAACACTGAAATAAAAACTTTAACAATACTGATGTAATTCAGTTGCCTTCTTGATACTTACTGATCAACAGTGACCAGGGACACAGAGTATAGTGTTGTTGGGATAGTCACAGTTTTTAGCACAGTGGCGTCATAAAACAGAAATTGCGAACAGATAAACACACACACACACACACACACACACACACACACACACACACACACACACACACACACAGAGAGAGAGAGAGAGAGCTTGAAGTCAGACATTGCCTATAACTGCGAAGAGAATAAGGTCATGGACTGGTGTATTTTAGAACCCTTATAATATCACGGTCGACTCAAAACAAAAGCTGAGAATTCTAATTTAAGTGAAACATTACAAGATGCGAGCTCGCACTAACGCTAAAACAGACTGTACTGCAATGTCCCCGCAAGCAATTGACACAAAAGGAAAACTTAAGTGATGACGTTCGCTACTTAAGCACACACTTATTTACATACTCAACCAATAGACTCAAACAAACAAATAAACAAACGCAAAATTAAACAATGGCATGCAAGTTTGAATCCGTTGAGGTTATTGTTTATTTGTGAGAGGACACTACGAGACCGGAGCAGCGTGAGAGTTAATTTAGCTGTGTGATTATTAAAACGGGTTAATTTAGCTATAAGATGCATAAGGATTAATTTAGCTATGAGAGGCATAATGATTAATTTAGCTTTGAAATGCGTGAGGACTAATTTAGCTGCGTGATGCGTGAAAGGGCTAATTTAGCTATGAGATGCATAAGGGTTAATTTAGCTATGAGATGCCTGAGGGTTAATTTAGTTGTGTGATGTTTAAGGGTTAATTTAGCTATGAGATGCATAAAGGTTAAGCTAGCTATTATATGCGTGAGGGCTAATTTAGCTGCGTGATGAGTAAGGGTTAATAATTATTTAGCTTATAGGAGCATAAGGATTAATTTAGTTTTGAGATCCGCGAGGACTAATATAGCTGCACGATGCATAAGGGTTAATTTATCCATGAAGATGCATGAGGATTAATTTAGCTTCGAGATGAATAAGGGTTAATTTAGTTAAAAGATACACTAGGTTTAACTTAGCTATAAGCACGTAATCTATATGATGCATAACTGAGCGTTAAGCCGTCCACACTTAGATGCATACTCCGGCTAAAGTAGTTCTTAGAGAAGAATGCCGTGAGAATCTTAAAGGAATGGTTTCATAATATTGTAGCTTTGTTGTGTTTGTTTGGTGGGGTCGCCATTCCTTAAAGACCAATAACTCCTTCAAAATTCCATTTCACTGTTCGAAGAGCAAATGCGGATTTCCTCCATGCAAAATATTCACTCTATGTCTTTGACTCAGAAGTTGTGCAGCACAGAAAGATACTGGAACCATAAAGACAGCGCGAGTCTGGAAGTTTGGTCTCAAACGTTTTAAAAAAATCTGTAGAAACGGACTGATACAGGATACGTTATGGCAAAGTAACTGATTTACTGAACATTCCATTAACCGCTTTACTGGAACGTTATTGCTTTGTCATTTGTCAGGAATTTTTCAGTTAAATTTGAGAAATAAAAGTCCTTATGGAATCAAAATTGTAAACAATATGGCCACAAGGCGTATGGTGAAATCTACAGACGAGATGAAATTTCAAAACCCTTTCTAGAAATACCAGGCAAAATAAAACGGGCATCGACTTGACGGCTATAAATAGTTTTAAATTGGACAATAACAGTAATGCATAGATTCGAAACAGTGACTCTGTAATGGACTTTAAATAGTAATAGAGTTGAAATGAAGTTTGGGGAGCTCTGTACGTCAAGTTCTAAAGTCATTTGAACTTTCTACTTGCCGAACAAAAAATCGCTTTATCGTTCGCGTTAGCACGTGATAGGGTATGGGTTCTCTGTAACATCATCGTTCGCTTGATTGATTGTACATTCATAAATAATGACGTGTATGAAATAATGATGTGATAAAATAATTTACCGTTATAAATAACACGAAAACATCATTGTTAACATTAAATCTTGGTCTCGTTGATGACATCGCGCAATATTGGGAGGAGGTGGGAGGCAGATGTAATGGCTCTGGCCTAGTACTGCAGACAGGCGTAGGTTGGACCACAGTTTCGGATATTGGGAATTATTTCGATCGGTCCCAAACCCCTCCCTAACTCATGAATGTCGGCCTTGATCATAATATAGCTATCTAGTGAACTAGCGAAAATAACTCCTATTATTATTATTACTATTATTATAATCATCAGCATCGTCGTCATCTGTGTCGTCATCCTGAGAAATGTTTGTCTTTGCAGGAGTTATCATCTTCGCCTCAGACCAGGAAGTAGGAGAGCTGATGAAGGCCGTGAGAAGAAAAAGGGCCACAGGGAACTTTGCATGGATTGGCAGTGACGGATGGGGGGGAAGAGGTCTGGCCTTTAAAGGCAAAGAAGAAGAGGTAACAATTCTACATAGTCTGCGAAAACCAACGCGCGTTAAGTAACTGCCCATAGGTTACTCATTAATATTTCATATGATTAAAATCGGTGGCAAGATGTTTAGTTTGATGACAGTTATTTTACTTTCATTATTCGGTTTGTGGACTGAAGGATGGAGAGAGTTAAGGAAGAGTGTAAAACTTAAGAGACGAGAGGTTCGATGGAGACTCACATGACTTCTTGTTTGTATTTCCGTTTCCGTATTTATTAATATGCTTCTTTCGTGCATTGTCTTATTCTTTCGGGTCCGACGATCGCTGATTGACCTCCTTGCTCAAATATTCGTTTACTTAACGATTTCTATATCCATTTACTCATCCATTATTTTATTGAATTACATCATCCATTAACTTTCCAATTCCTAAATCCATTATTTTATTGAATTTCTACATCCATTTACTCATACATTAACTTTCCAATTCCTAAATCCATTACTATATTGAATTTCTACATTCATTTACTTATTCGTCAGTATTCTCAGCCCTAAATCCATTATTGTATTAAATTGCTACATTATTGTTTTAACTTTCTCCTTCTTAACGTAATCAATTATTTTATTGAATTACTACATTCATTAACTTTCCAATTCCTAAATCCATTCTTTTTCTTTTAAAATTAAATTTCTATATTTCATTTGTTCCTTTGTGAAGGTTTGCTTGTCAAAGAGTTCTGTTTCGGATTTCTTGCACACTGCTCGTGTTCTATGTTCCATGGACAAGAGAGCATTAGATGTTGTGTTTGTTTTGTGTTTTTGTCAGTGCGATTAAGTAAATGTTCTTGTTTACTTTACGCTTAACTCCTGGACGTTATTCCGTAAGCCCCTCACGATTCCCCTCGAGGATGTGACTTGATGCGTTCAAGGCCAAGAATTGTTTTGAAAGGCGGTTTTAATTTCCCAGCGGGCACCCGTTCGTTTTGGAAACTTAATATCTGCCCCTTTCGGCCATTGTTTGGCAGGTTTCTAATAGACCATTCCGCTTTGCCTATTACGTCCCTTATTTAGCCGTTAGAAGTCATTAAGCTTTGCTTGTACCGACCATTGCTTAGCAGGTTCTAAAAGAGAATGGCATTTTGTTTTTAACGACCATATTTCGTCACGTTCTAAAGGAGCACTACGCTGTGTCTATACGCCATTATTTAGCAGGTTCCTACACTTTGTTTGTAGTGGTTAGTTTATAAGCAGGTTCCTACACTTTGTTTGTAGTGGTTAGTTTATAAGCAGGTTCCTATGTATCCGTTAAGCATTGACTATAACGACCATTATTTTCATAATTGTCTTAAAAGGTACTTTGAGTGGATTTTTTTACTTTCAAAAAAACATGACATTGCTAAGATGTTGATTGTGCGCTTCTTGTAGGAACACTGCGTGTCATACATTCAAAATTTGCTTTTGTGCGCTCCTGGAGCGACAATATATCATCCCTAGAGGAACATTATATCATCCTTATAAAGCTGTGTCTGCAACTATTTATAATACATCTCTACTTGAGAATTATATCAACCCTGTATAGATTTGCAAATTCTTTTTTCGTTCCTACAATTAAACTTATATTGTCCCTATGTATATATGTATTTGCAAATATTGTTTTCAATACTATGTTCCAACAGAAGCGTTGTCATTCTTAAACAAATACATTTGCAAATATTTCTAATACGTTTCCAGGGATTAGTATATCATCTTTGTAAAGATCTTTGTTTGTAACTTTCTTTATTGTGCAAGAACATTCATTACATCAATACAGATACGTTTTTGTAGATTTCTATATTATACAAGAATAGTCATTACGTCAATACAGACAGGTTTATCTAGATTTCTTTATTATATAAGAACATTCTTTTATGTCCATGCAGATCTGTTTTTCCCAATACCTTTAAATGCATTTCCATTTTAAACACATTCCTTCATCAATTACAGATCTGTTTCCGAACATTTTAATATTTTACTACAAAGGCACATCCTTTCATCCCATTACAGATCAGTGTTTCTCATTATATGTAAAACGTTAGTACAGCATAGTGCTATTATAAGATCACACCGATCTGTGTTTACAGTTGCTATTATGTATGTTATAAATACCACCTTACAGAATCAATACGAAATTGGATTTCCACATCACGTTGTAGGCTAATAACAATAACAATAACAATAATAATAATAATAATAATAATAATAATAATAATAATAATAATAACAATAATAATAATAAGAAGAAGAAGAAGAACACGTACTAAGGTGTGCTTTAAACATGTACTTAAGTATGCTTTAAAAATGTACTAAGGTGTGCTTTAAACATTTACTAAGGAATGCTTTAAAAATGTACTAAGGCGTACTTTAAACATTTTCTAAGGAATGCTTTAAAAATGTACTAAGGCGTACTTTAAACATTTACTAAGGAATTTTTTTAAAATGTACTAAGGCGTACTTTAAACATTTACTAAGGAATGCTTTAAAAATGTACTAAGGCGTACTTTAAACATTTACTAAGGAATGTTTAAAAATGTACTAAGGCGTACTTTAAACATTTACTAAGGAATGTTTAAAAATGTACTAAGGCGTACTTTAAACATTTACTAAGGAATTTTTTTAAAATGTACTAAGGCGTACTTTAAACATTTACTAAGGAATGTTTAAAAATGTACTAAGGCGTACTTTAAATATTTATAAGGAATGCTTTAAACATTTCCTAATGTATGCTTTAAACATGTACTTAGGGATGCTTTAAACATTTCCTAATGTATGCTTTAAACATGTACTTAGGGATGCTTTAAACATGTACTTAGGGATGCTTTAAACATTTACAAATGTATGCTTTTAACATGTACTTAGGGATGCTTTAAACATTTACAAATGTATGCTTTAAACATGTACTAAGCTATGGTTTAAACGTTTATTGCATTATTTAATTCACGGATTGATTAGTTTGCTCTTAAACTACATTTGAATCAGTTTATGCTAGTTGATTCATGGCTTTGGTTTTGACAGATACATCTGCCCCGATACTTTGTTGACTCTTCACCTACACCCGTATTCATCATGTCTTGCTTGCTGCCCTTTGCGTCCGAATTGTCAGAATCAATCCTTTCAACAATACACTCGCACTTATCAATATGCAAATCAACTCTAGTTGTGACATTTGCATGTAATGATAAAACCTATCTTGATTGAAAAGGTGTGTTTGAGTAGTGACAACAGATCAGCTGTGCTACATGCTACGTTGCAAAAGTGGGCTGTAACCACCACGAAAATAAGTGTTGCGTTCCCAAAATGTGGAAGTGATGACCATTTTTCAAAATGTACAACAGTCAGGTATATCAATTGCCGTAATATAATTAGACAAGAATTAATTTGCTATATGATTTCTGAATGAATTGTTCATTGAGAAACCCCTTTCAGTTCTTTCCTCTTTTCAGTTCAGTTCTACACACACACACACACACACACACACACACACACACACACACACATACACACATACGCACGCACACACACACACACACACACACACAACACACACAACAGACCATACATACACGCGCGCGCACTCCCCACTCCAAAGCACTGCCGATTCCATTTCTCTGAGTCTCTAGAGTTAATTTGTATCTTCAAGGGAGAATACTTCAGCTCCCTTTGCCCGCCTCCCAAGCTCGTTCATCTTTGATTGAACCCACTAATTACACCGCTGTCGACTTCAAAATGCCAGCGTACTGCGCGAAAGTGCTGAGTTGTTGTTTCCGTTTTAGATTTACTAGCATTACAAATGCTACTTTTCTTTCTTCCCCTTTCCTTTTCCTTTTAACCAGTTTTGTTTTTTACAAATTTCAGCCCCTCTACAGACGTTATTTCAGTTTGGTAGGCGTGACTACAATGTGGCATTTCCAACAGACACATAACAAATCCTCTTTGGGAGCAAGCCATTCCAGGTTTGGTGGAAAAGGGGATTCACGTTCACATTTTGGTCAGCAAATTTTCTTCTCTGCCAGGTCAGAAAAATCTCTGGCAATCTCTCACGAAACATTTAAGTCTTCCATACTCATTTCCTCTGGAATATTGGCAGTGTTGTTAGTGCGGGTATTTAAAAAAAAATTATTAGAAGTAGATTTTAAATGGAAGTATCGAGGCCCTGAAATCGCGGCAAAACTTACACACACACACGAAGAATTTTAACGCAAAGTAATTGATGACTTAATTCATGATAAGCATTGACACGGTCAAGAAAGCTACAACATAAACTACAACAAAGCTACAACATAAACAACAACAAATCTATAACATAAACGACAGCAATACGGCAAAGGAATACGAATCTTAAAACCCCTCAGTACAGTTTCAGGGCAGCAAATGATAAAGAATGGCGAATGGTAATGAAAAAAACTGGAAATAAATAGTCACAAGTCAACTTTATCACGCACCTCGGATTGTGTCTCGGCAGTGAATCTAAAGGCACTAACAACTTTGAACAAGTAAAATAACTTCATGCGTGTAAGTAACCTGCTGGATCTGACTGAACACAACATTAAATGTGTACGCCATTGTTAACACAAGGCATCAATCTGGAATACGTGTGATAAATAAAATGTATGTCATGCTTGCTGTACATTGAACTATAGAATCTTCCCGACCATTTCCTAAATCATACAGTATTTTACTTCAAAAATCTGTATGACTGTGTCACATGTGACGAATTTTCAACCAACAAAAAGTTGACAATAAAACATGCTGGAATAACAGAAAACGTTAAATGAATTTCGGCCGAACGGACGCCACGCATATTTAAAAGACTGGGATTTATTCAGTCGCAAGACAAACAAAAATAATCTTGTATTACTAAATTTATTTTTTTTTAATTTCAAAAAAAGTAAAAGAATTAATATAATGTGTGGGTCAACATTAATTTGAAATTGTTGTTTTACAGTCGAAATCAGCTGCAAATAAATGTGTTGGTGATGTCATCAACAAGACATATCAACTTTTATTTTTGTTAGCCGATCAACAAGACAGCCGTTGAGAGAAGTAAAAATGTTATCTGAACTGAGGTATAAGCACTTTGTGGTATTTTGGTGTTGCTACTGCTTCGTAAAGAAGTTTCTGGGAATGTTTGTCATTGTTGTAGTCTGTTGGTGGTGATTGTAGTGAAGTGGATATTTAGTCTCTCTAGTGTTGTCTTCCTGATCAACGAAGCAGTATTCACAGGCTTTATGTTGAAAGATTTATCGTCATTGTTCAGTCTATATACTGAATTCTATCACAAGTGAACACTCTTCAATGTTCAATCCTTAAGCGAATACACACTTTATTGTTCAATAATTTCAGCAATTACTAACACGAATAAACACTTTTTTGTTTCAATAATTTCAGTAATTTATAGCACGAGTAAACACTCTTTATTGTTCAATAGTCGTACTCACTTGTTACTCGCAATTACTAACGTGCTTTACCTAGCGGCTATACAAATCTATTCTTAGCAACCACCCTTCGTTGTCTAGTCTTCGTAGTAATTTATTCCAAGTAACCACCCTGCATTACCTAGCCGTCACAGTAATTTATTGACATTAACCATCTTTCATTCATTATCAAGTCATAAAACTAATTACTTTCTGAGAAAAACCCCTTTATTATCTAGTCTACGTAGTAAATAATAACATTCCATCATATACATGCATAACTAAATTCAAATGTTTATTGTCTAGTAACATGCGTTAAAAATGTCATTAACTTTATGACACCGAGTTACTACGTGTTACTGTCCAATCTTCGTCCTACACACTACCAACTCCGGGTAATGTTTAAATATTCATTATATTACATTTTCATCTTGCTCTTGATAGAGTTTATCATTAGTACGTCTACAGCTAGACCGTGCGTCAAAATGATTATTGCGGCAATGTCCACCAAAAATGCGGCAATATCCACCTAAATGCAGCAACGCCCCTACGGCAATGTCCACCAAAATGCCGCAATGTCCACCTTAATGCTGGAAACTGTACAGGGATGCCCTAAGACGGACAACGAAGAATTTATTAGTTTGTAAATGGCGATTGCCAGACTATTTCCTCGCCAAGTACCATGAGACGGTCGAATTGCTGCAGAACAAATCGCCTTCAGCAACTCTAAAATACGTCATATCGCTACCATTTACAATATAGTAATCTGTGCACTATAAAGAACTCCCTTTCTCCCATTAGTCGCCTCCCTTGAGCTAAATGTGGATGTTTGACAGTCCAATTCCGGGGCACTGTTGGTGCCACTTGGTGCTGTTCGACTCGACTTAGCATTCAAAGGGAGCTAATTTTGCCCAGTAGTGGAACGGAACGGATATGGAAAATATTATAGCTTTATACTGATATTCTAAGAAAGAGATAATGTTCTCAATGTACTTACAGTAAGCAAAAGCCTACAATACTCACATTGTCAGTCTCAAATAATAAAAGTTTCTAAGCATGGGATACGGGCATGATCAAATGATGGGGAAACGAGTTGTAAATTGTCACGTAATTAGTGTTTCGATTTTCTACAGGAAATGTCAGCTGCATTAATTAACAGCCATTCGAGAGTCGAATACTTTATTGTTTTATGTTATTTTGCTCTCAGATCAAGAAAGTGTGTTTGGAGTTTTGCGTAGGACATTACCACGTCACCAGTCTTCTTATTAGTGCGTCTATTGGCCTTGACCTATCCTTCCACAATGTCAATCTAATCGGAAAAAAAACATATCTTATAAACTTGACCTATAATTCTACCAGAAACAGGCTACACTACCAACCTTACCCATCCATCTGTTCTGCAAATATACTAAGAGCAATCAACCTATAAACCTTATGCCAATTATCCTAAAGGTGTGTCCCATCAACCTTATTTGTTAATCTCACGAATCAATTTAACCTATAAATATCCTACCAATTTTATGTTTTAATTTTACGTTTCGAAATAATCTTTAAATATCGTACCAACATTATCTTTTACTTTTTCGCATCGATTTAACCTATAAATAATCGTCCTAATACATTGTCCTAACTTATCAGCGTACTCCACTGGCTAGACTTTCATCTAAAACATTGTCCTAACTTACCAGCATACTCCACTGGCTAGACTTTCATCTAAAACATTGTCCTAACTTACCAGCATACTCCACTGGCTAGACTTTCATCTAAAACATTGTCCTAACTTACCAGCATACTCCACTGGCTAGACTTTCATCTAAAACATTGTCCTAACTTACCAGCATACTCCACTGGCTAGACTTAGCATCTAGACCTACAGATCCTTCCTATTCATCGGCACCTACCCCCTTATCATATTAAAAATATGATACCCCATATTATAATACCTAATCAATGAAATCGATAAGGTAACATATTTACCAAATCATTCTATTGATCAGCATAGCCTGTCAACTTATCGACCCTGAGAAGTCACCATTTAGATCCTCCAATACAATATTTACTTACTAGTCTAGTTTACCAGTCCAGTTTATCAGTCTAGTTTATCAATCTAGTTTGCCAGTCTAGATTACCAGGCTTACCTTAATATTATATACAATATTTACTTAACAGCCGCTATGGAGGGAAATGGAAAATGTAGGTCAAATATATGTGAACTGTCAGTGCACGCGACACATTACTGTGATATGCAATCTCGCTCCGGAGGTGAACATGCAAGGATCTCTCTCCCAGCTTGTGGCACCTTCCCCTGGTGCCAGTTCAGTTCCTGCATGATCCCAAAATGAATGCCCGCGTAAGGGGCAGGCCATTGGAGACTGAAAACCATTCCACTCACATCAGCGACCGGTTAATGTCGTGCTCCACATCAGCGAAGTGTCGTTGGACCTGGTATTAACCTTTACTGAAATTCTGCATAAATGTAATAGGTCCAGTCTGGAATCACTTGTTGAAATCGAAACACTGGATGTCTGATTGATCTGTCTCAACAGTTCAAGCAATGGCTCGTTAGTCAAAGACGAACCTGCCAAGGAAGGGCGACATGCTCTTTTTCAGTCAACTTCAAAGTGTAAAATTACCCAGTTGGTTTCCAAATCAACTAGAGACTGGTATTAAAATGGCACCAAACCCTCAGTGCACTTTTAAATTGAAAATACTAAGTTTAATTGCTAAATTTAATTCTATCATATAAATTCTTAAACATGGGTGGATGGATGGATGGATGGTGACTGTGGACCAATTAATAGTAGTAGTAATTATAAGTAGTAGCAAAAGTTATAGCATTAGCGTATAGTAAGTAATGCAGTGATAACAGTGATAACAGTGATATTACTAATAGTAGCAATTAAAAGTGTTTGTTGCTGATATCAGTGACGGGAGCAGTGAAAACATTACTGGTTATTGGGGGCGGGGAGGTGATGTTGTGGCGTTAAAAAAAATGTAGACCTTCAAAAGAATGCAAGTCCTGTTAGCACAAGCAGAAGTTATATATTGAACTGACTACAAATATTACTTGTATACATCTAAAGACGTTCCTTACAAACTGTCATTGTATCAGGTCGAAGGGGCGATAACTGTTCAGCCACTTGCCGAAGAGGTGCAGGGCTTCCGAGAATATTTTTTAAACCTCCGACCTGCCACTAACCTGCGCAATCCCTGGTTCATCGAATACTGGGAACAACATTTCAAATGCAAATACATTGGCAGTGCCCCGACCCCCTTCAACCAGGTGAGTGTGTCATCTCTTCATCCCCACGTGGATGTGTGTCTTCTAAGACATGGAAAGACGTGAGATGGATTGTATGTGTACTATAAGTCAGGGGAGGGGGTGTGAGATGTGCTGTGTGGCGCAGAGATTACACTTAATATACGAATACATGATATCTCTAACCGCTTATTCGGAACAATTGAGAACAGTGATAAATAGCAATATACAGTTGAAGACACCTAATAAATAGCAGTGTACAATATATGACATGTAATAAATAGCAGTATACAATAGAAGACACGTAAGAAATTGCAATATACAATAGAAGATACGGGATAAGTGACAGTACACAATAGAAGACAAGTAATAAATAGCAATACACAAAAGCATACACACAATAAATAGAAGTATAGAATAGAAGACATGTACTATTGTCACAGTCTGATAAAAATGTCCGACTTGGTGACCTACTTGTTTGTTTACTTCAAATATTGAGATTTGAAAACCCTTTGTTCAAGCTCTCTCCTATCGAGATGCTTCCAGAACAGGTCAAGACGTTATGTAACTTTAGGCCCATTGTCTAGGTCTAGAACCAACTACATGCCACGCGATCCGTCACGTGATATACCTTATGCTTTCCTATATATATCGGTAACCGCTTCTGTCCCTTCACTGCGAGATACAATTAGCTACATCCACTGGCTACTCGGGTCACACGGCAGCCGACAGACAGATGAGAATCATACACTTCGACTTCTCATAAAGGTACCATTTTATCTGATTGTATTTTGTATATTATGTATGTATTTGTGCTATGTATTATATTATCCACTATATATTTGAGCACGGTTCAGAGAAATGACTGGAAACCTATAAGTTATGGAATATAAATTTATTGTAACTCTTTTCCATTGTAACTTTAATTTATATTGCTTTTAATTCACTAAGAGCCAGAATGTCTGTGCTCGACATGAATTTCTCATGTAATTCAATTATTGCGTGTAATTTTAATTGTAAATTGTGAAGCGCTTTGATGTTTGAATTACCCCTTTGTATGAACATTAATTTAACCTTGTAACTATTTTTATGATTCATACGTCATGCTGTTAAATGAAACATGCGTGAGAAGATTACGTTTTTCTAAATCTAAATTGTAAACGACGCGAGGTCGAATTTCTAATTCAGAGCATTAAACTGGAATGTGCTTAAATAAGGGCATATTAAGCAGAGACTATAGTAGGACGCATTTTGCTTTCCTCAGGTCGGCTTTCTGTCTTTTGGGCTTGGTTTGCTTTGCCTTGCTTATTGTCCGCATCTTTGAATTGGACAATTTGTCTTCAACCGAAGACTGGTATGAACTGGTTGAGCTCTAAGTGTGAGTTCTATTATTCCGAGAGTCCACGCCACTGAAAGCAGCGTCGAGGGTAGACGTATGTTGGTCAAAAACTCAAGTTCACTAGCGACATAAAAGGGACACCTTTACCTGCGTACCACGTGCATCGCCGCCAGAGTGATACTGTGAGATAGACCAGGGCGGACTGAAGAAACCAGACGAATACAGACATTACAGCTGAGTATTACTCAGTCGAGTTCAATTATCAAAAGAGAACAATTTGGCTACCTTTCTTTGTAAACTTTAAGCACATACGTGCCTGAATCAAGAGATAGACTTTTCGCGCTCGTATTTGATTATTGTTAACTTGTTAAACTTTATTAAATCTTATTTTAATTGTTAAACCTCTTCGTAGTTAATTTTTATGCATAATAGACCTATAGATTTATTCTTAGATTGAATGGGGGCGGATGAGCTGAATGACACTAACGAATGCATATTAATTTAGAGGAATTTAACGACTTCAATCTAGCTAACGTTCGCAATTTATCAGTTTGTAAATTTGTCGTCTGCACTACAGGACACACTTTTAAACTAGTCAAATGATAAGTTGAGCAACCAGTCTGCATAGGATATGAGAGAAGGAATTAATTATCTTTAAAGTCCTTAATTATTCTAGGCAGGGTCTATAAATAAATACTGGAAACGTAACAACTATACATTAACGCATAAAATATGAAATATGGAAACGTGTATCTTTACACAATGACGTGTAACATATATTTAAATGTATATGTGGGTTTTTTTGTTCTACAGAAATACATACAATACTTTTTCAGCAACAAAAGTGTAATGTGACATAAATGTATGTGTGTTTTTTTCTACAGAAATATAAAACGACCTGCACAGGTGACGAGCAAATTTCAGAATCGAACGGCTTTGAGATGGAAGCCCAGCTGCAGTTTGTCAGCGATGGTGTCATGGCGTTTGCATACGCCTTCAGGGTGAGGAGAATGTGTGTTCAATGTTGTTGTTATTTAAAGGTGGACGTCTGCTTGATAGAACGTCACAGGGGTTACTGTGGAGTGGTCAGTGCGAGCCACTAAATAAACGTTTGTCTTGGTAATAAGCCATGATATATTTAAATAGCTTTGTGCCAACATAATGAACCACAGAGCGGTTAATTAGATCGTCTGCTAGAACGGTGTCATACTTTGTGGCTAAATAATTAACCACATGGCGTTTGTCATGTACGCTTGCATGAGAAGTCAAAGAGTGGTTAAATAATAAGGATCATTAAATAGCCACAAAGTTATTAAATAGCCACAGAGTCATTAAATATCCACAAATTGATTAAAAAGCCACATAGTAATTAAAAAGCAAGAAAATGATTAATTAAACACTGTGCTCAAATAATGGACAACCCTGAATTGTGATGAAAAAGTAATATTCCAGTCATCCTTAAATTTCTTGTTGCTGTAGTACTTATAAGCAGCATTGTTACATTCAATTAATTTGTTCTGCGTTCGCTACAACTGCAACGATGTTGAACACATCGTCACGCGTTAAGGCTACTATAGCAACCATGAATTAACTTAGCGTGGATTGAGTGTATGCTTATAATTTATATATTTAATTTCGTATTGTTGCTAGCACTAACACAACCAATAGCGTGGATACACATTTAGCATCGGCACTGAAGTCGTACTACTACTAGTCATAGTAGTAGTTGCAGAAAAATAAACTTCTAATACACATATACATGCATTAGTATTTCAGTGTGTTTACACCAGATTCATCATTGATAATAAACTTTAATTTTTAGTATTTCAGTGTGTTTACACCAGATTCATCATTGATAATAAACTTTAATTTTTAGTATTTCAGTGTGTTTACACCAGATTCATCATTGATAATAAACTTTAATTTTTAGTATTTCAGTGTGTTTACACCAGATTCATCATTGATATTAAACTTCATATTATTGCTAATGGACAAATCAAGAACATTATTTTAAGGGAACAGTAATGCACTTTTCATTCGTCTGTAGCTATTAATAGAAACAAAAGGACTGTGCTTTCATTTGGGGTATTGTGTTGCAGGATATGCACCGTGATCTGTGCAAGAATGAATATGGTTTATGTTCCAAGATGTCAGTAATTCAAGGGGAACAACTAAAGGATTACCTTCTCAACGTCAGGTTTATAGGTACGAATCTAATGATTATATAATTTCAATTCGCTAAATGTGGTTTTGTAAGATTCTTTATTTTTTATAATTTTAACCCATTTAGTGTAGTCCTACCTTGACGCTTTCTTTTCTGTGGAATCTGAGTTAAATCAATCAATTAGTATTTGCTATACTGTTGAACAGATCATATCCGACAACTGTCCGGCCAGTCTTCACTCACCAACCCCAAACAAGACCAGATGAAGTGTGTGCCAAATAACGATATATACAAATAAATATAACTAAAAATTGTGACAAATAAAATTTGTGCCGGATAAGAAATGCACCCAATGTAGAATATGGCAAATAAAAATTGTCTTGGATAATGATTTTGCCAAATATGTATGGAGCTAATTAAGGATTGTGAACATACATTTTGAATTACGCATTTAATAGCATGATTTACTCATGACAAGCTGAAACTACAATGATTAAGATAATTAAGGTCGTTATGACAATACTTTACGGAGAAAACATTATAGGTGTGTGACGCCAACGCCACTTAGCTAATGGATATGATTATAATTAATTAACTAATTATCCGAAACTAATTATAAGTGATGAGAATCTTAATTTATTCTCTTGATGACCCTCCAACAGACACCACTCGTCTCTCTCACTGGGCGAATATGTGGGCGCCGTAAACGTTCTCTCTCTTCCTCAACATTTAAAGACAAACATTTACTGTCACACAATATTCCATAGGTGTAAAACTTCTTACTAAATCAAAAGACAAATCCGTCTTTAATCTATATTTAGCGAGCCCCCATCCACCCCTTTCTTCTCCATCATAAGGTTATCAATATGCGTAAGACGGTCAATAAATTTATTAAATCAACAATCATATATTCATATGACAAATACAATGGAATATATCACTTAACATCAATATTTCCATGAAACCACGTTCGAATAATTTTATGCTTACACAATCCTTATCAAGAAAATACAATTCATCAACATGTCAATACAAATCACAGAATAGTCTTTTCAGAAAACAGAAATGGAGTTATTAGAGGTAAGTGATACTAAATTTACATAACCTTGTTTAACTGTTGTCTCAATAGTCCTTCCTGCACTTTGGAACAAAGACACAAGTTATTGTCTGCTGTTATTACTTCAGCACCATGTGCATCACTCTCACATTGAAAAACACTGTTCCCCTACTTAAAGTAAACACTGTTCCACTACTTAATGTAAACACTGTTCCACTACTTAATGTAAACACTGTTCCCCTACTTAATGTAAACACTGTTCCACTACTTAATGTAAACACTGTTCCACTACTTAAAGTAAACACTGTTCCACTACTTAAAGTAAACTGGATGCTTCTTTTGCCCTGTCACTCCTTCAAACAGAACAATAAATGTAGCGATGTCCAACATCCTTCTCTACACTAGAAATTGTTCAGGTAGTCAGCACATCTTGCCACCACACATGCTAGAGTGTAATTTGTTCTTACACTTACATGCCTCTTCCCGCCTTTACCATGGTTGGTTGTAGCAGTTTACAAACAATAAACAATAAATCAAAACGCTGCAATGAAAATAGAAAAATACAATCAGAGAACAAATGCTAAGCTTCCAGTTTATCGCTTTATAACTCCATTCTTTATTACATTCCAGTCTCAACTTAAGTTTCGTGTAACGGTATTTATTAGCCCGATACGCACACATAAAGTATAATAAATACAGCATATCAAAACAAGTGATTAGTACACATTATATGAGCAGCTTAATTTGGCTCTCCCAGAATCTTGGTAAAATTCTCAAACCTTGGTTTACGACCAACAGTCAAACAGAAGTCATGGAAAAATGCTAAATACTACTGCTACTATTACTTCTACCAAATTGTTAATTTCTAATAATTAGAAATCCTGAGACTGAAAAATGTGAAAGCAGAAGTGATACCTATAGTGATAGGTGCCTTGGGTAACATAACATGTGAGTTGAAAGGCTATCTGAATAAACTACCAGGAATCCACACTTTTGCTCCACTACTAAAAGCAGCGTTCCTTGGACGTGCTGACAATTTCCGCAACATCTTGGATCTCCCAGAATCTTGGTAAGATTCCGATGCTTTGGTTAACAACCGAGAGATGATAAAAATCTCGAATAAAAAGTTCTCAACCAACTATCGAACAGATACAAGGTACGATAAGTCATTATTAAAATCTAACCATAAGACATGAGCTATGCCAGTAACATATTCATATAATTTAGATATGTTTACAGAAAGGGAAGTGATTCATTTGTGTAAATTACAAAAATCGACCTACGTCTGCTCTGCGCACTCAACAGCTGCAGCAACAACATCTCGGGGACAGCTCAACTAAAGTGAATTAATAAAACACGACCTGGCTGGTTGTAAAATATTTGTCTATATCATTGAACTTGTGGGAAGTTTCCTATCAAAACAAATCCTTTGGCCATAGAAAAGTATCAAATTGAAATGAACTTTTGTCAGAAGTACAGTGCAAAACAATAGTTCACGAGGTGGCTAGACTTGGATAGTTTGTAAATATAAGCGGTATTCTTACCATCAGACAATCTCCCCACCGCAATATTTGACAACCAATTGAAGAACACTTTTCACTCTCGACATTCTGTGTGAACCGTCTTTCTATTAGAACAACTCCTCACTTAGCGACTGGGGCCCGTCTGCGGATTTGGCCAAAAGTTAGAAACCCTATAACCTGCATCAAATGAACACGTCAAAAGGGTGATTAACTCTGAGGACTCGTTCTCAGTTTTCAGTAACTTTCCGATTGCATTTCTGGACCCATCGCGCCTAATTGAACTTTTACAAGGACGTTTTGTTTTGAAGGGTCACTGGCCACATGTCTTAACATGATCTTGCGTCATCACATTCAAG
Source organism: Sinotaia quadrata (assembly GCA_028829895.1). Lineage (NCBI taxonomy): Eukaryota > Metazoa > Mollusca > Gastropoda > Architaenioglossa > Viviparidae > Sinotaia > Sinotaia quadrata. The sequence goes on along the minus strand of CM054179.1, from coordinate 81,370,493 downwards.
ATGGTGGTGTCAAGCTGATGGCCTAATACGATCTTTAATCACGTGTCGATGTCAAGATTTCAATAAAGGAACACATTACAACTAACCACAAGTGTCGATGTCAAGATGTCAATAAAGGAACACATTACAAATCACCACAAGTGTCGATGTCAAGATGTCAATAAAGGAACACATTACAACTCACCACAAGTGTCGATGTCAAGATGTCAATAAAGGAACACATTACAAATCACCACAAGTGTCGATGTCGAGATATATGTTGATGACGTAATTGCTATAATCACACACCTCATCGTGTCGACACTAAGTTAATGATGTAACTGTTATAAGCAAACAATACATCGTGTCTAGGGCTGTCATTTGTTTTCTAAAATACTGCCCGGGTACCCGTCCAAATTGTTCAGCAAGTCTACCATGTAAGGAGGTAAGATGTTTTAACCAAAATATTTGTACGTGGTCTAGGCCTGGGACTTTACAGTTTGCTAACGTTCTTACCTTCTTACTGTTATGTAACATGTTCTTGCAGGACCTGTGTGACACTAATTATTGTAATGTAACATGTCCTTGCTAGAGCTGTGTGACACTAATTATTGTAATGTAACATGCCCTTGCTAGAGCTGTGTGACACTAATTATTGTTATGTAACATGTTCTTGCAGGACCTGTGTGACACTAATTATTGTAATGTAACATGTCCTTGCTAGAGCTGTGATCATCATTTGGATGGTTGATTATATTATCTGTCTACTTAATTCTGCCCTAGAGTCTGGAGCTTTAAATCATCAATATTTTTAAGGCGTCAGAAAGTATGAAATGTTCAGGAGGCGACAGAAAATGTCATGTTCAGGAAGCGACAGAAAATAAGGCATGTTCAGGAGGCGACAGAAAATATGGCATGTTCAGGAGGCGACATAAAGTATGGTAGAGGTACAGAAAGTGAGAGGCAGGTGATGATAAGAGTTAAATAGAGACGTGTGTGACAAAAGAAGACACAAGGAGGAACTGAGAAAGAGCCGGAAAGAAATCGAGAAATGTCGGTAGACTAACAGGCTCAGAAATAAATAAGCACACACACAAACACACGGCACGTACGCACTCACAAACACACACGTTAAAATAATTGTGCTGGCTGTTTTCAACGATGCGTTGTATTTTAATTCTGCACTTAAAAGCTAACTTTTTTGTCCACTGTTTTGTTTTTAAATTAACAATTTATCTCTTCTGTTTGAATAATTTAATGGAGCACTCTGGTATTCATCAGACGCGCTCTGGCTGCAAAGTGCGAGTTCTGGATGTGGAAGGAATGCAAGGAACTCGTTTTACTCATGATGATGTGTGTCAGTATTCCTTGCGGCCATTAACAAATTGACCTTCTGCACAACAACAACGACAACAATTTAGCTAAGCACGAGGAGAAATGGGTTATTAAATAAAAGTGCGTTCACAACCGAAAAAAAGTAAAAAATAAATATTTGATCGCTGTTTTATAGTTTCTTTCCTAAAGATGCCAACTGATTATTTTTCTTGAAGTGTTTCAAATGATAATGAGTTCAATTCTTCATTCGAGGTTATAAGGTTTGAAAGTTTTGCGACTTTAACTGAGCTATTTTTATTGGTAAATATTATTTAAACCTTTGTATTCACCATTTTCACTCACTCTCTCTTTCCCACTTTCTCTATATTTATCTATCTATCTATCTATCTATCTATCTATCTATCTATCTCTCTACCTATCTATCTATATATCTGTCTATCAAACTATATATCTATATATTTGTCCATCTATCTATCTGTTTGTCTACCTATCTGTCTGTCTATCTGTTTGTCCATCTATGTCTGTCTCTACCTTTTTCATTTTCTCTCCTTTTGTCTCTTTTTCTTTGTCTCTTTCCTCCTTTCTCTCGCTCTGTCTTCCCCTACCTTTCTCTTCTCTCTCCCTAACTCCCCCACCCTCTCTCTCTTTTAATGAATACAATACTGGAAAAAGAAAATAAATAATTTCCATGACATTTGTATTTGTCCACAGGTCTGTCCAATCAAGAGTTTAAATTTCTATCAAATGGCGACGGCCCTTCGAGATATCGCATTCTGAATTTTCGACGGAACTCCAATGGAATCTTTGAATGGGCAACAATTGGCTATTATAGAGAACGGAACCTCAGTATTGTGAGTACATTTTCTAGAAGTGCAACCTCAGTATTGTGAGTACATTTTCTAGAAGTGCAACCTCAGTATTGTGAGTACATTTTCTAGAAGTGCAACCTCAGTATTGTGAGTACATTTTCTAGTAGTGCAACCTCAGTATTGTGAGTACGTTGTCTTCTAGTGCAACCTCAGTATTGTGAGTACATTGTCTAGTAATGCAACCACAGATTTGTGATTACATTGTGAGTATACATTGTGTGGCTAATGTGTCTCTCATAATTTGTCCATCTCTGGCTAATGTGTCTCTCATAACTTGTCCATATCTGGCTAATGTGTCACTCATAACTTGTCCATCTCTGGCTAATGTGTCACTCATAACTTGTTCATCTCTGGCTAATGTGTCACTCATAACTTTTCCATCTCTGGCTATTGTATTACTCATAATTTGTCCATCTCTGGCTAATGTGTCACTCATAACTTGTTCATCTCTGGCTAATGTGTCACTTATAACTTGTCCATCTCTGGCTAGTGTATTACTCATAACTTGTCCATTTCTGGCTAGTCTGGCACACGTAACTTGTCCGTCTCTGGCTAGTGTCACTTATAACTCGTCCATCTACTTGGTTTTGTGTATATTCATGTATGACCATCCTTAGTATCATTTCCTTTCCTTACTTAATTCTTGTTCCATCGCGTTCTTTTTACTAGCCACGCATTCTAGCTACTCTTAATCGTATTAAACCGTTTTGTGTCATTCCTCGGTTAATCACTAGCAATTTTATGACAAAAACCGTTGTCTCATATTTTCTGAATTTTCTTAATTTGTGTTTCATCAGTTGTATCTCTAAATGTCTATCTTTAAGAATATCGAGTCAAATTTACTTTCGTGTTCCATCTTTTCTGTCCACCACTAATCGGTGTTTAATCGTTTCATTCTATCTTTAACCAATGTTGACCCTTTCCAGATAAATCCAAACTATTTTTCATTTATCTGCCCGCCCGTAATCAGTGTTTCAACTTTTCTATCCATCCTAGGTCCGTGTTTCGTCTTTCTGTCCATCCTTAATTCGCGTTTCATCTTTTCTGTGCATCCTTAATCCATGTTTCATTTTTCTGTCCACCCTTAATCCGTGTTTCATCTTTATCAGTCCGTTTTAAACTTTCATCTTTTAATATTCAGCATTAATTATATTTCTTTCCCTGTTCTGTTTCATTTTTCCTGTCTACGCTTCATTCGTGAGTCATCAATCATCATTTTCTAGTCATTATTCGTGAGTCATCATTTTCTAGTCATCATTCATGAGTCATCATTACCTAGTCACCATTCGTGAATCATTATTTCTTAGTCACCTTTCGTTAATCATTATTTCTTAGTCACAATTCGTGAGTCATTATTTCTTAGTCACCATTCGTGAGTCATCATTTGCTAGTCACCATTCATCAATCATCATTTCCAGTCAGTCACAGTTCATGAGTGCTTCACTTTTGCCTGCCTACCACTGGCTCGCGTTTCATCCATTCTCAGTTCACCCTTGGCTCCTTGCTCGTTATTTTCCTGTCCACCTTTTGTAGCTTTTTTTATTCATCCCCGTCCACCTTTGGCTAGTATTTAATCCTTACCAATCTGCCCTGTTAGCATTCCATTCATTTCCTCTCTACCAATCGTTCGTGCAATCCACGCAGACAATCACCTTTGCCAACAGATCGGAAAGAATGCTATTGATTTGCGGGGAAACTTGAGGGAGGGGGGAGGGGTCTTTTATTTCTTTCCTAAATTTCAAAACAAGAAAAACATTAAAAGGAAATAAAATTAAACAGCACAAATTTCAAAAGCACGAATTCTCTTCTCCCAAGTCTCACTCTGATGGACTGAAAAGCACGCCATATTGGCTCCTCTTTCCATCATTTCCCATCATGCATTGGAGCACAACGCTCATGTCCATAGTTCTCAGTATCCGCTTAAACAGCCGCTGGAAATGTGAAAGGGCTGTTGGCCAATGTTACCTTGCGCTGTTCTGTCATTCAGCTTGTGTGTCTTCGCTTCTCTGTAATGCTTCTTCCGCTTTCTTTCTTTTCTGCTGTCTGTCATTCAGCTTTTGTGTCTTCGCTTCTCTGTAATGCTTCTTCCGTTTTCTTTCTTTTCTGCTGTCTGTCAATTTGCTTTATCTCTAACGCCCTTTGTCGTTGTTTTCCCGCATTTCGTTCTTTGTTCATCTTGTTGTTTGCCCGCATTAGATTGTTTGTTAATTTTGTCGTTGTTTGCCCGCATTAGATTGTTTGTTAATGTTGTAGTTGTTTGCCCGCATTTCTTTATTAATCTTGTCATTGGGTAAATTATTAATATTGTCATTGTTTGCCCGCATTTCTTTGTTAATCCTGATGTTATTTGCCCGCATTTCTTTCTTTGTTTATCTTGATATTCGCCCGTGTGAACTTTAGCTGGGCAAAGGGGCAAGATAGTGATTCTCTACTACCCAGAGCCGACCGTAACCTTAGGCTAATCCCCAAAACACACATCCTGGCTGGCCACACATGTTAGAAAGATTAATGATTGATAATATAGAATAGAAGAGTTATAGTTCTAGAAGAAAGCTCGAGTCCCCTGATACATACTGATAATAGACTACAACATATGACATATAAGTGGGGCACCCTAACACAGTGGTCTAAGTATCAATATTAAATTATTAACAAGAAATAACATAAGACAGCACAGTTACATATGGGAAATAGTTCAACAATTACAATTAGATTTTTTCTATATATTTAAGACCATAATGACGACCATGTAGTGTCATAAGAGACTGTTCTTTGAGTCCTATGGCACTGTAGTAGTTATTTGGTTCGTTTCATATGAGCAAACTATAAATGACATGTTCTGAGTGAATTCTAAAAGTACGTTCATTAAAGTTTGAATGAATGCGAATGTATCCTGAGTGAATCTGTGTGGTTGTTGACTTTATGTAACTTATGTAACTTTATGTAAAATTATGTAACTTCGGATCACCTGACGTGTCATCTAGGGTCCCAGCATGACAGACGCACATGTGGTCAATCTGCTTTGGCGTTGCTTCATTGTTCCACACTTGTCAAAGTCAACAGCCAAGATAGGGTGGTTCCTTTAGGTTATTGTTTCATGGCTCAATGCTTATCGAATCAACATTTCAGATAAGGTACTCATCTGCCAGTAAAATACACATGGGCTAAGAATTCATCCTCATGTGTTCTCTGACAGAACACTTACTTACATGGTCATCAAACATTTAAATATCATAAGCGAAATGCAACAGAATAAAATAGAGTTAATGTTAAGAGATAAACATGAGTATAATATTAATTAAGCATGCAAAACCACATACCTTCATCAGTAATATATACAGAGAATGGTTTCCTGTTGCGTTAATAATTGGCAATAGGTGTTAGTAATATGACTCTAACTTATGAAGGCCATCAGACAAAATACGTGTTGCCTCAATGGTCAGCTGCATTCAACTGATCACTTACAAGTTAGTTTCTAGTATGTTCTTTCACGCAGCTGAGCTGTGCTAGATTGGTTAGTTTAGAGTAAGTGTCTGGACCATTTGGTATGTTTCCATCCCGAGGATAAGGATCAGCCTTTCAAGAAGGTAGGTTTACATGTAGTCTATTTTTAGATGAGGGGTTGGTGCGGGCTACATAAGCAATTATATGACAGCCCACGTTTCTTCGTTTGTTAATCTTGTTGTTTGCCTGTATTTCTTTGTTAATCTTGAGGTTGTTTGACTATTTTAAAAATCGTATATAATATTTGCTAGCCTTGTTTAATTATCAGTTCACCTGTTCAGGTATTTCAATTATTATTTACAAATTTGGGGGAGGAATTATCATTTGTTTATTTCTTGCATGTGTTGCAAGCTTATTTGTTGAACACGTGTTCATTAATTGAATATGTTATATGTTCATTTCAAGTATATTTCACTTTTTTATTTGTTAAATATGTTCTTTACTTGTTCGATAGGTTCAATTTTTATTTATAGAATCTGAAACTTTGAAATTAGACAATATTACAAGGCATTACACTACACAACTATTACCTATTCATAGCCTGGTTATATTATTTCATAATTTTCTTGGATAAATTACTTTATCATGCTTTTGGATACATTGCTTGTTCATTTGCTGTAAACGATTGTTTCAATACATATGGGGTACATTTTCAATAGTTGTGAAGTTTCTGCTTCGTTTATTGAATGAGTTACAGGTTTATTTGTTGTAAAAGTTACTGAACCATTTGTTGAATGCAACACATCTTCATGTGTTATAAAGGTTACTTCATCATTTGTTGGATGCAACATATGTTCATGCAATGTAAATGCTTCTTTATCTTTTTCGAAACGTTAAATTTTCATTTGTTGTCAATGTCACCGCTGTACTCAGGGGTGACTTTCTAATAATGAATCATATCAATTAGTTGTGATGTAAAACATATACAACTGCAGATGCAGAGTTTGGGCCACTGGTTATATATGCATATCTGCAACTGTTATGCCGATATGCGAGTGCGCTGACGGCAGTTCGACTCACGACCCCCACTCAGTTATTAATCCGAGAAATAGATTTTTTACAATAGGTGCATAAATAGATATACAGACAGAGAACAAGACATAATTATGAGACTATCACGACAAGTCATGATGAAGTACAAACAAATAATTTACGTTTCATTAACACATATGTAAGACTGAACAATTAATAAAAATGTAATAAAAGAAAAGTGTAATAATATTTAAAGACTCAGCAGCATATAGTATGCCCTAGTTTCTCATCATACAGTGATTTAGGGATTTAAAAGTCTGATTAAGTTCAAGCCGCACTATAGTAACTGTCACAATCGGGACTTGACTTCAGTTTCAATGTGCTGGCATGAAGTACATCACGCAGGTAGATACTCCATAAGTCATGGCATAAATACATCAGAATCAGGCACCCAAAGCCTCCATCATAGATTTCAGAATAAGATAGAAAAGAACAATGATGAAGACAAAAAGAAAACCCCTGAAACACAATTAATTGCAGAGAGCCTAAGTATACTGAAATTTACAAAATTAACAAATACTAATTTTGGCTTGTGCCTCTGCAAAACAAACTGATGGTTAAAAATGTTTCAAATGATATAACATTCCTAATAAACCTAACCATCTACGCAATACAGAGATGCCTTTACCTTATCTAGCCAAGGGTCTCCTGTTCCATTGAGAACCCATGCTAGGGAAGGACGCAGTCTCAACACTCGCCCAAAGTGCTTGTTTGAAAAGAGTAAGGAACATAATTTCTATCACGATTTTATTACTCTTGAATCCACACCCACACTACCCATACTAACTCCTGATCTAATCAAATTAAAATCCATTGCTTTCTCGCACCTTTCAACCGACATACTGTCGGTACACGTGATCTATCCAAAAACAAGTTTGCAATTACGTCAGCATAAGAAATGCATAACACCTAACCAAGGCCCAAACCAAGGATCCTGATCTAATGTTTAAGCTGATGCGCTATTGCTTAGAGGTCAGGGTTCAAATGTTACACCAGACAGAACCAACATCCCTACCTCGTGGCTACTATTGACTCTCAGTAACATTTTTTTCTTAATACACAGTTCTTGCTCTTAACTTTGATACTTTCACTTAATGCAAGGTTGTTGCTCTGCTATAACTTTGATACTTTCACTCAATACAAGGTTGTTGTTCCACTATAACTTTCATACTTTCACTTAAAAAACGAATGTTGTTCCACTATAGCTTTGATACTTAAACTCAGTACAACTGTACACAGGTGATGTTCTACTATAGCTTTCATACTTTCACTCAGTACACAGACGATGTTCCACTATAGCTTTCATGATTTCACTCAGTACATAGATGTTGTTCCACTATAACTTAATACACGGATGTTGTGCTGCTACAACTTAGATACTTTCACTCAATACACGGATGTTGTTCCACTATAACTTTTGCATTTTAACTTAATACACGGATGTTGAGCTGCTACAACTTAGATACTTTCACTCAATACACGGATGTTGTTCCGCTATAACTTCACTTTAAAATGTTCACTGAATACACTCACGTTGTTCTGCTGTAGCTTTGATACTCTCACTTAATATACGAATGTTGTCCTGCTATAACTTTGTATTTTTTACTTAATACAGGAGTGTTATTCCGCTAAAATTTTACTTTAATACTTTTACTTAATACGGGTTTATTGTTCCACTATAAGTGATACGTGTACTTAATACAGGAATGTTGTTCCACTATAATTGATACGTTTACTTAAAACAGGAATGTTGTTCCACTAAAATTGATACGTGTACTTAATACAGGAATGTTGTTCCACTAAAATTGATACGTGTACTTAATACAGGAATGTTGTTCCACTAAAATTCATAGATTTACTGCATACCTGGTTTTCTTACGTTTGCTATTTTTCAAGTTTAAGTTCCGAGGAACGTTATTGTACTAATCTTATTTTTGATTATCGTCTTTTTTGTTCTTATTTGTTATCATTTGAGTTATCTTTTTCCTCATTTCTATTTAAATTATAATTTATAGTATTTCTTATCAATCTTACTACTGATTGCTGAAAATGTTCTTTTTCTTAAATTCCTATTTTTTTACATTATATTACAATAATTATTTTGCGTGCTGTCCTGATTGAATTCTTTTAATTTCTGGTATTTTTTTTTCTGATAGATTTTACTTACGTCTATTAAGGACCGTTGCTAAATTATCTCCCCTTTATTTGTTTAACTCGAATTTCCTCTGTATTCGCATTTGTAATATGAATGTTCTCTATTCATGTAATACGGATTTTTTCTCTTCGTTTTCCTGATTTTAATTTACAAATATCCAGAATATGCTTTAGTGAATTTTTTTCTTATTCACATTGCCTTTTTGTGATTTTTCTTTTTTCTTATTCGCATTGCCTTTTGCGCGTTTTAATATTCGGGGTGAGCTCAGTTCCAGTTGGAAAAACTGTATAGATGCTCTGTCCCTGCAAGTCTTTTACGGTCAAAGAATTCTGTGCGCAAAGATATACGCCTCTGCACTTTTTACCTTCACGAAACCTTGTTGGCAAAAGTGGCTTTTTCTATAGTAGAGAGCTCCGCGGAAGGGGAGATAAATGAGGTCTAATAAAAAGCAATTTGGTGTCCATCCCTCTCTCCCAATCTAAGTATTGAAGAAGGGATGGAAAAAATGGAATTTACTTCCGGTATCAGAAACAAACGAAACAAAATCATCTCTGGTGCATTTTTTTAATTCTCTGTCTGTCGTCAGTAAACTTCTTTTCCAACTCCAAGAATTTTTTTTTAACATTCATTCAGGTTAATAGGGCGAAATGTTTTTCAGGAATGAAAAACGACCATCTATTTGGTGTTCTACGCTCTGGCTGGTTTTTATCCGATGAAAACGTGTGGGTTTATTCTTTTCCATAACCATGCAGAGCTTTCAAAAGCAAACAACAACAAAAACTTTTTCATTTGCTGCGGACTTTGGCCAGACAGTTTATTCCACTAAAGTAGTACGTAGCTCCCATTTAACTGCCGAGAGGTGGTATTCAGCACACTTCGTTATTGCTTCGGTATTCCTCACAACTGATTGGTCAGGTTAAACAATTCTTCATTAACATATTTTCTAAAGTGTAATTACAATTCAGAAACTGATCCCCCCCCCAACCTCCTCAATCTGCCAAAATGTTTTATCCTATGGACTGAATAATTTGCTACAGTTGCTTATAATGCTGTTGATATGACATTGATGAATATGTCTTGGATGGAAGAGAGTTTTAGTATTATGGGGGAGGGGGATGGTGGATGAGTAATGGATGGATGGATAGATGGATAAGTACTGGCGAGTTTCATTGTAAAGTAGTCATATACTGACGTGTTTGTAATGGATTTCTGAGTAATGGGGAATTTCATTGTAAAGTAGTCCTACGTTGACGTGTTTGTAATGGATTTCTGAGTAATATTAAGGATGTGTTAACGAATGATGTAGTACATGTTTTAATGAATTCTTCATAAAGAGACAATTTCGTAACTGACTTGTTAATTAAGGATTTATTAGTAAATGCTATGACTTGTTAATTAAGGATTTATTAGTAATGGCTATGACTTGTTAATTAAGGATTTATTAGTAATGGTTATGAATTGTTAATTAAGGATTCATTAGTAATGGTTATGACTTGTTAATTAAGGATTCATTAGTAATGGCTGACTTGTTAATTAAGGATTTATTAGTAACGGTGTCCCGGTCTAGATCTGACACAGAAAACGCTAATTTGTCTCAGTCAAATCCTGACACAGAAAATACTAATGTGTCTTAGTCAAATCCTGACACAAAAAAATACTATTGTGTCTTAGTCAAATCATGACAGAAAACGCCAATGTGCCTCAGTCAAATCCTGACAGAAAACGCCAATGTGCCTCAGTCAAATCCTGACACAGAAAACGCCAATGTGCCTCAGTCAAATCCTGACAGAAAACGCCAATGTGCCTCAGTCAAATCCTGACACAGAAAACGCCAATGTGCCTTAGTCAAATCCTGACGCAATAAAACAAGTGAGTGTATCGGTGTGCCCAAGTTAATTCAGCGGGTGCAGGCAGCCTTAGCTGAGTCAGCGTGTTCCTAGGGTATAAACAGGAAATTATCTCTGAAAAAGAATATTTTGTTTTTTTTTCCCCTCCAGGAAATATCCGGTTATCCGTGAGTATTTGCATTGTTCAGCCCGTGATCTGCAGACATAGCGTGCAATGTAATGAAATTTGGGTGATGATAAAAGAAAAAGATGGAAAAAAGACTTGAAGGAAGGAGGGAATGTTGAAAAGAGATTTAAAGTGTCTAACTGCACTGGACTAAATGGAACCTATCGGATCGTGCGATTGTCGTTTTAGTCGCAAATCTCGGCCTCGACAGTAAATTGCAATGTCACGAACAAGGAGAATGCTGGGTAGTCTTGCAAAGAAACCGTTGTTGGTCTGGCGTGATCCTATTTTTTTTTTAAACTGACACAATGTTATGAGCGGTATAATTAGATAATATGTAGGTGTGTAGGGGGGGGGTCGAGAGTTTAGGTGTGAACAAGTGTGTTAGTGCAGTGGTTTTCAACACCTGGTCCGCGAAAAAGTTATTTTCCGCTTGACACATGATACACCTAAATCACGTAACGGAGTGAAGAAGGACGCATGGATCATGTACCGGAGTAGGTGTCATGTCATGTATTGTTGATTGCTTTGTTCTTAATTTTCGGTGGTTAATTTCACCTGGGGGGCTCCAGGCATGAAGTTTGTAGAAAGAGAATATAGTGGAATAATTAAAATGTATGTGCTTGAAACGGAGATTCTGAGAAGACAGTAGCACACGTGACTTTAATACAACGATATTTCTAATGAGATAATCATACCACTCATATAGAAATCTAGTCAATACCTTTCACACATCGACAACGACTGTGTTGATCTGATCCTGCATGGTGGTAAGGCCTGTGTAGTAACTAAATTACATAATAATGGGGTTGTGTTATTTGGAAATTAGTGACCTGTCAACTTTAAACTGTAATCTTTCATCTGTGACCTGTAAACTTTCAACTGTGACCTGTAAACTTTCAACTGTGACCTGTAAACGTTCAACTGTGGCCTGTAAACTTTCAATTGTTTGTGTTTTCCAATCTTTCACAGCACTCCCCGCCACAGTTCAAGGTCAACGAGACGTTCCACCCCCAGTCAGTGTGCAGCAAGCCGTGTGGGCATCGTCAGTACACGCAGCTGTTTGCAGGTGACCCTTGCTGCTGGTCTTGTAAAGACTGCTTGCAGTACGAATACCGCTCGTCTAAATACAGGTAAGCATTCCTCCTTAGGATTCATTCTTAGATGCATACTACTAGTTAAGCAGACACGTGCCATAATGATAAAACATACTTAACCAAACAAGCAATAACAATAAAAAGAATTAACGTATAAGTCCCATCCAGGAAAAAGAAAAAGTAGGTTTATAACCCAGACACTAGCTCCTAAATCATACTCGACACTAGCTCCCAACTCATACCCACTGAGTGACTAAGTGGTGGCAGATTACCAACATCGGTTGATGGAGGTTGTGGGTCAAGGGATAAATTACAAATCAAGGTTTGGGGGTTAAGTTTCACAGTGGAACCAGCGTATCTCTGTAGGCTATGTTACGAGCTGTGTGTCCGAGGTGTCCAGTGTAAGACATCTAAGTCAGTGGTTTCCAACGTTGGAACTCATGCGGAACCCTTGATGCTTACCGGGTTGATACATGGAACATGGAACACAAATTAATATTTCTCTTAGTCTAACATTGATATTATTTTTGTTGCAATACCAATGAATAGTTTGGCCAATAACATTTTCATTATAAAACTGTCACTATATAATTATTACTAGTATTACTAATATTTAATGGGACGCTTGATACTGAAATTCGTTAAATAGCTCTGCAAAATCGGATTTGATGTCACACAACTGTAAAGTATATCATGTTCTGCGTGGAGACGGCTTTGATACATTGTCTTAGTTGTAGCCTACACTGAAAATGCGGTCTCGCACAGATACGTGCTCGCAAATGGTAGAAGCACTTTTGAAGCCGAGGAACCCCGAAAAAGCTCTCGCGGAATCCTAAGGTTCTGCAGAGGACAGGTTGGAAACCTCTGGTCTAAGAGATAGCATAAAGAATAAAAATACATTCTTCTTTTCTTCTTCACGTTAACTTCTTTACCCCCACAGGAATTGCAGGAAAACTTTTCATCTTCCTGACGTCTTCCGTTTTTTTTTTTGGGGGGGGAGATTCCTGTGGGGTCTTCCTCTTCTCACTGACTTCTGAAGAGGGTGGCAGCAGTTTTGTGCAGTAGATGTTTTTCCATGTATGCTCCATTTTTACTGTATTTGGGGGTTGGGGGGTTTTTTCTCCTCCTTGGTGTAGGTCTGCAGTTTTTAATTTCCTGTGTTTTGTGCCTGTTGCGTTGTCACTTGATTACAGATTACATCAGCAAGTCTAGCACATTTGTAAAAAAAATATCATCATAAACAGTGCCCGAGATCGTATCACTTTGACATTTAAGAGTTTATATAACAATTAGATTTAGAACTAGGGATAGGCAAATTTACTCTGCCACAGCTTGTTTGTTTGTTTGTTTCTGTGTTTCTTCTTGGACTTTAGCGGTGTGGGTTTATTTTGTTTTTTGTTTTTTAATAAGTTTTCTTAAAGATTTTCATTTAAGATGTCTTGCAACGTCTTTCTTATCTTCTGCAGTGAGAGTGATGAAAGACAGATAACGGGTACACCTGAGCGGATGCTAGCTTCTACGAACCTGGTTCAAAGCCTGCTCTCAGTCTTCCTGTCTCTTTACCTCACTGTAGCGGTTCAAAGCCTGCTCTCAGTCTTACTGCCTCTTTACCTCACGGTAGAGGATCAAAGCCTGCTCTCAATCTTACTACCTCTTTACCTCACGGTAGAGGTTCAAAGCCCGCTCTCAGTCTTACTGCCTCTTTACCTCACGGTAGCTGTCTGAGCTTCTAATCCATTGAGCGGAACTATTAAACGGGTCCCGTGTGTAACGTTGCACATCAAGTCCCACAGAAGAGCAAGAAAGTACCCATTTATCTTTCTACCCGAGGGACTACATCTCTCGTTTCCAAACTGAAATGTCTCCCTAAGCGCTTTTATTCTTCAAAAACAGGGATTGATCGGAAGTGCGCACGATCCTCGAACAGGAGTGCAGTGACTTTAATAATCAATATTGAATGGTTGTCATATTTTAATGCATTGTTTGAACGGGTTTAGCGGAATGAGACGGGGTAGATTTTAAATTTAGAATATATTGTTTTCCTTTCTTTCGTGTTATTGTTTGTGTTGTTTAGAAAGCGGGTATTGAGGTGGCTGAAAGTTTAGTTTTTTTAAGGATAAATGTGTAGCACCCGTTTTTAATTGTTAAGCTAAAAATGTTTTTAAAATACCAAAATAATTTGCTTGCTAGAGTGATGTTGAGTGAGTGAGTGAGTGAGTGAGTTTTTGGCAATTTTTTGCTGGCAAAAAATGCATTAGGGTACCAGATTTAACGAAGCTCTAAAAGTCTAAGTGTCGATAGGTAATATATTTATATCTTATTTCTTTGTTAAACAACTATTTTCCGGGGCTATTTAGTTATAATGGCATTTCGTTGTTAAACTTCAACTTTTGGGACATAATAACATATAATATTTATTTTCTTATTTTTCTGTTAAAATCGTACTTGGCAGAACTAATTGGTGATACTGTTTTGTGTCAAAGGGAGATTAGGCTTGAACACATGGATTAGTGGTGGATTAGATAACATCGAGTTTAGGCTGGAAAATTAGTTTGATGGGTGAGTGGTTGTAATCGAGGTTGAGGTCGTTTGGTGGGTGGTTAACGAGTAGGGGATGGGGGCGAAGTTGATATACGGGTGATAGCATCGTATTGAGCTGATGGGTAAACAGACAATTTAATGGGTATGTGGATCACATTGTGTTTGAAGAAAATAATTGATTTAATGGGTGAATGGATCATATCTGTTCGGGAAATGGTCTTCGGGACTGGTTAAGGTGGGATATTATGGGCAGCTCAGCATTCAATCTGTGTACGTACCCACTCTTGTGACAAAGTGCTTGTTAGTGAGTGGTAATCATTTATTTTTGCACTATTAGACTTCGTGTATCAAGTTAACGACACAATTATTATTTCCAGTTTTTCCTCTCACCTCTTTCGCCTCCCTACAGGTGTGAGGAATGCCCTTGGGGAACAGTTCCCTCCTACAACATGACGTCATGCACCCCTATTCCTCAGGAGTACCTCCACTACACGGACTCCATCGCCATGGCCGCGATGATCGTGGCGTCCCTAGGGATCCTTGCCACCTCGTTCGTGCTTGTCGTCTTCTTGCGTTACAAGGACACGCCCGTGGTCAAGGCATCCGGTAGGGAGCTATGCTTCGTGCTGCTTTTCGGCATCCTGTTGTGCTACGGCATGACCTTCCTGCTGGTCTCCAAGCCCAACGTCATCACGTGCGGCGCCCAGAAGATCGGCATCGGTCTGTGTTTCTCCATCTGTTACTCCGCCATCTTGACGAAGACCAACCGCATCTCCCGAATCTTTCGCGCGGGAAAGCGCACGATTAAGAGGCCAAAGTTCATCAGCCCAGAGTCTCAGCTCGTCATCTGCGGTTCCCTTGTCGGAGGAGAGCTGATCGTCAGCCTTGTCTGGCTTCTCATCTCACCGCCGACAGCGGTGTCTTTTTACCTCAACCGCGCTGACCACCAGCTGGTATGTCAGGCGGCGGTGGGTTATTCTTACATGATTGGGTTTACGTACCCGATCCTGCTCGTGGTCGTGTGCACTGTGTATGCTATTCTCACGCGCAAGATACCCGAGGCTTTTAACGAGAGCAAGCACATTGGCTTTACCATGTACACCACGTGTATCATTTGGGCAGCTTTCGTTGTCATCTACCTCAGCACGTCGCACAAGTACGTGGCAGTTTACAAGTTGTGGGTGTTGTGCATTGCTCTGTTTACTTTGCTGTTGTCTTTGTCGTTTTGTGTTTGTAGTATCCTATTGAACAGAAATAGTACGTTTACCTTTTACCTAGCTAGCTAGCTATTATCTATATATTTGTCTAGCTAGCTAGCTACTATCTATATATTTGTCTAGCTAGTTAGCTATTATCCATATATGTCTATCTAGCTATCTCTTTCTTCTCTCTCTCTCTCTCTCTCTCTCTCTCTCTCTCTCTCTCTCTCTCTCTCTCTCTCGAATATATATATAATATACTCTCTGTCTGTCTGTCTGTCTGTCTGCATATCTGTTTCTTTATGCATCCACTTATTTATTTATATAATCGTCTATCTGAAACTATTTTAATGAAATCATTTTCCAGCCTTACCTAATTTTCAAAGTTTTCATCTTTCCTTTTTATTATTTGTCAATTTATTTTCTATTATTGTAATTGTTAGTAACCCTTTCGGTTTATACCTACTGCGTATGAATGATTCGTTTCTTGTTTTGAATCGCCTTGTGAAAGATGTATATGTCCATATTTTTACTTTCTTCCATAGACAAAATGCAAATATATATAACAAGAAAGTGTGTTTGTTCTTTATGTGTCTGTGTGTGTTTTCTTTAGATATATATAATGTGTGTGTGTGTATGTGTGTGTGTGTGTATGTGTGTGTGCGTGTATGTGTGTGTGTGTATGTGTGTGTGTGTGTATGTGTGTGTGCGTGTATGTGTGTGTGTGTGATGTTTACTAATAACATTTATGTTTTCTTATTATTGCTTTGTGTATGTGTGTAGATATGCGTGTATGTGTGTGCATTTGGTAGAGTTTGCTGGCCAACTTGCTTGCCGTTAAGAGCAACTGTTTCGATGAGTTAACATCCAAAACAATTTCTTAATGTTTCATCTTTTTATCTTATTGATTAAAATAATAATTTCCATTCTTCCGTTTATCTATGCGTTTAATCCATTATCTTTATTCACTAAATGTTTTTGTGTAGTATGTGTTTCTAGTTGCCAAATTAATTAATGGAATTGACATTACTTTTCGTAATGTATAGTAATAATAATGCTATGTTTACTTAAATATCTATTAATTATATTCTTTGCGTGCATCATTTAATTACTATTTATTCTTTGTTCATTATTAGTAAAATATGCTTAATTTACCTTAATCTTTCAAAATAGAAATTTACCGTTTATTAAAACTATTCTTTTCTTTTCCAAAACATCTGTTAATGATGGAAGTTACGTGTGACAAAGTGCTTGTTAGTGAGTGGCAATCATTTATTTTTGCACTATTAGACTGCTGCAACGTTCAAAAACGTTCGTTTAACTGTTTGTATAATCATGTCAGTAAGTAGTTTCGTTCGCCCAAACCTTTATAGTGCAATGTTTCTCCTTTGCCTCCGCGTTGGCTGGTCAATGTTTCTTCTGTTTGATCATTTCTTAATAATTGTTTCTTCTGTTTGATCATTTCTTAATACGTTTCTTCTTTTTTGATCATTTGTTAATAACTGTTTCTTCTGTTTTGATCATTTATTAATAACTTTTTCTTCTGTTTGATCATTTGTTGATAACTGTTTCTTCTGTTTTGATCATTTGTTAATAATTGTTTCTTCTGTTTGATCATTTGTTAATGACTATTTCTTCTGTTTTAATCATTTGTTAATAACTGTTTCTTCTGTTTGATCATTTGTTAATAACTGTTTCTTCTGTTTTGATCATTTGTTAATAATTGTTTCTTCTGTTTTAATCATTTTTTAATAACTGTTTCTTCTGTTTTGATCATTTGTTAATAACTATTTATTCTGTTTGAATATTGAGTAGTACATGTTTCTTCTGTTTAATCATGAAGTACTAACTGTTTTCTTTCCTGAAACGTGTACTACTAGTTAGTAGCTTTGTTTTCTTTGCCTTAACGTTTAATAAGGAATTTTGTTCTGTCTGCACGTTTATTAAAAATATTCTTGTCCGAGCTTTTATTATTGCGATTCTTTAGCTTTCAATTTAGTGATTACTCTTTGCTTCTTTTGCTTTCACATTTAGTGATTACTATCGGTTTCTTTTGCCTTCACATTTAGTGATTACACTTTGCTTCTTTTGTTTTCACATTTAATGATTGTATTTTGCTTCTTTTGCTTTCACATTTAGTGATTGTATTTTGCTTCTTTTAATAATTCTGTTGCCAAGGCCTTAATGTTTCATTTTCTTTAATATTTCCTTGCTTTAATGTTTCTTAATAACACTTATACATTCCAGCGTTTGTTTAGAGAACCTGTCGCAGCATGAGGATTTATAGATTGTTATTTTTAACATTACACCTATGCTGATGACAGACTGGTTTCCATACACCCTTCAGTCTCCTTAATTAATTCTCTCAGTTTAGATATTAATTATAGTGACATAAATCTGTACAATATTGCTTGAATTGGGCACGTCATCCTAATAATGACTAATTGTGTACAAACATTCATATTGACTCCGCCCCAGTCCAATTCCTTTTAGTCTTCCTCTCAGTAATAATTAGTCAACTTCCATTATTTGGATAATAAAAATATAAAACTTTAATATTTCACAAAATATTGAATCTATAAATCAGTGCATATGAATACGAAGGTCATTAGTCTACCTGTTCTGTCTTTAAATGTTTTTATGGATCATAACATACATTTCTGTTCTCAGAATCTGTCAGACGCCCATTTATCTGCATCATCAATTGGCAAAAGGGTCTCTTTGCACACACATTAACAGTCCGTCATTGAATAATTTGGCAGACCTTGGACTTTGCACAACTCGTCTCACAAGAATAGTACCCTCGGCATCAGGTTCTCAGCTCAATAGCCATAGAACTCAGCATTATATCCGAAATGCCAACCTGGAATTCCAAAAAACCAAAAAATGGTACCAAAATCTGGAACCTGCTCTGAAACAATAGTAATTATTTCCATGAGTGATGAACCTACAGTTCGCCAATCCAATCATAGTAGCAATAGACAATAGGTGTCCTATTACAATTGACCTCACTTCGTATTTATACAATTAAGATAAAAATGGTTTAAACCACACACATGCATGTTACAACTAGAATAAACTATGTCACACACAGGTGGGTTATAATTATTTACATTAAAAAATGTTTCAAACTTGCACAGCATTTTACAATTGTCAAATTAACATTTACTTTACTGGAGATCAAATAGCATTTCACAACATCATTATACATCTCAATAAATGATTACAATTATGGAACACATGTAAACTTGCTCACTTTATTCTCTGGCCACATATTAGGATAAAATAGCAAAAAATCCATATCAATCACAATAAAATATACAGATTCACACTACAGCATTATTAATAAAATATAGTTAATAATCATTAAGAAAATGATGTGTTACCTTTTCTGAATAATCAGTGGGTTTATCTTTCGATTCATGGAAATAGATGCAGCCTCCATGAGTTTAGGCAAAGTTTCGTCGTGAACAAATTCCTAATTCTGGTCTCATGATATGTATGCACATTTATGAATCAATGGTGGGAAACTCTGTCACAAGATTATCGGCATCGGTTTGAACAACAACCCCTCTTCCTTACAATAATTCGAGCATTGCATGTAATTTTGTTTATAACTGACACTCCCTTTCAATAAGCATGGGACCTTCTAATTGACAGTAATCCACTATGGTGTGGCACGTGCAATTATGTAACCCAGCTATGATTGCAAATGTAAAGAAATGTATAACACAAAAGATGAAAGCATCAAGAAGCTTAATAATAAATGACTGAAAATAAAATTGTTAGTAAGACAGGCATAATTTGCCCTTGACTCTGTGAAAAACAAAATTTTCTTTGCCTTGATGTTTCGTAATAACACTTTTTCCTTTGCCTTGATGTTTTATAATAACACTTTTTCCTTTGCCTTGATGTTTCATAATAACACTTTTAACTTTGCCTTGATATTTCATAATGGCACTCTTTCCATTGCCTTGACATTTTTTAATTTAACACTTTTGCCTTGATGTTTCGTATAATTACACTTTTGTCTTGTCATTTCGTAATAACACTTTTGCTTTGCTGTTTCGTAATAACACTTTTGATAGATGTTTCGTAATAACACTTTTGATTGGTTTTGGCAATAACACTTTTGATTGGTGTTTCACAATAACACTTTTGATTGGTGTTTCGCAATAACACTTTTGATTGGTGTTTCGCAATAACACTTTTTTGATTGGTGTTTCACAATAACACTCTTTCCTTTGCCGTAGCATTCAGATTCGCATCGCGACGATGTGTTTCTCCATTTCATTGTCGGCCACTGTGGCGCTGATTTGCATGTTTGCGCCAAAGTTGTACGTCATCGTGCTGCGGCCTGAACGCAACGTGCGTCAGTCCATGCTCAAGTCTGCTGGAAGTGGAGGTGCAAGTCCTGGGGGTGGAGACCGCGGGATGAGTACCAGTAGTGGAGCCACCTACATGTCCAAATCCAACAACTCTTCCTGTGTCAGGATCGATTCTGGTACGCAATCGGATGGTATGTTTTCTACCCGCCACTAGTGGCCTACATTCGTCCCGGGGTCACTTCGTGCGGCGAGGCTGGAGATGGCTGGTAAAGATTGCAGTTCTGGTTGGCAGTTTGAATGGTGTGTGTGTGTGTGTGTGTGTGTGTGTGTGTGTGTGTGTGTGTGTGTGTGTGAGTGAGTGAGTGTTTGGAGGTGTGGAGGTGTATGTGCGGGTGGGTCAGTTGCGAGGTACCTTGGGGGTGACCTTATACAAATTTTATTTCAGATTTTATTGTTATGCGTAAAAGACATCTACAAAATACTGACATAAGGTATGGACTACTTCGTGTATTATAGATGCAATGCGGCAATAGCAAAGATTTAATAAAGAAAAGATTTATTTTTTCAGTTATAGATGAGGAAACAATACCTTTCTAATACATATAACTAAAAATCATCTTCCATTTTAAAATATCTACCATTGTTCACTAAGTCTGCTCAAACTGGATGCTTTAAATTATAAGTACTCAAAATAACATATGCCCACTCACTGTTTACTTATACTGACACACTTGATGAGGTCATAGCAATGATGTCATCAAGTGTCGTCTTACATTATTAGTCATTTGTTGGAAGTTGCTCCAGTATGACAATGGCAAGGAGAAAGGGAAACCTCCCAAAAAATTACTGTAACATAATTAATGACGGATCCAACGTATATAGCAACTTATTATACAACTGTTTAATTATTAAGTCTGGATCTCTGTCAAGAAAAGGATTATATATAATTTTTAGTATGGAATTATTCCCTATTTGCAAAATAAATTCCTAATCATTTACACTATTTTACCTGTCCCCACCCTAAGAGTTGTCTCCTCTCCGTGTAGAGAAATGAGCTAATGTATTTCAGTAAGAAAGTTTTTTCGGAATCAACTCACCCCAGGAAGGTATCACGAAAAAGCGAAGTGTTAGGAAGCTGTTCTCAGTCTGGAGGCTCTGCCCATCTTTCCCTTCACTAAATTTCTTAATAATAGAATTGTAGAATGCAGCTAGAACTAACCTATTACCGATTAATATGCACGACTGTCTTACTTCTTCCACATCCACATTTTGTCAACCCTCCACCTCAGACGCACCGCGAGGCTTTGGGGATCCCCCCAGAAGCAGACCAAGACAGAACATCGTGAAGATGAAAAGTCTAATGCGGCTTATGGGGGAAGATAGCGAGAGAAAAAAATTCTGTCAAAATACATCACGTATCCAGAAATGGTCACAAGTAAAATGATCACGCACAGATTAGATTCGGATGACTGCACGTGATTGCCCACGGCGCTTGTTGATCTCCAGACAAACAGTAGCCATGTACGCGCCATCACTTCTCCACCCATAGATCTCAACCTTCATTCCTGACACTCACCTTTAGTCAGACAACCTATTTTCCTCCACCCTTCTGTCTATCTTTCAACACACTTAAAATCAGTGTACAAAGAAACATGCTATCTTAATTTTTTTTAATAAGTATTAAAACTATAAATAAAATTGTGGGAAATGTCCCATCATACTACAGTACGGAAGAGTGGTTGTAAGCAGAAGGTGGAGGGAGGATGAATATGTGGGGTGTTGGCGGAATGGATGTTTGTCAGGATTGGATGGATGTGAGGTTGGGAGAGTTGATCCATGGAGCATGAGAGGTGGACTTGTGGAGAGTTTGGGAGATTTATGACTGTATGGCGGTCGGGGGGGGGGGTGGCGTGGATGTGGGTGTGGAGATGAGAAGAAGGATATGGATGAAGATTTAGTAGGTTAGCCATGGACATTGATTTGGGAGGGTGGGTATCGGTTTCAAGTGTGGATGACGTATTACGTTTGGAGGATAATGAATGACTGGGAAGATTTAGGAAAGCAAATGTGTGTGGGTCTGGGAAGAATCCGACTATACACTTTAAATGGGATTCTAACATCGGCAAACGGAACACACTTTTCACTGTAAATGACCTAACAATGCCAAACGGAACACAGTAATACATTATAATTGGCCTTCTAACAATGCCAAATGGAAACAGGAACGCTATAATCGGTCATTTAACAATGCCAAACGGAACACAGCTAAACACTATTATCGGTCATTTAACAATGCCAAACGGAACACAGCTAAACACTATTATCGGTCATTTAACAATGCCAAATGGAACACAGCTAAACACTATTATCGGTCATTTAACAATGCCAAACGGAACACACCTATACACTATTATCGGTCATTTAACAATGCCAAACGGAACACACCTATACACTATTATCGGTCATTTAACAATACCAAACGGAACACACCTATACGCTATTATCGGTCATTTAACAATGCCAAACGGAACACACCTATACGCTATTATCGGTCATTTAACAATGCCAAACGGAACACACCTATACGCTATTATCGGTCATTTAACAATGCCAAACGGAACACACCTATACACTGTTATTTACCTGTCTTCTGCCAATGACAAACAGAGCACTGTAAATGACCTTAATTAACTTCAAAATGCCAACATAAGCGTTGGATTTCGTTCATTACTTCTGTAAACGAACTCAATAGTATAAATGTCGTAAAGAAATTTACAGTCGCTTAATTTATAGTAAATATAGTTAACCGCTGTAAATTAATTTGACTATTAGAGTGGCTTTAAACTGAGAAAAACTTAGCAGCCGCACTTGCAGGCCGAATGTCTGTTTTCTATTAATCTTATGAAATGGATTTGGTATTTCTTGGAAGATTTCGAGTCTAGAGAATAAAACAGAATCAGCAGACTGAAACTTTCAGCATGGGTTCCCACTAGGTCAGAATAAATGGTTAGTATTAATCTTACAGAGTTGTCTTCTCTTTACATTATATATAAACCTTTTAAATGGATTAATCGCCCTGAAGCACTGAAGTATTGCCATGGAAACTATTCCCTGACAGGGATCAGACGTTTCAATGAGCTGTTTGTTGCCACCCTAAAATTCTTGTACTTATCCTTTCATTGTCGTCCATTTTGTTTAAAGTTACAATTTCTTTCAGCCTTGTCCATTTTGTTTAAAGTTACAATTGCTTCCACTGCCCTCCATTTTGTCAAAGATACAAGTGCTTTCATTGTCGCCCGGTTTGTTCAAATTAAAGTTCAATTAATTCTTGTCTACTTTCTTTAAAATCATCAGTTCATTCTTTTCTTTTAAAAGCACATTTACGGCAAAATATTATGCATTGGAAACTTTGTTTATGTTGGCAGGTCGTCAGTACTTGAGGCGTAATATAATTTCTTCCTCATACAATTTAACATACACCGCAGTGTAAGCTTCAAATACTCTAACGTTACAATACACACCACAATGTATGAGGGAATAAAGCAGCAAACCCGCTTCCAATATATCAAGCTGTCCCCGGGAAACTACGCTCATCTGAGAAATCAGCAAAATGTGGAAGCGGGTTTGCTGCTTTATTCCCCCATAGGAAATGGAAGAGACCGCATGAACATTTAAAGAAAGAATAAAGAAAAAATATATTTTTAATGTGACGCATGCGAAAAGCCGATTGTGTAACTGAAATTTAAAAGACAGACCGGAAACACGTTTTACACCCAGAAAGGCACCTTTCCTGGCGCCAGACATTTGCAGGCACATTTCTCTTAATTACACAGGCTAACAAAATTCACCGAAATCCAACCGTCATCGGACTCTATCGATTCTGCTGTCGTCAAACACCAAGGCCAACGGTTTTTGTTCTCACTAGTTAAGGCATTAAGGGGGAAGTAATTCTCTAGCCCACAGGAGAATGTGAGACCGCTAGAAAAAAAAATCCCTTTTCTTTTTAGCCATGAAGATATTTTCTTTTGCATGTGAAATATTATTTATAGATCACTTTTTCTTTCAGTATCGGCTCTTTCACATTTACAGAATCGAGTTGTCTAAATATAGGATATTTCCGCCTTCGAAATACACATATCCATTTGTTATTTAGTATAGAATCTAATTGTTTCAATTTACAATATTGGCTAATTTAAATCTACAAGAATGGCGCCATCGAAATAGAAAGTGCCTACTATATGTTATATTTGCGATCGTTGTTAATAGAGTTTCTAGTGATAAAGAGGGGAAGCGGGGGGGGGGGTTGTTTATTCATTTAAATAGATTCTCATATGACTACTATGTGACCTCATTAAGTGTGCTGGTGTTTTGTTGATTCTCCAATGACTGTATGACTTGTGAATGATTATTTGTTTGATACGGGTGCATTGAATGATGTAAAATTTCTGGAAAATATATTTATTAAATCGTTCTGAATCTCTATGCTACGTATGTAACCAGACGACATCATGTTGTATGAAATGGACACATGGACAAACAATCTTTTGGATTGACCTTTCATTGAGGAAGAAATCTATTTTTGTTCTCTCAAAGTCTCTCGTTCATTCGTTCTCTAATACAACAGACATACGCTCACGTGCACACACAGTAACAAGCAAACATACACACAGACACACACACACACAGACACACACACACACATACACACATACACCTTAAACCTTTTACTTCCACACTCGTCCGTCCAATGACCCTTAAAAACCCTGCGTTAGGTACAATCGTTATTTTGCTGTCAACTTATCTTATCATCCACCCAATTTTCTTTTCAGTTTTCGATCTGTATGTCCCGAAATTTCACTATCCAATCTACCTATTTATTTATCCGTCCCTCTCTCTCTCTCTCTCTCTCTCTCTCTCTCTCTCTCTCTCTCTCACTCTCTCTCTCTCTCTCTCTGTCTCTCTCTCTTCTCTCCTCCCACCAACCATCATCTAATGCCATCCATCATTTAATCTAGCTGTCTTCAAAATATCACTGCTCTGTGGACAAATCTTTATATCCTTTTAAAATAAACTGTGTCTAAAAGATCACGAAACCAAAAGAAGCGACTTCAAGATCAAGTCAAGATGATGTCACTTTGAACTTGTCAAACATCGTTCTGACCTCGACCCCGTCTTTAATTCCTGGATTCATGCCGGAATTCGTGCTTCTTCCACAACCGTTAACAAATATTCTCAGGACAGATTTTTCTCTCTTAGGGTGAGCTTATTGTGCCTGCAGAAAATCTGTTAATGGCACTTGTCACCGTGGGGAGGTGATAAATTGTTGTGTGTTATACTCCAATTTCAGATAACCACCCACTCACCCACCCAACTCTCAAGCATTCGCAGCCAAATGTATTCGACAATTGCGAGACGGTATACTAGCAAAAGTCTGTATTCCTTTGAGATTAAATGCATTTTGACAGGAATATATCAGTGTTAATGTTATAAAAAGCATGTGAATCTCTTGTTCTGGTGGAGTAGATAAAAGTAAAACAACCTATGTTGATCCCTCTCGACAACAAAGAATTTATTTCATGTAGATTCAAGTCATGTGGATTCCATTTAGACAAATAAGACCTCAGCTCATGTGGGTCCCATGTTGATTCATCTCATGTGAATCCCATTTACACACAAAGACCTTAATGTATGTGGACCCATTTACACAATAAATATATTAATTGATGTGGATCTCATTTAGCAATAAAGACCTTAATTTATGTGGATCCCATTTATACAAGAAAGATATTAATTCATGTAGATAACATTTAGACAACGAAGAACTTAATTCAAATGGATTCAACTTATGTAGGTCCCATTTAGGAAGCAAAGAACTCAACATATGAGAGTCCCATTCCGATAACAGAGAACTAAACGTTTCCATTTAGACATATGTAACTAGGTACCAATAAATGTGGAAATTAGGCAACTATGACGAAAATACTCGTACTAATTATTTTCAAAAATATTACTGAACATCCTTGACCCCTTTTACTCTAAAACAACTGTAAAAGAACACCCCACATCTAACTACTTTAGGAATTATTTACTGCATTAAAACATATTTAACTGGGCATCCTCGTGCATGACACTTTTAGACCACAATCAACTAAACTCAAATAACCACCCTTTTAAACAACTGTACCTGGACACCCATGTAACATCCCATGCTAGGAGCAATTATAATTGACCATCTGTGAGATTTGACCTAGAACAGTTATAACTGACCACCACCATTAATCCATTCTGTATGAGGAATTGCAGACAACTTTAATAGAACTTTCTTTTGTGAGTCACGTTTAGATCACAAAATACACAAACTAGTCAGCCATTAGTCCATCACTTGCTTAATAGTCAGTGTGGACACGCGTTGGAAAAACCTGAATATCCCCTGTCTGCAGAATCTTGCCATCTTTCAAAGAGGCAGTTTTTAGTGGAAAAGATATTTTCGTCTTACACCCGACCTTGTACCTTTGGCATAGCTTGAGCGTAAATAATCAATGTGTGTATTCAAGTGAGCGCGGAAATCGTGTGCTACGTGGCTGCAGCTGTTCCCTTTCTTTTCAATCGCCTCCCTTTGATCAATTCTCATGGATAAGGAGTTAGTGGATGTTACCGTGAGTAAAACCTAATTCATGAAACCAACCGACTTTGAAAGACATATAAATAAATCTGGCCTTGATTCGATCTTGTTTTCTTTCACTGGTGTTCTCTCCCTTTGTTTGTTCGTGATGCTATCAATGTTTTAAAAACACATTTCAAAGGGGTGTGGATGAATGCGGCCGAGTCGGACGGAGAACACGAAGGAAGAAATAAACGACCTATTTTTCTGGCCAAATGCGATTCATTCACTGGCTGAAACGCTTTGGAGCATCCATCAACAACCCATCCTGAAGTCTCACTTTCACCAACTGGCACCTTAGATGTGTTGTAAATGATTTCCCCTTTTCTAGAAATTGCATCGCGATGAAAAGTGAGTGGAGGTGAGCGTGGAGGGGGAGGAGTAATGAGGCTTGTGCGCAGATTGCAGACGGCCATACATAAAGGGAATATAAAGCCTGACGCTTTATGATCAGAGGGGGATTGGGAATTAGCACACAAAGTAGAAAATCACTCTATATGGTGGTTGTAAAGTTTGATTGGACGGGCGGGTTGATGAGGATCGCCACACATTGTAGCAGACGAAGCCTTTCATCCTGATCTTACTTGTAGGAGGTGCAGAAGTCATAAATTTGCACACATCATCTGACCTGTACCTCAGCAGAAATGAGTTGGGGGTGGATTTTTTTGTTCTGTCCAGTTCAACTTGGGAGTTGTCTGAAACATTTTCCTGGTTAGTGTGAAAAGGAACTAACGTACCTTTGACATTCAGCTAATTGTGGTCACTGACTGTTTTGCTATAGAAGACTTGTAATGATCAAGTTTAGGACTGTTAACACTAAATAACAGTGTGGTGATTTGGATGTGTGTATATTTTTTTGTGATACTGGTGTGTGTTGTTTTGAGATCGCAAAGTGGTTTGCAGTTTTGCATTTATAAGTTAAAAATAAATAACCACAATGTCAAGACATTCCACAATGTTCGTTAGGTGTAGTCAACCCTTGTCCTGTAGAGGTAACTTACCTTTGCTAAGCCCATCTTTTGCTCTCTCCCTGAAATGACGTAACTCCAACCTCACATTTTAAACTTTTAAACATTTAACTTCAAACTCAACTTCATTTTTCAAATATTGAGATCCTACAGTTCAAATATTGAAACCGTACAGTTCAAATACTGCAGTATTAAATAACATGTAAGAAATAAATACTTGTGAACGTGGTCGCACAAGAAGTATAAGTTAGAATATAAATTATTACATCTTAAATTATATTCTTTCACACTTTTTTCCATGACATTTCCTGCAAAAAGTGTGAAGCACTATATTTGATGGTTATAATCCCATTCCTAAATCAGCCACTTCTCATTATAAGTCAGTCCCAACTTCATTCACTCTGAGTTTTGCAGGGAGATGGGCAAGGTGTTAATTCTCCACCACCTCAGGCCATCCATAACTGTAGGCTAATCCCCAAAACACACATTCTGGCTGGCCACACGTGTTAGAAAAATTAATGATATATAATTGTAGAATAAAAGAGTGATAGTTCTAGAAGATAGCTCGAGCCCCCTGATACATGCAGCCAGGATAGTAAGTAAATACAGATGACAGACTACAACATATAACATGTAGGTGAGTCATGCTAACATGAGTGGTCTAAATATGAACACTAATGTATTCAACAAGAAATAACACAAAGCAACATGATTATATGTAGCATATAGTTCAACAGTTTCATTAATAGTTTATACATACTTGAGTTTATAATCATGACCATGCAGTGTCATAAGAGAATATTCATTTGAGTCCTAAGGAACTGTAGTAGTTATTTGGTTTATATGTATGAGGGAACTATAAATGAGTTTATATGAGAACACTGAACATTTCTGAGTGAACTCTAAAAAGACTCTGATTAAAGTTTGAGTGAAGTTAGGATTGTATCTTGACCAAAGCTGTGTAGTTGTTGACTTTATAATTATGTAACTTTAGGACCTCCTGACATGTAGTCTAGGGTCCCAGTGAATGCTGTTAGCAGACATGGTCCATACTGAACCAATTTTTAGCAGGTGGGTTGTTTTGATCTGGTTTTGCTTGTGGTGCAATACTCATCCAAGTCAATACCCAAGGTAAAGTTGTTCTGTTCTGCCATTGTTTCATGGCTAAACACTTGGCAGTCAATGTCTCAGATAAGGTCTCAGATAAAGGGCCAGTAAAATACATGGGCTAAGAAATCATTATCATGTATTCTCTGACAGAACACCCTTACTTACATAGTCATCATATATTTAAATATCATAAGCAAAATATAACAATATAAAATATAGTTAATGTCAAGAGACAAACATGAATATGATGTTAGTTAGGCAAGCAAAACCACATACCTTTGGCAGTAATACATAAAGTGGATGATTTCCTGCCGCATTGATAACTGGCAATAAGGATAAGTAAGGTGATTTTAACTTATTAAGGCCAGGAGCCAAAATACGTGTTGCCACAATGATCAGCTGCATTAGACTGACAATTTACAGGTAAGTTTCTGGTACATTCATTCACATGGCTGAGCTGCACTTTGGCTGGTTAAATTAGTGAATTATCTGAAACATTCAGGTATGTTTCCAGCCTGAGGATAAGGGTCAGCCTTCCTAGAAGGTGAGTTTACATCTAATCTACTTTTTAGAGTAGTGGGTGTGGGCTATATAAGCCATTGACATACACACAAAATTATTTATAATCAGACTTGTTTCTCTTCAAGAATGTCTTCCACCCTGGGGGTCAGAGAAGTAAGTTAAAATGTATTTTGGTTCATGATTTCAACTCCTATGACGTAATATGTACGTCATACACCTTCTATGTTCTGTCCCTAATTAGTTTCCATCTTTCATTCATAAAAGTGGGTGTTTGCAAACAAGAGGTTCTAATACTGGAGATTTACATTGGACTGATACTATTATTATATGCCAGCGGCTATAACAACCTCCAATTTTGTATCCATCTTTCTGGCTTCTGTTTTGAATGCTTTTAGGCATAACTATGTTTACTTTGCTGTGATTGCATTTTCTTTTACAACTACATTTATAATGTATGCCTATATGGTTGCTGTGGGAAAACATCCAGACTTAGTACAGAGAACAATGCATTAGTGCATAGAACAATGCATTAGCACATAGAACACTGCATTAGTACAGAGAACAATGCATTAGCACATAGAACACTGCATTAGTACAGAGAACAATGCATTGCATTAGCACAGAGAACACTGCATTAGTACAGAGAACAATGCATTGCATTAGTACAGAGAACACTGCGTTAGTACATAGAACAATGCATTAGCACATAAAACACTGCATTAGTACATAGAACATTGCATTAGTACAGATAACACTGCATTAGCACAGAGAACACTGCTGTAGTAGACGAAATACACAAAACACTATTTAGCATAGTTAAAGAGATTTCCCTTTCCTCGTGTCTTTTACAGGGGTACTCTATCAGTTTCCAAGATAAAAAAGAAAGAAAAAAGCTTATTTAGGCCCTTTACGCAAGAAAGTCAGTAATGGGGACGAGAAGGGACTTACATGAAAAAGCGAATTAAAAAATATCTGGCCAAACAAGTAAACAGAAAATGATATCAGAGAGCGAGGTCGACGCTGGAAGCGAATGGCAGTCTATTTTCCATAGAAAAACAATATGATGTTTACTGACAAGAAACAAACATAAAACAAATACGGAAAAAGCTCCACAAAACTAGAATGTGATTAATATGGAAACAGTTTCTCGGTTTTAACCTCTGGCTCAAATAAGCTTATTTTGTAATTTTCTTTTTCATTCTTTTTATTTACAAAATTATTTTTCTGAAGATCATTTTCATGGCGAGTGGGGCTGCTTGCCCTTTTCTTGTCAGCAAATCGAATGTTGAATGATTTATTATTGCTTAATTTCAAATTCCCTTATTTCGTCACATGGTGCATACGAAAGCAGAGAGAGTATATTTCCATAAAACAGGAAAAGACCTTATTTGGGAGAGAGAGGACGGGATAAAATCCTATTTCGAAGAAAATTGTTATAAAAGGAATTGTTCCTAGATTATGGTCAGAAAAAGACTCTTGGACATAAAGACCCTATTTCGGAGATAAAGGTCACTAAAAGACCCTGTTTCGTTTACAAAGGGCACAAAAATACCGTATTTCCTTTACAAAGTGCACTAAAAGACCCTATTTCTTTTACAAATGGCATAAAAAGACCTTATTTCGGAGATAAAGGTCACTAAAAGACCCTATTTTGTTTACAAAGGTCACTAACAGACCCTATTTCTTTTACAAATGGCACAAAAAGACCCTATTTCAGAGATAAAGAAAACTAAAAGACTTCATTTCGGAGAAAAACAGCACAAACGATCATATATTGGAGATAAAGGGAACAAAAGGACCCTATTTCACATAAATTAGGTGAAGATTCCTAATCCTAAGTTCTTCAGATGTAGTTTGTAGTTTATCTCAGATCTCTGGACACGTAGCATGTACATCATTGGTCGTATTTTATAGTTTATCTCAGATCTCTAGACACGTAGAATGTACGTCATTGGTCGTATTTTATAGTTTATCTCAACACGTAGCATGTACGTCATTGGTCGTATTTTATAGTTTATCTCAGATCTCTAGACACGTAGAATGTACGTCATTGGTCGTATTTTATAGTTTATCTCAGATCTCTGGACACGTAGCATGTACGTCATTGGTCGTATTTTATAGTTTATCTCAACACGTAGCATGTACGTCATTGGTCGTATTTTATAGTTTATCTCAACACGTAGCATGTACGTCATTGGTCGTATTTTATAGTTTATCTCAACACGTAGCATGTACGTCATTGGTCGTATTTTATAGTTTATCTCAACACGTAGCATGTACGTCATTGGTCGTATTTTATAGTTTATCTCAGATCTCTGGACACGTAGAATGTACGTCATTGGTCGTATTTTATAGTTTATCTCAGATCTCTGGGCACGTAGTATGTTCGTCATTGGTCGTATTTTATAGTTTATCTCAGATCTCTGGACACGTAGAATGTACGTCATTGGTCGTATTTTATAGTTTATCTCAGATCTCTGAACATTTATGTCTGTCTTTGGTTGGTTTATTTTAAATTCCGAGTGCAATAAGCTGTTCCGAAGATTCTGATCCCAGAGTCTTTGTGGTCCATAGTGCATCAAACTCGTTCCAGGAAGCGAACTCGAATGGTACCCCACCCACAAGGAAAACTCTCTCTCACTCTTTCCTTTTCCGTTTTCTACATGTTTAATGAGGCAAATCTGCCTCACTTTTCATCTCTTTCCTGCAACGTGCCTCAATACATGCTGCCTGTCAAGATTACTTGATTATCTAACTTTCATTTTCATCGTCTTTTCCAATACGTTCTGCCTGTGAACATTGAAATTTACTATGTTCTAGATTAATCATTAATTATCATTTGCTGCCATGAATTTTTTAAAATTTTGCTGTCATATTGAATGTGTTCTAGATTAATCATTATCATTTTTGCCATGATTTTTTTTAACTTTGCTGTCATGTTGTGTGTTATTTGTATCCCTTGTGTTTAGTTTTAGTTGTATCCCTTGTGTTTAGTTTCATTTGTATCCCTTGTGTATAGTTTCATTTTTATCCCTTGTGGTTAGTTTTATTTGTATCCCTTGTGTTCAGTTTTATTTGTATCCCTTGAGTTTAGTGTTATTTATGTCCCTTGTGCTTAATATTATTTGTATTTGATTTCCATATACTTAGGCATTTTCGTATTCTTTGTGCATAGTTGTAGTTGTATCCCTCGGTTACAAAGTTTCATTATTATGTTATGTTAACCTTTCCAACATTGAAATTGGGGATGAGGTCAAATAATATAGTTAAATAACAAGGCAGACAGGCGGCACAGTACATTTCAAGCATTTGATGTGTTCGAACCTCAAAAAAACCAAGATACGTGGGGCATTTCATGCCGCTCTCCCACTATTTGAACGTGCTTGTTTCGTTTGTGTGGGTGTGCTTGGAGTAAGATAATGAGATGTTCTTATTTGATAACTGACTTTTGTTATTGACAACAACAAACGCCCATACAAAAACTAAGCTTTACAGCTTTTCAAAGATATATATTGAAACAACAAGAAGGTAAGGGATGGGAGGGGAATATGTTTTTCAAAAAACATATAATTTCAACATTCCATCAGCTCTCAGTGTTCAGTCATGCATGGTATTGTGCCGTTGCAGATCAAGAGATGCCCGGCGCGTTAGATCAGCACAAACATGCTTTTAGAAACCTAATCCAACGATATTTCTTCCTTAATTAAAAGATTATGTCACAATGTCAAACACTTTGAATCTTCAGTAGATATCGAATAGCTTGATTGTATGTATAAATGTCTTCATGCATGAGTGCTTGTTTGTGTTTCCATGTGTTTGTCCTTATATTAACACCCAGCTGTCCCAGTCGAGTCATTAATGTAGATCCTATTTCACCTTTAACACTCATCTGTCCCAGTCGAATCATTAATGTTGATCCTATTTCACCTTTAACACTCATCTGTCCCAGTAGAATCATTAATGTTGATCGTATTTCACCTTTAACACTCATCTGTCCCAGTCGAGTCATTTATGTTGATCCTATTTCACCTTTAACACTCATCTGTCCCAGTAGAATCATTAATGTTGATCCTATTTCACCTTTAACACTCATCTGTCCCAGTAGAATCATTAATGTTGATCCTATTTCACCTTTAACACTCATCTGTCCCAGTCGAGTCATTAATGTAGATCGTATTTCACCTTTAACACTCATCTGTCCCAGTCTAGTCATTAATGTTGATCGTATTTCACCTTTAACGTTCTGTCCCAATCGAATCATTAACGTTCATCAAGTTTCACCTTTGGCATAATAATTTGCCTAACCTTCCGCCCTACTACTCGCCGCTCAAGGTCATGTTTAACTGCCCGCTTTGTACAAACTTTCTGCAATATTCTACTTTAAAAGTATAATTAACAAAATGACCTTCAATAACGAAATAACTTTTTAAATTTTAAATACAAACATATGAATCGAAATGCATGGACATGATTATTGCAGTTACAGTCACTAAAATATAAGAAGCAAATAGGAGCAACATTGTTCAGGATAATGGATCAACTATAAACGTCTGTATGACAGAGAACAAGCCTGTTATGTATGTGTGCGTGATGCTGTATTATATGATAATGTGATAATAAAGGAAGGAATGCTCTAATAGACGATAAGGTTGACATTTATATACAAACTATAGTGGACGTATTTATGCAAATATGTTTGTGTGTGTTTGTTGTGTATGTATATTGTGTGTAACACGCACGCACACATATATAAACGGACCTACCGTAACTATAGAAAGAAAGAAATGTGTTTGTTTACACAAATGCAAGCACACAAAGTATTGACTTGTTTTATTTTTATGTTTCGCCAACATATTGTTTGCTCATTTCCGTGAGTTTGTCTATACAACACTCATCAAATTTACAGATTATAGTTACCGTTATACTTTAGTTACCGATATACAACACTCATCAAAGTTACAGACTTTAGTTACCGATATACCATCTTAAAGTAGTTACAACTGTGAATTATATCAATTTATAAATAACAGAATCACATTCAGGGATAATGTATACTCCTTCCAATATTATCCAGGCAATAATACATAAAGGGCTTTTCTTTTTCTTCTCTCTTTCTCTCTCTTTCTCTTTCTCTCTCTCTTCTCTCTTCATCTCTCTTTCTCTTCTTTTCTCTTTTCTCTTTCTCTCTCTTCTTTTTCTTTCTCTTTCACTCCTCTCTCTCTCTTTCTTCTCTTTCTCTCTCGTCTCTCTTCTCTCTTTCTCTCTCTTTCTCTTTCTCTCTTCATCTCTCTTTCTCTCCTTTTCTCTTTCTCTCTTTTCTCTTTCTCTCTCTTCTCTCTTTCTCTTCGTTTCTCTCTTATCTCTTTCTCTCCTCTCTCTCTTTCTCTCTAAATTCTCTTTTTCTCTTCTCTCTCTTATCTCTTTCTTTCTCTCTCTCCCTCTCTTTCTCTCCCTTCTCTCTCTTTCTCTCTCTTCTCTCTTCATCTCTCTTTTTTCTTTCTCTCTCTTT
The DNA here is from genome assembly GCA_028829895.1 of Sinotaia quadrata. NCBI lineage: Eukaryota > Metazoa > Mollusca > Gastropoda > Architaenioglossa > Viviparidae > Sinotaia > Sinotaia quadrata. The sequence continues at coordinate 81,335,671 of CM054179.1, read as the reverse complement.
CTTTTCTCTTTCTCTCTCGTCTCTCTCTTTCTCTTTCTTCTCTCTTTCTCTCTTCTATTCTCTCTTCTCTCTCCCTCTCTCTCTCTCTCTCACTCACTCACACACACACACATACATACAGAGAGTTAAGACATATATACACACTTGAGTACACTAACATACCGCCAAAATACACTCAAACGTACCATTTAAAGCAAACTCATCCCTTGGCGAAAATTACATATACAGACACACATTTTAAAGCAAACTCATGCTGTGGAGAAAGCCTTCTGTTAGTAAATTATATGCATGTAAGAAAATTTTTAATGTAACAAAGAGTTGAAAGATTGTGGAGTTGGAGTGTGTGTGTACGGTGGTGGTGGTGGAGATAGTTTCTTCAGAGGCGAAAGTTTAGAGTTCGATTCAATGTGGTTTTAAAAGCTTTCAACCAGCCCAGCTAGAGTCTGATTTATTGTTTTGTCACAGCCATATTGACCTCCAATTACATCTCTGGACTTCTACAGTGCAGGATTTTATTTCCCACTCTTTTTTCTTTTGAGTGGTGAGATTTTTTTAAGTCTTCTTCCCAAAGTTTATTGTATATCTTTTCTTAAGTACTTAAATTCTGGAGAAGTATTTATGTGCGGCTTGTTAATTTGTAAGGGGTAGGGATGGCCTTTACTTCTAAGTATATATACGTAAGTTAATTCAGTTAATGTTCTTTATTAGCCTTTTATTTATTCTGTTTTCTCCATTTCTCTCTCCTTCGCTCCCTTCATGTGTGTGTGCGTGTGTTTGTATGTGAGAGACAGAGACAGAGAGGGAGATGTGAGTATGTGAGGATTATTCTGACAGCTCCAAGAAATTACCTTTTCACTCCACTATTCATTTGACTGACTACCTCTCCACAGTAGAACACGAGTTATCTTCTCTTCGTACGTTTCACTATCTGGTTCCAGCCCTAAATGCCGGACTGATCTCGCAACGTAGATGCTCCTACTAGAAGCTTGCGTTCTTCATCAGATCGTCTTTCTGAAAATACTTTTTGTTATCTGGCCAAGTTGAAGTACTTTTTATATTAAGATCTTGTGTAATTTATGTTTAACTATTGTTCAGCGGTCTAAAGCTCTAATGACATTAGGCGTTTTATCAAGTGTTCTTTATTTTGATGATAATGAGGAGGAGGAGGACAGTGATAATGATGATGGTGGTGGTGGGTGGTGGTGATATATTTTTTTTAATCTATTATATCTTATTTGTTTAAAAATAGAATTAAAACACTAACAATAAAAGCTCAATGTACATATTTATTACTCTTTTATGGAGTTACAAATTATATCTTGACAGACATGGAAATGACGCAAAGGCTGCGGCCATCCGGGTCCTTCAGTAGTGCATTCAGCACCAGCGCCACGCAGACCCACAGCAACGGCAACAGCATCAGCACTCAGACGCTAAACAGCTTAGAGCGGGAGTTCGACGATGATGACGTGGAGTTGTGACGTATGAGAGGACTGTGAAGTATGACATGGCTGCGAGTTGTAAGAGAGAGAGAGTTGTGACGTATGAAAGGGCAAAGTGCATATGAATACGCTTAATGTCTAAAATGTTCACGTCTTGAGAAATAACTTGGGGGGGGGGGGTTGTAATTCACACATCTGGAATCTCGATGTTTAAATTTAATTATGCCAGTAGTAGATTTATATCTCAAACATTTTTTACCTAAGGGGGAGAGAAATAATGTGGAAATTGTTTTAATTTCTTGGTTTGTTCCTTCCTTGTTGTCTCTTTTAGTGACGTCATTGAAAAAAATTAAAACTCCTTTCTTTACCACTTGTGCTGGTTTATAAATGAATTTCCTCTCACAGACTGCAGTAGATCAATCAATAGATGTAATGACACTTTTAAGTGCTGACTGTTGGCGAGATATGGTGGTCGTTTGCTACATTTAAGGCACCAGAAATGTTAAGTTGTTAACACCATGTCTCTGGCAGCAGAAATTTTAAATTGTTCAAATTGCTGACACCAGATCTCTAACGGTAGAAATATTAAATTGTTTAAATTACTGACACCAGATGTGAATTGCATATGTGAACATATAAAAGTAATTGCAGCTGAAGTTGTCAGATTATGACTGGAGACCAGAATAAGCTCTTCTCATAAATAACCGTACAATATTAAGTCTGCTGTTTCCTGGCACATACAGCCCTTAAATGTGAAGTAGTTTGCTTTTCTTTACTTTTGTCAGAAGCTGGGAAAGAACTTGCTTAGAAAAGACGTATGCTTATGGTCAGAAACGGTAATTTTCCTTAAATTGTATTTAGAAAGAAAGAAAGAAAGAAAAAGAAAGAAAGAAAGAGAAAGGAAGAAAGAGAGAGAAAGAAAGAAAGAAAGAAAGAAAGAAAGAAAGAAAGAAAGAAAGAAAGAAAGAAAGAAAGAAAGAAAGAAAGAAAGAAAGAAAGAAAAGAAAGAAAAAATAAGGAAAGGGAAAGGGACAGAGAAAGAGAAAGAGAAAAAAGAAAAGAAAGAGAAATAATATCTACACATTTCTACGATTATGGATATTTTCCAACTCCCTAACTTATTTTTATTCCGCGATATATTAGTTACAAGAATGAAACGTGTCCTTATTAGCTTTATTCTTTTTATTACAATGCATTTATTATTATAATTATTATTGGTGGTGGTGGTATTAACTGAGGGAAAGATATCGATAATAACCGAGACGTCTGAGAAGGACGCCTGACACTATAGAAGGCGAGAAAAGTGCGTCGTCTTTCCATCAACTAACGACCACCATCAATCCACCAAACGGAATCACCACCAGTACCACTTCCACCAACCTATGCATAAGTTTCCACTTTCTGTCTGCTCATTTTTATTTATAGCACACTGAAAACGGGTGGGTGGTGGAGAAAAAGTATAGACACTCAGTTGATCCATTTTTTGGGGGGAGGGAGATTTTTATGACAAAAAAATATTGTACAGTCATTTTATTTTATTTTTATGTTACCTACGGCAATCTAAAATTAGGGTCAAAATACATCCACTGTACTTCACTTTGTTCACTTGCTCACTCCCCACCCCTCCTCTTTTACCATTGCAGACATTGGTTTGCACAATATACACTTGTTGACAAAGTCTTGGTGCGTGCTGACAACATTCCATAGGTTATTGAAAGAGCTCTTATCGTTCATTGCGTGCTTCACTCTTCCACTCATGAAATCATCCATTTATTTGTTGAATTTATATCCATGAATATCTTTGCATGGTAGAGATACAAATATTTTATGTGGGTATTTGTTTTTCATTCATGTGTGTGTGTGCGCGTGTGTGTGCGCGTGTGTGTGTGTGTATGTGTGTGTGTGTGTGTGTGTGTGTGTGTGTGTGTGTGTGTGTGTGTGTGTGTGTGTGTGTGTGTGTGTGTGTGTTTTCGTAGTGTACGTACATTGTGAGCATGTGATACTAAAATGCGGAGTATGCTGAAACGAAAGGTACTGGATACTGAAAGATCTAGAAAGCGTGATATTGAATACCTACAATTTTGAGAAGTGTAATTGCATACTTAAAGATTTGAAAAGTATAATATTGAATACTTAAAGGTGTGAAAAATGTAGTGGTTAATACTCAAAAGTCTGAGAAGTATAATATTAATGACAGAATACTGCAACATGTAATGACGTGTGTTGAGTGCTTGTGCTGGCTGAACAAAACTTAACGCGTTTCACTGGTTTCAGCACAAGTAACAAAGAAACAAACTGAAATGTGTCACTGGTTTCAGCACATGTAACGAAGAAATGTATTACTGGTTTCAGTACATGTTACGAAGAAACAAAGCTGAAATATGTCACTGGTTTCAGTACATATTACAAAGAAACAAAATTGAAATTGTTGCAACGCGTTTTACAAAGAAATAAAATTGAAATGTGTCACTGGTTTCGGTACATATTACAAAGAAACAAAATTGAAATGTGTCACTGGTTTCAGTACATATTACAAAGAAACAAAATTGAAATTGTTGCAAAGCGTTTCACAAAGAAATAAAATTGAAATGTTTCACTGGTTTCAGTACATATTACAAAGAAACAAAATTGGAATGTGTCACTGGTTGCAGCACATGCTACGAAGAGACAAACCTAAAAGGTGTCACTGTTTCTGATACACGTAATCTTAAAAATGACACTCAACGAACTGATTTAAAATGTGTCACTGCTTGTCACATAATATTCAGTAAGAAGTAGACAAAAATGTGTCATTGTTTCTAATATTTATTCTCGAGCAACAAACGGGCTAGTTAACAGTGTCATTTCTTTAAAACATTGTCTTATTATATAGCACGACTGAAATTATACATGTCTTTGCACTGAAGGCAAATATGCCTCTTCAATGAATGAAACAGACTTTCGTGTGTCTTTTCACTGAATGCAAATTTGTCTCCTTTAATAAATGAAATGGACTTGCGTGTAACATTACACTGAATGCAAATTTGTCTCCACCAATAAATGAAATGGACTTGCGTGTAACATTGCACTAAATGCAAATGTGTCTCCATCAATAAATGAAATGGACTTGCGTGTAACATTGCACTGAATGCAAATTTGTCTCCACCAATAAATGAAATGGATTTGCGTGTAACATTCCACTGAATGCAAATTTGTCTCCTTTAATAAATGAAATGGACTTGCGTGTAACATTGCACTGATTGCAAATTTGTCTCCATCAATATATGAAATGGACTTGCATGTAACATTCCACTGAATGCAAATTTGTCTCCATCAGTATATGAAATGGGCTTGCATGTAACATTACACTGAATGCAAATTTGTCTCCTTCAATAAATGAAATGGACTTGCATGTAACATTCCGCTGAATGCAAAGACATCTGCTAAATGAATTAAACGGACTTTCACTTGTTTTTTCACTGAATACACATGTTTCTTCAATGAATGAAATGGACTTGCATGTAACATTGCACTGAATGCAAATGTGTCTCTTCAATGAATGAAATGGACTTGCATGTAAGATTGCACTGAATGCAAATATGTCTCTTCAATGAATGAAATGGACTTGCATGTAACATTACACTGAATGCAAATACATCTGTTCAATGAATGAAAAGGATGTGCACGTGTCTTTGCCATGAGTTTAATAAAACTATTTAGTGTGAAAAATTCGACTTAATCATATGTCACTGGATTTAATACTAATGAATCGAACTAATTAAAATACACTTTATGTGTTATTTAGTTCAGTTTCATACACTTTATGTGATTGTAGATTTTAAATTGTTTCGTTTAAAAGGCTTATAAATTGTTTCTTCTTTTTACGGTGTGCATCATTTGTGAAACGTTCATTCACGCCATAGATATTTGTATCCAGCGTATCAATTGCAGATTTTTTAATTATGTTTTTTACAAGACAGGGATATTATGTGTATCCATAATAAAAAAAGCTATTTCTCCAAGAAGGGGAAAACACGCCCATAATAAATGCATACCTCAGCAAAACTATAGTGTATGCATTATAGACACATTTTATAATTGTTTTAAATACAGAGAGTAGGAAAATACTGTATGCAGTACAAAATATATACGTCCTAAAAATACGCGACATGTTAAGCAATTCTACTTCCGTTAAAGAAAGAGTCAGATGAGACAGCTTTCAAAGGTGAAGGTCTTGTCGGTCAGGGTACATTGTCACTCATTTTCTGTCCTGCATACGTGCAGGGTAAATGGGAAATAGGTCGAGTAACAAGCCGTGGACAGGGTTCGAACTGTTAGTACTAAACAGGTCTGTTACGTACGTTCACTGAATTTTCCAAAATTTGGCAAAAGGAAAGACTGGCAATTCATTATTATAAACTGTTGTCATCGGAATTATGAAGTGTAGTTAGCGAAAAGAAAAGTACTTTGAAAAAAATATTACCTGCGTTTTGAACCATTATCATGGTCCTTATTATGATTGTTAAGAAACCTTTATCATCAGCATTATTATCGTTGTCTTTACTATCACCATTTAAACGCCCCAAAAGCTTAATTCCAAAATGCAGGTCACGCCCAAGGCTTTGAGCAGCAGACAAACAAGATTAAAGTTCTTCAGTTTCAAAAGGATGCAGTTGTATTAAATAAAGAAAAAAAAGTATTTTATTAGTGCCATGGCGACCTGGATTTGGAAAGAGAGGCCGGGGGCAATCGTCACCGTTTTTAACATCACCGGTATCTTTGCTGATATTATTATCTAGTATTATCAGCGTTAATATCTTCACTGTTACCATCGCTATATCCTGAACTTCGTTTTCTCGTAAATGCACAAGCATATTACTTTTTTTCCAATTTTGTTGACTGTCAGTTTGAATCAATATTACCAAGATTCTAGGAGATCCAAGGTTTTACGGAGGATGTGAGCACTTCCGATATGTACTGCTTATAGTAATGGGGCGAGTCTGTGGTCTCCAGGTAGGTTATTTAGTTTTCCAACTCAGGTTTTATGGCCTCGAAGGCTCTTACCACTGCAGTTATCACTTCTGCTTTTACATTCCGCAGTCTCTGGACTTCTAATCTAAGATACTGGTATTTTTCTGTTTTGTCTTTCTTTTTTTTTTTTTTATGTTTCTATCACTTGGAATAGCCACCTCCATGATTGCTGCTATTCGGATAGACTTCTTGAGAACTACAATATCTGATCTTCACACAGGAATCACTGGATCTGTTCTTATATCGAATATTTTGAATTATTATTATTATTGCTAATTATAAAATTATTATTATATAATCATCTTCATAATCTATAACAATAATAATAAAGAGTCTATTAATACTAAAGAATCTGTATTTACATTGTTTCAATGTTGATTGTTTTCGGTTTGTGCAGATCAAAGTGATTTGTTTTAGATTTTGTATACATTTGCACTAGACTGACTAGAGTATATCAAATTTCTTGTCTTCTGACAAGAGGTTAAACTTTTGTTTGTGTTGTTGTCTCCCACTGAGCAATGACTACCTTTCAAATCACTTCTCTTTATATATATTTTAAAAACTGCTTCTAATGGCTGTTGTGTGAAAGTCTGCATAAGCACTAGTGGTACGTTGTTTATGAAGCAATGAAGTAAAAAATGAAACGTTTTCTTTTGAAAAGTGTTTATCTTGAAGACTGGTAAATAAAAGTGCATATCTTTACCTTTTCGGTGTGTACGTGTGTGTGTTCTTGTACGGGTACGTATGTTTGTACTTGTGCGTATACGTGTGTGTACGTATATGTTTGTATGGGAATATGTATGTGTATGGATACGCCTAAGTGAGGATGAGAGCGTGAATGTGTGAACGGAATTTTGCCTGTTTCGTGACCCAGTTTGTAAGTTTACCTACTTTAGAACCAGCCAGGAAAAGCCTCCACATTGCCTGTAAACTGGCCACAAACCTATGTTTTATTGGACAAACATCAACTTCTAAATCAACACGACGCTTAGAACATTGTCCCCGTTAATTTGGGATTTATCGATCTAATGCTATATTACAATGGAGTTTGTCGATCTAATGATGCTATATTACAATGGAGTTTGTCGATCTAATGCTATATTACAATAGAGGTTGTCGATTTAATGCTATATTACAATGGAGGTTGTCGATCTAATGTTGCTATATTACAATGGAGTTTGTCGATTTAATGCTATATTACAATGGAGGTTGTCGATCTAATGATGCTATATTACAATGGAGTTTGTCGATCTAATGTTATATTACAATGGAGTTTGTCGATCTAATGATGCTATATTACAATGGAGTTTGTCGATCTAATGTTATATTACAATGGAGTTTGTCGATCTAATGATGCTATATTACAATGGAGTTTGTCCATCTAATGCTATATTACAATGGAGTTTGTCGATAGAAAATATTGTAACTCTTCTTTTTTTTTTATCAAATTTTAATCGTTTAATTTGGATGGGAAAAGAAGGCCACATTTGACTTAATTTGGTTTAAATCTCAGTGCATAAAGGACATGTGATCCAAGTAAGTAGATAGAAAGAGCACGCAAATGGAATGCAAGCACTATATTAATTTATTACTGTTTCTATTCACCTTTAATCATTTGCCACAGACCAAAAAAATTAGCAGCAGATTCACGAAGATGTAAAAACTATCCTGTTTGTATCTATTAAAATATGTGCCTACTTGAATGCATTAGTTTCTATTTCATTCCATGCAACACTGAAGTGTAGAAATCCTTCTTATTTCTCGCTAGGACGCTAAACGTGATGTCTCCTTTCATGGTTCCAGACTTTGGGCTGGTTCCGTGATAGGTTAAAGTACTTGTCACGTAAAGCTCGCTTGTTTGGTTGTGTAATGCGAGGATTTTTGTACATATTTGTTGTTTGGTTGTGTAATGCGAGGAATTTTGTACATATTTGTTGTTTGGTTGTGTGATGCAAGGATTTTTGTACATATTTGTTGTTTGGTTGTGTGGTGTGTCGATTTTTGCTGACGTTTTGCACCAAGTCTTTCTGGACTTCACGAATTAGGAAAAGGGGCGTGAACTCTACACAGTAAAGAAACACATTCGGTACTATCTGCTTGCACACTGGCGTTTCTTGGGTACAAGCCTTTATTTGCGAAAAGTAGCGGATTACTTTCAGGTCAGGTTATGAGTTGTATTATCTTTCGCAACATTAAAGAACTGTTAGAAGACGGCTCTGGAAATATTGACATGTTCGATCTAAAAATTAAAATTGACAGGATGGAAGCAATAAAACCCAATGTAATCCATCACTCTGACACGCCAAAAGACACATGCGAAAGGATACGCGCCATAGGACACACGAGGAAAGTGTGTGATCAGTTTTCTGGTAGCCTTGGTTGTACGGCTGCCAGTGCAGAACTATAGGGCATAATAATGGCGGGTGTTGGTTTTTTTTTAACTTTCATTCCACTGCGAGTAGTGAGGGAATGGTATGGATGGGGGAATAGGTTTTTTTAAATGACAATGACTTCATCATCAATCTCGTCATCGAAGTATGCGGAGTTCAAAGGGCGTGTGCCATCCCCTACGTCGTCCTCTGCGTGTTCGAGGAGGACCTGAACAGAAACATTTTTTTTTATTTTAAACGGACACAAAATAAACTACTTCTGCATTTAAATAGGCGGGTACAAAACGAAAGAAGGCAGGTCGTTTCCTGAGATTTAAGGAAGAAAATAATCTCAAACATATAAGGCAGGACTTGCAGCAAGAAAGAAAGAAAGAAAGAAAGAAAGAAAGAAAGAAAGAAAGAAAGAAAGAAAGAAAGAAAGAAAGAAAGAAAGAAAGAAAGAAAGAAAGAAAGGAAGGAAGGAAGGAAAAGAAAGAAAGAAAGAAAGAAAGAAAGAAAGAAAGAAAGAAAGAAAGAAAGAAGAAAGGAAGGAAGGAAAAGAAAGAAAGAAAGAAAAGAAAAGAAAGAAAGAAAGTAGAAAGAAAAAATGAAAGAAAGAAAGACAGACAGACAGACAAACTCAGAATTACTAACGTAAAAGAAGAAGTAGATAATAAATATTAAAAGGACAAAACCCGATGACAAAGCAAGAAAAATGTGACAGTTGACATTTGGCTCTCTTCCACGAAATGCAACCATTATTTGTAAGCAATTAGCCAATGTCCATTACATGTAGACAAAGGTAGTCAACATCCATTATAAATAGGCAGTTAGTCAATATCCAATGAGATTGTCAAATTGAGGAAGCCATCATTTTAATCACTAGCCAAGAGAACTATTAAAAGTAGAAAGTCACTATCCAATGAGAATTTATACAAGTCGAAAGTTAGTCACCATCCAGTGAGAACTAATACCAATTGAAAGTTAGTCACAATCCAATGAGAACTATTACAAGTAGAAAGTCACCAGTCATGGAAAGCAACTGTTACAATAAAATTAATCACCACGCTTGAGAATAATTATTACCAGAGATGTAGGCACTTAGTCACCAGCCACGGTGAGCAACTAATATTATAAGACAATTAGAAAGTTATTCACCAATCAAGGAGAACTATTGCAAGTAGAAAGTTAGTCACCAGTAAAGGAAAATAACAAATATAATACAATTAAACAGCTAATCACCAGGCTAGAAAACAGCTATTACCAGAGATGTAGGCACTTAGTCACCAGCAAAAGTGAGCAACTATTACAGGACATTTAGATAGTCACCGGCCAAGAAGAATAATTACAGTACAATTAGGCACTTAGTCTAAGAGAAATCAACTGTTATACAAACAGTTAAGCAGTTAGATATTAGCCAAGGAAAACAACAGTTACAAAATAAATATACACTTAATCACAAGCCAATGAGGACAAATATTACAAGACAATTAGTTAGTCATCATGTAAGGAGACGTAAGTTAGTCATCTTGTAAGGAGAACATCTATTCAATTAGTCATCATGTAAAGATGCACAAGTAGATAGTTATTATGTAAAGAGAACACCTATATGAACACCTATGCAAGAAAAGTAGATACCATTACGTAAAGAGAACATATATACAAGACAGGTAGACAGCAATCATATCACACCTATACAAGTAGACAAGAGAATACAGCACATACTATCTGGAGGTCAGGTTCTGGCTGGAACAAAATACACCAAACGACACAGTGAAGTGACAAAACACATACATAGAAATCTATGTGAGAACTATGGCATAAAAACTCCAGAAAGAGCACGGATGCACCAACCAGAAGCAGTCACCGAAACAGAAAAAGTCAAAATACTGTGGGACTTCGAGATAAGAACAGATCGGGTGATGATTCTTGCACGAAGACCAGACATTGCAGTTCTCAATAAGTCCAACAGAACAGTAACAATTATAATTATTGATGTCGCTGTTCCAAGTGATGGAAACATATAAACAAAGGAAAGAGAAAAAAATAGAAAAATACCAAGACCTCAGATTAGAAATTCAGAGACTGTGGAATGTAAAAGCAGAAGTGATACCTATAGTGATAGGAACCTTGGGGAACATAACATCTGAATTGGAAGGCTACCTGAATAAACTCCCTGGAAACCACAGACTCGCTCCACTACTCAAAGCAGCGCTCCTCGGAAGTGCCCACATCCTCCGTAAAACCTTGGATCTCCCAAAATCTTGGTAAGATTCCGAGACCTTGGATCACAACCGACAGTCAAACAGAAGTCGTGGAAAGAGGTTGAATAATAATAATAATAATAATAATAATAATAATAATAATAATAATAATCCACAGAATCGCTCCACTACTCAAAGCAGCGCTCCTCGGAAGTGCCCACATCCTCCGTAAAACCTTGGATCTCCCAGAATCTTGGTAAGATTACGAGACCTTGGACCACAACCGACAGTCAAACAGAAGTCGTGGAAAGAGGCTGAATAATAATAATCAGAACGAGTGAAGAGTGCCCAGAGGTATCACACAAGTGTAAAGAGAACAACTTACAAGTAGACAGTCATCGTGTAAAGAGAACAACTTACAAGTAGACAGTCATCGTGTAAAGAGAACAACTTACAAGTAGACAGTCATCGTGTAAAGAGAACAACTTACAAGTAGACAGTCATCGTGTAAAGAGTACAACTTACAAGTAGTCATCATGTAAAAAGAACACCTATACACGACAAGTTACAAAGTCCTCACCAAGTAAGAAAGAAAAGTAATTTAGTTCATCACACAGAACAACATATATTTTTACAAATATGTATGATTGTCATATAGAACATAATATATTACAAGTAGTCTAGTTAATCTTTGTTACCTAGAACATTATATATTACAAATAGTGTAGTTAATCACATTGTCACATAGAACATTATATATTACAAGTAGTTTAGTTAATCATCACAGAGAACATTATCTATTACAAGTACTTTAGTTAAATAATTACTGTCACTGAGAACAAAATATATTACAAGTAATTTATTTAATTATTCTGAGATAATATAATCTTTTACATTTAATTTATATAATTGGTGTGGCAGAGAACAAAATAGTTTACAAGTAATTTACTAATTATTGTGACGGAGAACAAAATCTTTTACAATTAATTTATTTAATTATTGTCACAGAGAACAAACTTTATTAGTAGTATTTTATTTAATTATTGGGACAGACAACAGTATATATCACAAGAAGCTTACCAAGACATTTTCAAAAGAGACTGGTAAATATGCTTGGCATTTTCTTAATGACCATTTGTGAAGAACCCAGAAAGTAACAAAACTGACTTCACATAGATCATTTAAAATATAAAAAATAAAAATGGTAGCTTTGTTAATTATATTTCACTGTGAACAATGTCTAAAACAAACAGTTTTTATATATTCGAGATACCACCAAAATTCACAGGAAAAAGTATTTATTACAAGTAGTTTGCAGATAAAATAGATATTATTCACAGGGAAAAATATTTATTACAAGTAGTTTACAGATAAAATATTTTATTACAAGTAGTTTACAGAGAAAATAGATATTATTCACAGGGAAAAATATTTATTACAAGTAGTTTACAGATAAAATAGATATTATTCACAGGGAAAAATATTTATTACAAGTAGTTTACAGATAAAATAGATATTATTCACAGGGAAAAATATTTATTACAAGTAGTTTACAGATAAAATAGATATCATTATTCACAGGAAATATCTTTTACAAACTAGTGTGGTCCCAATAAACAATATTACTAACAGACCTCTTACTGTCAGCAAATAATGATAGATAGATAGAGAGACAGACAGACAGACAGATAGATAGATAGATAGATAGATAGATAGATAGATAGATAGATAGATAGATAGATAGATAGATAGATAGATAGATAGATAGATAGATAGACAGACAGCCAGATAGATAGATAGTGTGTGTGTGTGTGTTAGTAAGCATACCATACAAAGAGACCATGAAACAAAACAACACATTTTGCTGTCAGGTGGTAGCCAGTGAAGACAAGAAAGAAATGGAGTAATATGATCGGGATTTGTGTTGTGTTTTGGGGAAGAGCTCATAGAATAACACTAGTTATAATGTTTTGAATCTATAATGTTTTGAATTCTACAGAAGGCCTAATGGTAGAGTAAAGAGAGTTACACTAGTCAAATTGACAGGAGTTCCTGGGAACTCACATTGTGTTTTATAGTATCCACTATGAGGAACTGGCGAGTAGTAATGATTCCACTCTACTCCTGACATGCTGCTTTACAAGTAGTAAGGATGTGACGTTGGAAAGATAGAGAACTTAGTCAAACATTACATCCCAGATTTCTCATTGACTGACTAAATTTCAATGAAGTGTCACCATTATTGGCTGACTGGCAAAGTTGAGAATTTAAAAAAACATTTTTGAAACAACATGCACGATTCTAGCTTTATCTTCATTGATAACTTGTTATTCATTGTCTAAGACTTGGCATTAGAAATACATTTCACAACACTCTGGAAAGTGAAAGAGATTTCATCCGATCAGCTAAGGTTGTACAGTTAAGTATCACTAGCATACAGCTGGTAAAGCACAAGGTGGGGAATTATAACACTGATTAAAAGTTTGTGTATAGAGACAAAAATGTATCTTGTCAAAACAGATTTTTATAGGACACCAGAACAAATATCATCTGGGCTGGACTGTTTACCATTTACTGACACAATTTGTTTCCTTTCTGAGTGGTGTGATGGGAATCCAGAAAAAGCTGTTCCACGGTTGACAAAAAAAAAAAAACGGGGAGAAGATAGAGCAATGCATCATGGTCAAAGGGCAGATAATTAAAGACGAGTGAGAACTGACATGTTACCATCATCCAAAACAGAGAGGTCAATAACAACTTTGAAACAGGCAGTTTCAGTGCTGTGATAGGGGAGGTAAGCGCACTGAAAAATCACTACAGAGGTTATTTTGATTTAGGTGAAAAACTAAGTCAAAAAATCTTTTCAAGGACTTTTGACGTAAATGCAAATTTAGACACCTGAGAGAAAGGTTTTTCAATTATTCTAACACAGGATTGTTGTGTTTTCCGTAAGGATACGATAGGTCAAGTAATCATATGTCTATCAAACTGACCCATAATAGTTTTCCGTAAGGATACGATAGGTCAAGTAATCATATGTCTATCAAACTGACCCATAATAGTTTTCCTGACAACATTGGAAAACAAACCACGAATTCATCCAGAAGATTGTTTACAGTGGTGGCGTTAAATTTCGGTAAATAATCTGTGATGCAGAAAATTGTTTACAGCTGGTGTTTTCACGGATTGTTTTTTTCTTTATTTGGTAAAATTTGTACACTGTGAATTTTCTGAAAGAATGATATTGCCATTGTTATTTTTAGCTTCTCGATAACTTTACTTAATGACAGTCAAGCCTGACAATAACTTTACTTAATGACAGTCAAGCCTGACAATGTCCATGGCCTGTCGGCTGTGTAGCACTCTCTTGACACTACCTACTTATATTGGGGAGGGCGGGGTACAACAGTTTCAAAAAAACACAGTTGTACTATTACTTCTTAAAAAGAATTGTCAGTAACTTAGAATCCCAAACAACATCCCTCCTACACCAGTGAGCCTGAACTAGAAGTAAGGTCTCCTACACCAGTGAGCCTAAACTAGAAGTTAGGTCTCCTACACCAGTGAGCCTAAACTAGAAGTAAGGTCTCCTACACCAGTGAGCCTAAACTAAAAGTAAGGTCTCCTACACCAGTGAGCCTAAACTAGAAGTAAGGTCTCCTACACCAGTGAGCCTAAACTAGAAGTAAGGTCTCCTTCAAGTGTTGCAGTAATAGATTGCCAAACCCTGTTTTCAAAAGATTTCTAAGAATGGTCAGCCCCAATCCATGATGATTCTTTGTAGTGAATAAATTATCTTGGATCACTGATGCTGACGTGTGCAAAGTGCCTGAAAGTGCACTAGAGTGTCCATGCGCATCACATAATATGTCATGTCATGAAACTGAAAGTTGCCAATCTCATACGCATTGCAGTTGAAATGGCCCACCACAAGCAGCTGGGAGCACACTTGATTATATATATATGTGTGTGTGTGTGTGTGTGTGTGTGTGTGTGTGTGTGTGTGTGTGTGTGTGTGTGTGTGTGTGTGTGTGTGTGTGTGTGTGTGTGTGTGTGTGTGTGTGTGTGTGTGTGTGTTTTCATTCGACTGCTGATGTATATGCTAGAATAAACTAAACGATTGTTAATCAGTGTTGTGAAGTTATGTAACTGTCAACGCTTTTTGATTATCTTTATATGTTGTATATTTTATTGTTGATTCAAAAAAATTATTTTTCAATTTATTGATCTTCTTATACACATTGATAACCATATGTTGGAGAGATAGTGGGTGGATAGGGGCTAGCTAAATTTAGATTAAAAGACAGGATTTATCTTCTTTGGTAAGACGTTTCCCACTACGCAATTGTTGTAAATGTTTGTCTTTAATGTTCTGGAAGAGAGAAAACGTTTACAGCGCCCGCAAATCCGCCAAGTGAGAGAGACGAGTGGTGTCTTCTGGAGAATTATTAATAAAATAAATTAAGATTCTCATCACTTGTAATTAGTTATGGATGATTAAATAATAATTATCATCATAAGCAATAACTAGGATGGCGTTTTGTCATAGATAGATAGATAGATAGATAGATAGATAGATAGATAGATAGATAGATAGATAGAT
>CM054179.1:80975043-81317543 GCA_028829895.1 Sinotaia quadrata | reverse complement strand
CACTGGCCACTTTTGTCACCCTCTAGCTCTGTATTCTTTTAACAATACTGGCCACTTTTGTTACTCCTCTAGCTCTGTGTTCTTTTAACAATATTGGCCACTTTTGTCATTCCTCTAGCTCTGTGCTCTATACAAATCCCTTCGTATTAATAGATTTTATTACGCTTTATAACCTTCACCTTCCTGACAGCTCTTTGATAACTTTTGTGACGTCACAACGACTTTGTCTTGAAAAGAATTCTTGTCTTGATACAATAACATATTTAATATGTCTGGCAAAATCGTGTATGGAAAATAGACAAATATATACGACTTTTGAGAAAGACATCAGAATTCAACAGATACAAGCAATACATACCTACAAAGTAAATAAGAGAAACAAACAAATAACACTATACACAAATACTTGCGACAGAACAAACATAATAGAGTAGGCATAGCCCCCACCCCGCCTTCCAAACACCCTTCGAAACCCTCTCCCAGCCCCAACCCCAGCGCGAAATCGGCTCGAAGGGGAGCTCACCCCATAAATTAAGAGGTAAGACAAAGATAGTGGACAAACATATATATGAATGTATAGATAAATGTGGACAACTGACAAAGACAGTAGACAAAGACATGTATCAAAATATAGAAAAATGTAGACAACTAACAAAGACAATAGACAAAGACATTTATGAATGTAGACAACTAACAAAGACAGTAGACAAATATATGTATCAAATATAGAAAAATGTAGACAACTAACAAAGACAGTAGACAAAGACACGTATGAAAATATAGATAAATGTAGACAACTAACAAAGACAGTAGACAAAGACACGTATGAAAATATAGATAAATGTAGACAACTGACAAAGACAGTAGACAAAGACATACAGTCATGGACAGATATATGTACAAAAATCCGCTAAGAAATATTTAGATATACCCAGCCACTGGACAGAGAGAAAAATATATCCAACCACTAAACAGAGAGAAAGAAATAGACATAGCCTTCCTGTCACTGGACAGACACAAAAAAAGAAATAGACATAGCCTTGCGGTCACTGGACAGACACAGAAAAAGAAATAGGCATAGCCTTGCGGTCACTGGACAGACAAAAGAAAAGAAATAGACATAGCCTTTCGGTCACTGGACAGACACAGAAAGGAATAGGTTGACAAAATCAGTCACAGCATAGACACAGAAAGGAATACGGTGACTCAAAACGCACTAGATGGACATACCTATGCGGTCGCTTGATAGACAAAAAATAGAAAATAGATAGACATGTCCAGCCATTTGAAAGACAAAAAGAAATTAGTGGACATACCCATACATCATCCGTGCAGACAAGAAAAAAAAGAAATAGGTGGACATACCCAGCCACTGGTCCCTAGATCCTGTGCAGTACGCGAGGTATGCTCCCTTGTCGGACATATCTTGGAAAACGTCATGCCTGAACAAAATGTATTTGATTTATAACGTGATAGAAATCCAATTTTAAGCCAAACAAAAATAAAGTAAAATGAGTTACGGAGTGACGTCACCTATTTACTTAGCATCTATTGATTGTCTAGCCACGCAAGTGAAGGTACTACAGAAAACATAGAGAAATATAATACAAAGTGATGCAAACAGGAGGCATGCATTACAAATAAAGTGAAGGCAGTAAACAACAGAGGCATACAATACAAATAAAGAGTATAAACAGTACAGAGGCATACAATACAGATAAATCAGTACAAACAGCACAGAGACATCAGCACAAATAAAACTATACAAACAACACAGAGGCATATGATACAGATAAAACGGTACAAACAATGCAGGGGCATACGATACAGATAAATCTGTACAAACAGCACAGAGATAGATATAAAACAAATAAAACAGTACAAACAACACAGCTCTACATTACAAGCACAGCAAAACAGACAACACGGAGGTATGCAATACAAATAAAACAGTTCAAAGAGAGGTTTACAATGCAAATAAAATGAAAGCATTACAAATAACACCCGAGGGATGCAACACAAAATAAAAGAGCTCAAACAGAGGAATACAATGTCAATAACAACAATGTAGCAATTTCCAGTAACTTCTTACACCAGAAAAGTTACAGTGTAGTCTAGCATAGTTTGATATTATACATTGACAGAGTGCAGTGTATCCTTATATTTATATGATGGGTAGATATTCTTGAATCTACATTGTTCATAGCGATTTATAAACCAATAAACTGGGAACCAGGAAGAAAATCCCGAAATTCCAGCAATCTCAGAAATTCTAGAAAAAAGGCTGTTTCTTCCCTGTAAAGTATAATCAGGGAACAAACGCTAAGTTTTCCAGTTTATCATCTCTAATCTCCATTCTTTCTTACATTTAAGTCTCAACTTACAGTTTCCTTCGACAATTTCGCGAAAGAGTGACCAGATTAACCTCGAGAGAATAACGGCTCATAGAACATTCTGCAGCATGCTAGAGGAGCATGTGAAAAATTAACAATTCTTTTGTGAACAAAAACTTGCGATGCCTAGGTTATGTAAAATAACTATTATCGTTTATCTCTCCATAACTCCATTTCTGTTCTAGGATTAGAATGATCCTGTGATTAATAATGATATTAATCTGCTGAATTATGTGTTAGGGTATAAGACAGTATAAATATTGAAATTATTCTAGTATGGTTTCGTGAAAATATTGATGTAAAATAAGTTTTTCATTGTACATGGATTTGTTATATAAAATATACATATATTTGATTGATGATTTGATAAATGTATGGTAAAATGTATTGACCGTCTTACACATATTGATAACCATATGCTGGAGAGATAGTGGGTGGATGGGGGCACGCTAAATATAGATTAAAGACGGATATATCTTCTACTTTGGTAGGAAATTTTCAACTTATAGAAATATAAATGTTTGTCTTTAATGTTGTAAGGGAGAAAACGTTTACGGCGACCGCATATGCACCATATGAGAGAGACGAGTTTTGTCTTCAAGAGAATTATTAATAACGTAAAGTAAGATTCTCATTAAGTGTAATTAGTTATGGGTGAATAATAATAATAATAATAATAATAATAACTAGGTGGCGTTGTGTCACAGTAATATTATCGGGGGGGAGGGGGAGTGCAAACTGAGTAAAAGGATTGTAATAAAACTTATATATGATAAAGATGTGATTGGATTATGTGATTGTAATCCAGTTAAAATTTGTTAACTACATTTTTAATTATATAAAGAACATTTTATCTTTGTATGTGTTTGCTTTTATGTGTACTTAATGACATTGTTAAATAGCTTTGTGGCAAACATAAGTGATCGTTTTGATAAAGCGTTAAATTAGCCTACCTACAATTACTGGACAAAATCTAGACATATACTTCTAGATAAAACTTCTTGATCATCTTCACTTCACAGCACTTGGTTTGGTTTGGTTTTTTTTTTGTTGTTGTTTTGTTTTGTTTTGTTTTTTTTGCCTTTTTTTAAAACAGCGTTGTACATTTTGAAGACTTTTGTCGCTTGGCAGTCTCGAGCTTGACTTCAAAGAGGTTATTTGTTTATTTCTTGATCGAACACTGCCTTCTTTCAATTGTTGTTTTGCTACAAATCCCATTTCTTCGGCAAAGTGTATATATACTGAAAGATGAAAACCACTCTAAAGTGTATATATACTGAAAGATGAAAACCACTCTAAAGTGTATATATACTGAAAGATGAAAACCACTCTAAAGTGTATATATACTGAAAGATGAAAAGCACTCTAAAGTGTATATATACTGAAAGATGAAAACCACTCTAAAGTGTATATATACTGAAAGATGAAAAGCACTCTAAAGTGTATATATACTGAAAGATGAAAAGCACTCTAAAGTGTATATATACTGAAAGATGAAAAGCACTCTAAAGTGTATATATACTGAAAGATGAAAAGCACTCTAAAGTGTATATATACTGAAAGATGAAAACCACTCTAAAGTGTATATATACTGAAAGATGAAAAGCACTCTAAAGTGTATATATACTGAAAGATGAAAAGCACTCTAAAGTGTATATATACTGAAAGATGAAAAGCACTCTAAAGTGTATATATACTGAAAGATGAAAAGCACTCTAAAGTGTATATATACTGAAAGATGAAAAGCACTCTAAAGTGTATATATACTGAAAGATGAAAACCACTCTAAAGTGTATATATACTGAAAGATGAAAACCACTCTAAAGTGTATATATACTGAAAGATGAAAAGCACTCTAAAGTGTATATATACTGAAAGATGAAAAGCACTCTAAAGTGTATATATACTGAAAGATGAAAAGCACTCTAAAGTGTATATATACTGAAAGATGAAAAGCACTCTAAAATGTATATATACTGAAAGATGAAAAGCACTCTAAAGTGTATATATACTGAAAGATGAAAAGCACTCTAAAGAAATGACACATAACAAGGAAGCAAGGATTCACTCAACTTTATTATCCCGCCCGTCTGACGTCACGCTTGCGAGGTCAGAGGTCTAGATTTAGAATTTCTCCCAAATCACGTGATGTCGAACTAAAACGGACAGAATTCTGTTTTCTTTTAAATAGGTACAAATATTTTTAGTGGTTTTTTTCTTTCGACTGTTTGTTTCTATTGATTACAGGGTTTAATATAAAATGGACTGATAAGGGTTTTAAGGAAACAACATTTACACTTTAATTGTATAATGCGAACTCATTTACTGATGTACTTTCCTTAGTAGTATAGTGCAAACTCATTGAGTGAGGTATATTTTCAAACTCTCATTCAGTGACGTCCTTTTCCTAACAGCATAATGTGAACTCATTTAGTGACGTCCTTTTCCTAACAGCATAATGTGAACTCATTTAGTGACGTCCTTTTCCTAACAGTATTCTGCAAATACACACATATCTTCAAACCCACTCATTCTGTTCTTCAATTCACTTTATAAATGTGCCGGTACTAAGAGTGACAATCAAAACTCTCTTAAATACTCCATCATTCCTTCTGCAACTTTACACCACTACGAGTACCTACTGAGGGTGTGTGGCACTCGGGGTGAGGAGGAGCCATATCCCACCACCCCCGCCAGCAAAAACTATCCTTCGTGCCAAAACAAACATGCACAACAGAAATTCCCTTCTGCAGACAAATAAGTAGGAATAAAGAAAGGCGGGGTAAAAGCTTTTTACAACTTTATCTCGGCCGTGGGCGTTCCTATGCCATAGATTTGCCCTTTCCTTCTTAAGAGCAGAGTTTTGTCCGTTCAGTCTGGACACTGTTTGCGTGATGTTTCTATTAACTCAAACGAGAAATAAAATCATATTCGATCATTTAACATGCATACCAAAAAAAATACTTCAACCCTATGCGACGTTCCCCGCCTAAAAAAAAAAAGTATGTACCGTCCCCTAAAACAACACTGAAATCCAGGAACATTTCTCCCAAAGGCACTTGACTCTTTATTACCTAATATGTTCACGTGCAAGCGGAGTAATTTCTATTATGAATTCCAGTCGCACAGAGTTAACTTTTCTTACCAGTGCATCAAACTTTTGAATTCCATTTAACTCAAACCTTTCGTATCGCATGTAATGCATAGATGAGTACTAAGCCAGCTTACAGCCAATCATCTGCCAGCTTATAAATCAATTTCGAAAATGACCGACCAGCACACTAGTCCAATTTGTTAAATTCGCTTTGTATCATGCTCTCTTTGAACTGCTTTCTAGAACAATTATATTTATATTTGTGTCAAAACATTTCCATAATACTTATGTATAATGTGTTTTACGTAAAACACTATATTTATGTATAATATGTTATACGTAATACATTATATTTATGTTACTGTGTTATAGTTAATACACTCTATTTATATAAATGTGTGTAAAGTGGTTGCTGTGTGCGTGCGTGATGAAGTGAGAGAGAAAAAAGAAAGATGGAGAAAATTCGGATAATCCAGAAGAAAAAATTTTAAGAAAACAAATAAACCCGGCACCTATTGACTTCTAGACTTCGGATAATCATGAAGTAAGCAAGATGTTTTGCAAATGTGTATGTAATAGTGTTGAACGTTTCTGTACTTTCTTACAAGAAATGAAGGTATGCTGCAATCATATAAAACTATGAAACTGTAAGCAGCGAATATCCAATGTATGTTGAACTACAAGCAACAACCTCTATTATCGGTCATGGAGACAATGATGTCTGTTATCGGGTTTGGAGACAACGATGTCTGTTATCGGTCATGGAGAAAACGATGTCTGTTATCAGGTTTGGAGACAATGATGTCCGTTATCGGTCATGGAGACAATGATGTCTGTTATTGGGTTTGGAGACAATGATGACTGTTATTGGTAATGGAGAAAACGATGTCTGTTATCGGGTTTGGAGACAATGATGTCTGTTATCGGGTATGGAGACAATTATGTCTGTTATGGGGTATGGAAAACATTAAGGAATCTTTCTTTCTAAATTCCCAATACCAGTAACTTTAGCTGGTCATACTTAGATTTTTCTTTTAACTGATTTAACATTTTCTCAGATTTGCTTGGTCGCGACCTTAAAAAACATTTTTTCTCTCAGTCCGGCGACCCATGGGGTTGGTACATGTTAATAATAATAGCAAGAACAAACAAATAATTAATTAATATGGGTAAGGACTGTTCAATTAAGTAAAATGAAAAACCACACAAATCTTTTATAGTTTTTTTTCCATAGTGGTTACCTTTTGACAGTACTCAGGTTATTTTAAGCGTTATTTTGGTCCATGCCATGTTCATTCACCGAGTACACTCACTAAGGAGTTTATTCGCCAAAATTCGAGTGTGTGAATACAGTACCATTCAACTGACGATTGCACTGTTCATTTTGCATCAGCCAGTACCCCACAAACAAGTCCTTCTCGCGACCCTAATTTAGGTAATGATTATGACATACAGTTTACGTGTGCATTAATTTCAACTACCCCAAATCCGCATTTAATTCAGGTACACCAATGTGTCACCTGTCATGACAATATCATTCAAAACTGCAACTCCACCAATTTTTTTTTTAAATAAAGCACAATGCAGACCAGCAAGCAGTGAAGAAAAAATAAATATCTTACGAATCCACATCCAAACACGCTCTGCAGTGTTCCTTATTGAGCGCGACCAAGACCACGTGTCCATGATAATGACGTAGGACGAAGGGGCAAGCACCCCCGATGGCAGCTGGAGTTATTTTTCACTAAATCTGCACACAATCACAAAGCACATACGCTTGTATGCACGCGCACATGACATGCAAGCTTAAAAAACGACAAAAGTAAGTATTCAAGGAACTGTAACGCAGGCGGGTCACGCGTAGTAACTAGTTGTACTTATTTTTTTTTTAAGTATTCAAGTTTCATCTTAATTCATCTTAAATTTAATTGCGTACAGCAACCAGGTCACAATTATAGCTGGAATGTTTGTTATTGGGTATGGAAACAACTATAAAACTATCATTGACTGGCTAAGAGATTATTGGTAGTCGACTGTTGGTATAAACTACGTGTGCTGGCTAAGAAATTACTGGTAATCGACTGTATAAACTATCATGGACTGGCTAAAAGATTATTGGAGTCGTCTGTTTGCATATGGCTATATGCATTAGTATTATAAAATAATTAGAGCGAGTAAGTGTATAAGATATCATTAGTGGAGAATTGTTTGTATTACAAATAGATCACAGTTAAAACTGCTCAGTGTGAGGCAAACACATAGTTTAGGGTGCCCATTGAATACAAAAAGATCACAGTTAAAACTACCAGATGAAATGTAGCAGACCATGAATTTGTCGCTTGTAAATTAAAGTATATGGATTATTTGTGTACACGGAAGAACATTGCAAGACAAAACAAACAAGCAAACAAACAAACAAACAGTTTAAACTGAGTGATTTTCACAAATCCGACATAAACTTTTGAAGTTAATACCAGTGATATGTGTTCTATCGACCTTGCACAAGAATGGGTATTTTTGTACGGGTGTTTTGTACGGATACTTTTGTACGGGTATTTTTGTACGGGTGTTTTGTACGGGTGTTTTGTATGGGTATTTTTGTACGGGTGTTTTATACGCGTATTCTAATGTTTTCACAGAGCAATTTTGCAAACCCACACTTCATAAAAATTTGTATGTATGTCATGTGGTATTCATTTCACATAGACAGGAACAATTCTCTTGAGATCGTTTAAATACGTTCTTTATCAGAATTTTTCAGACTGAACAATAATAACGTCTTTCATATTTTCATCACATAATAGAAAAACAGCAAACTCACTGGCTCCATCCCTTTCATCTGTTTCAATCAGCATACCTCCAGTCTGGCGGATGTGACGTAATGCTAATAGATGACGTCAAGCTACGTATGTCATTTCACTTACGACACGTGGAGTGTAATAATTACATCATCACAAGGGGGAGATAACACGCAAGCAATTCAGAAACTATAAGATCTCTTAACAATAATCGAAGTGTCGCTTTCACAAGTCGTTCATCAACAAATTACATGGATGAATAATAATAGGTGATGCAAACGACATTAACAGAATTCTACTATAGGGACAGCAAACAAAATTAACAAAATGATAATTTTATATTGATATGTTAAGCCAACTAGCGGTTATGGTGGCGGTGGTGGGATAAATAGATAGATAGATAGATAGACAGATAGATAGATAGATAGATAGATAGACAGACAGACAGATAGATAGATAGATAGATAGATAGACAGACAGACAGACAGATAGATAGATAGAAAGATAGATAGATAGATAGACAGACAGACAGACAGATAGATAGATAGGTAGATGGACGGACGGATGGATGGATGGATGGATAGACAGACAGACTGATTGATTGATTGATTGATTGTACAAACGTGTCTGTATACGTGTTATATATTTATTTTCAATATTCTGTCATCACTATTACCACCATTATCATCATTAGCAGAACATTTAGTTAAGGGGACATAACAGGATTGGTTCTGCTAGTGGCTAGTCTCTCTAGCTCTCCCGTCTCATAGGCCTGGTGAGTCAGGGACGTCTGACACAATAATACATCATTTCCATAGCGTAAATCAGTCATGTGTGTGACGTCAGCGTTCGGTACAGAAAACACGGCTTCACTAGCAGGGTAAGTCGAATTCGGAGTAAAATCTTTTTTCTTATTTCATTTTTCTGGGGGACGGGGGTAAAATGTTTCAAGCATAAGGTTAAATCTTTATACGCCGTCAAGAACAAAACAAAAGAAGCAGTCTCACATATCTTAAGTATCAGATAAAAAGGGAGATAAACACGCACAAACGGACTGAGACAAAGAGAAAATAAAAATATATAAAAAGAGAGAAAAAAAATGAAGTGACATACAGATATAGTAAACACGAGACACAAACAAAAAGATGTTTTCAAAAATCAACTGTATGTTAGTGTGCGTATGCGTTCCTTCGTGGGTATGTGGTAAAAATGTGTGCCTCTCTCTATAATCTTTATGTATGTGCATGTGTTTGTATCGTTTGTGTGCGTGCATGTGTATGAATGCGTGTGCCTGTATAAGTGTGTGTGTGTGTCTGTGGGTGAAATAGAGCGAGTTACAAGAAAAGCGGTAAAGAAAGTTAGAGGATTTAAAAAGAAAAATACTACTTCAAATTAAAATCTAGTCGTGGACGAAAACGGTATCAAGGGAAATTGTTACCTAGTTCATTTCGCACACGTGGGAGTAATCATTTTAAACTGAAAATTCCTCGACAAATAAATCAACTAGTAGTTACAATCGACAACCAGTACCAATATTAAAACTATCGCAATTGCCGTCATGAAACAGTGTGTCTCAAGGAACCTTTTGTTCAAAGTATTGTAAAGCAAAGAATTAGAATTAGAGCCTCCCCTGACAAACAGAATGACGTTAGAACTATAATTCTAAGAGTGACAACGATGATTGTGATGTTGGTAACAACAAATGATGGTGATCGTGATGGTGGTAACGATGACGTTGATGATGACGATGACGCTGTTGATGACGTTGACGATGATGAGGGTGTTGGTGGTGGTGGTTCCCATCCCAATAGTTTTTTTTTTAAATTGAATAAAGTACAGCAGATAAAATTTCACTGGCATTCTTCCATCCGACTTGGCAATTCGCATTGAATGGACTGGAGAAGCAATCTCACGTGTGGTCTGGGGACTACGATTCGCTTGTTTGTTTATCTTAAACGGCTTTCTGCATTTTTTTTTTTTTTACTTTGGAAGATTACTTTCAGCGGATTTTTGTTTTTCAGAAGGAGTCACACGCAATCTTTTTTTATTGTATTTTTTTCCCCTTTTCCATTTTTGTCAGATTACTCTTTTTAACATTCAATCGCGAAACAACTTGTGCAAATGTAATCTCGTAAAAGATAGACTCGTTACAACTTGTCTCGTAAAGTTAATTCTTGTGTCAATCCAGAAAAACTCACTGTGTTCATTATTGGCATCTTCTATCTCGAAATGTGAACAAAAATAGTTTTATCCACACTATGTTTAACACAGTTTGATGTAGTTGTGGTGGTGGTGTGGTGAGCAGTTGTGGAGGTGGTGGTAATATGATGGGTGGTGGAAATATGACGGGTGGTGAATATGTTTTTGAGTGTCTGGATAATTTATTGCGCATTTCAGTTGTTTTTTTCCTCATATTGTCTTCCTTTTTTATTTTTATTTCGCGAAAGGCATTTTACACAGAATTAGTTTAAACATTTGATTCGGCGGGGGGGATGGGGACCAAAGTAAGTTATCCTGACTTCGATTGATGCAGGTTGCGTGAGTTTTAATTTAAACTTTCTTATTTGAGAATATTCTGTCTTATCTTGTTATTTAGCCCTACAATTCTAATCTACTAATCATCGTCTAGGCTTACATGCACACTGCAGTCTAGCCCTACTGTGTTTCCGCACATCACCATCTAGACTCTATGTCTAAGACGTCTTCTTCAGTGTCCAACATTCACGCATGGCCGTTTTATTCTGCTATTGCTGGGTACTGCTCAACTAAACAGCCAAATCCTGTTTTATTCTGCTATTGCTGGGTACTGCTCAACTAAACAGCCAAAGCCTGTTTTATTCTGCTATTGCTGGGTACTGCTCAACTAAACAGCCAAATCCTGTTTTATTCTGCTATTGCTGAGTACTGCTCAACTAAACAGCCAAATCCTGTTTTATTCTGCTATTGCTGGGTACTGCTCAACTAAATTGCCAAATCCTGTTTTATTCTACTATTGCTGAGTTCTGCTCAACTAAACTGCTAAATCCTGTTTTATTCTGCTATTGCTGGGTACTGCTCAACTAAACAGCCAAAGCCTATTTTATTCTGCTATTGCTGGGTACTGCTCAACTAAACAGCCAAAGCCTATTTTATTCTGCTATTGCTGGGTACTGCTCAACTAAACTGCCAAAGCCTGCCTTACTGTGGTATTCCTTAGTACTGTTCAGTAAAGGCGTACTTTACTTCAGCTATCTCTGAATTTAGTAAAAGCAAAGTCCCTAATTTCTATACGTTCTGACATTTTTGACATCCTTCAAATAAAATCTACCACTTTTACGTCTCTCTCTGTGTTTGACTTTCCTTCAGAATGAAATAGAAATAGTATCCTATTACGAGCTTACATATATCTTATAACTGCCGAATACATTTCGGTGACGTCACTTTATGTCAAATGTAAAAAGAAGAAAAATAATAATTCTCTTAACTGTAAGTCGCTTGGTACTGTTCATTAAAAATGCGCCCTTTTACTAAATATACATTAGATTGCTTGGTAGAGTTCAGTAAAGACGTGTTTTTCGACATTTGTGGACATCGCTTTAAGACTGACCAATAGAATGCGCCCTTCTAGTCAACTTCAAACATAAATTGTCTGCCATTTGCAATATTATAATGTAATGAAACTTGGTATTGTAGACAAGAACATTCGATTGTTGCTTTAGTAAAAAGAATTTTTAAAAGGGTTGTTCGTGTAATTAGTGAAATTAAATTAAGCAAAATATGGAGTTATCCTCAAAACAACAAATATTTCTTATTCTTTCCCGTTAACTTCCTGTCTATTGACATGTTGCAGTATGGATCTGTAAACCGCCTGTCTACTGACGTCATAGGTCCAACCCACTTAAATTTTTACCTGAGACGTTTGAACATTTTCGCAGTATTTATTTCTTGTTTGGACAATGACAGGGGTCATTATCGAAACACTCTCTTACTTTCGTTTCATCATGGAAAGAGAGTTTCTAATGGTCATCAACACTTAATTTTGTCATCTCTTATTTTAAATGGTCATCAACACTTTTCATCTCTCAAAGCTAACAGAAGTCTGCAAAGAGCATGTCTGGGCCATATAAAGGAAATAATGGGGCGCCGGGAACGGTGATAAATTATTTATTTTAATTTTATTATTTCGTTTACCACCACCACCACCCATCCCCCGTTGTTTCAAGATGAAGAACAAGAGAGTTCACAAAGTTCAGAAAAGATGTCATTTTAAGAGATTTTGTATCTGACTAGAATTGTATCTTTCGGGAGTTTTTCTATCCAGACAGGGTCACCCAGAAATCAAGACTACAACTTCTGCGAGGATACAAAACGGCGCTGAATGACTGACGGAAACAAAACGCCGTCAAATGTTAGGACTGTTTCAAATGAAGTCGAGAAGATTAAAATCACTCCGAGTTAAAGTCAAGAGTGCAGGCGGCGAAAACAACAAAACTTTAGAAACATTAACCCTTTATATGTGTCAGGGTGAAAATGTTTGGCAAATAAATTAGCAAAGAAGTTAGCGAAACCATTGATTTTCGGGTGGCGTATGCATGTTTTTACTGTGAAAATGTAGTGGTTTTGCTCTTACGCGCGCTAAGGCTACTAGTCTGCAGGATGTTAAACAGGATTAAACAGGATTTCGTGAGGAATTTGTTTGACGTAACGCTAATCAAAGGACGAGAAAATTGAGGGTGAAAACAGCACTGATATATCGCCAATCAGAGAAAGACTAACAGTAGACCCTTTTCTCCTAACCATTCAAAGTTTAGCCCTTTTCTCCTGACCAATCAAAGTTTGCACCAGATAAGATTACTAGTAAGCCCATTTTCTAACCAATCAAATGCGCAGTAAACTTTTAAAACAACTAGCCTTCTCAAACAAGCATGGCGCCGAAGCGATGTTTCAACTTAATTTAGTTTACTCTTTAATTGTATGCATAAACTAATCAAACTAACCCTAACTCTAACCGTAAACCATTGTGTTACAGATACATGTAAACATCTATTAAGTCAGTGGTAGGCGATTTTATGACTATGACTATGACCCCCAGTCAGAAACTTTTTTTTCCAGTACTGCATTCCGGGCGCTCCGCACGAGGCCGCAGATGACTGAGTACATCCAAGGATGAAATGATTGGGAGGAGGGAAGGGTGGCTGCTTGGTAAGCATTACTGACTTCGCTTTCATTCACTGAGATAGAACAGATTTTCAACAAACTGTGAATAATTAAATTAATTTCACGACAAGTAATCATTTTATACAAAGTAACACTTTATTCAACTGATGAATCATCTGTTGTACATCGTATATCTAAGACAGAAACTGAAAAACTTTAACGTTGACTATCATACAAAGACATTCATCCGATAGAGCTTATTATCACTCTCATCAAATATCCATAACACTACATACTAGCAATCATCAAGTATTCTTTCAATGTCTGCCATCAATATCCGGCTTCTTATTTAGACAATCATATGGTAAAGATACCAATTGTCATTATATTCCCTAACTCTTTATATTATCACAATGCTCTTATGATAAAGTTATCAGTGATATCACTTTCCTTAAAACTATATTATCACACAACACTGGTCTTGTGATGTCACTTTCCTTACAAATGTATTATCACACTGGTCTTATGATGCAAATCATTAACTTAATAGTACACTTGTATGGTGATGCAAATCATTAACTTAATAGTACACTTGTATGGTGATGTAAATCATTAACTTAATTAGACAATCGTGTGGTGATGCAAATCATTAACTTTGTTAATACTTCTTAATGAAACAATTATCTGTTGAAGCCATAACATTGATCACATTTTTCGGTAGCAGTTATTAACAAGGCAACGATCTCATACAGGTTATCATTGAATGTCGTTATCTTCTTGAAAGGCTTTGCTGAACTGAGTAAATTGCTTTCGGTGTTTTAGCTTCCAGTAAAGTCTCGATTTGACCTCGAACTATATAATCCTATATATATATGTGACGTCCTATGTGTGACGTCTCATGTATGATGTCATTAATATGTCAGTTGACTAAGAATATAAAGAGTTATGTAAATAGGTATGGATGTGGACATCGTATGCTATAGAAAAAAACAATATTTTTAAATTACTGTTAAAGGTTTAATTCAGATATGAAATTACGTCATCTAATACTGTCTTTATCTCTCTCGTTTTCTCTTCCTTCCTCTTTACCCCTTCTCCTTCTTTCCTTCCCTTCTCTTATTCCCTTGCTCTCCTCTTCCCTTTCTACCAGTCCTTTTTTTCCTTCTTCATTCTTTCTCTCTTTCTTTCCCCTCTTCACTTTCTCTCCTTCAAATCCGTCCCCTCTCTGTATTCCTTACTCTCTCCCCTTCGCTCTTTCTCCTCTCTCTGTCCCTTATGCTCTCCCATTTTCCTATTTATTCTCTTTCCTTCACTCTCGCTCTTTCTTTCTTTCCCTTTTTTTCCCCTTGCTCTCTCCCTCCCTCTCTCAAAATTCTTCTGCATGATCACGTACCTGTTCAGGCGACACGCCTGACTGCGTCCTTTACAACTGTGACAATCATTCCACTTTCTTCGGGTCTTCATTCTTAGCTTTGTGGCCTAAAATTTATCTTCATCTCTTCCTTCAGCCATGAGTGTAATTAGATTTATGCTCGGCGGATAGTACCTAATTTATTGGTGAGCGCGAAATAAGTCATGCCTCCATAAATCAATGGCACATGAGGACTAGCGGGTCCCAGGGAACTAAGGAGGAGAAAAATTCAAAAACAAACTAGCAGGAAATTCTCTGAACGCTTCAAAAGAAAGAAAAGAAAAACAAACAACAAACATTTATAAGCAAAAAATAAACAAAATTTTAAACAATCTTAATGGATTTAATTTAACTGTTATTTATATCATATTACTGTAAACATCACGTTAAAATTCCAGAGAACAAAAAATATTGTCAAAAGACATTTTCAGAAATAATAATAATAATGCGTTTCTGTCAGTATCTGTAACAATCGAAATGCATATTATGTAAATAATTATATTTTTATTTCTTAATTTTGCAATTTAATTATTGTATTCTATCGAATTCATTTTTGAATACTTTGCCTGATTCGTTTTGCCGAGATGGGGTACGAAAGAAAAACCCGTTAACGTTTTAAGAGTTTGGACCAGTCCTGCCAGGCCATATTTGTATGGCTACCCAATCAACTCCACGTAGTGTGGTTTAGAGTTTGGACCCAGTCCTGTCTGTCCATGTTTACATGACTACCCAATCAATTCCAGCAGCATGGTGGTCAGACGCATGTTCTATGGGTACTCAAGACACGCTTCAGTACTGCAACTTGCCTACAGCTAATTTTTCGGCCACCTGTTCAAACCTAGGTCCTTCTTCATAACCAACTGAAAGCATAGAAAGGTTGATCCTAGTGTTGGCCAACTTTTACGCAAAAAAATTTGAGGGTTGTCAAATCAAATGGTTGCTTCCTCACGTGGGCAGTCTTCCAATCAAGTAGTGAACACAATTAAGTGTATCGAATAGAGGCCATTGCCTGAGCCAGGCACTCGCAAGTAATCTTTGTTCCAACCAGAACAATACGAGCAAACACACACACACACACACACACACACACACACACATACACACCTGGTTCCAACTCCAGACTCATTATTGCATCTATAAACCCGTTTTTCAGGCTTTGAAACAGAGAACAGTGTACTTGGTATGTTTGGAATGGTTAATATTTTTGTAACTAAACTCATAGGTGAATTTTGCCTCTTTTGTACTTAGAACAATTATAGATTTGATTTTTTCATACTCGAGTCACATAGCTGAACTTTTTGTAATTAGATTTATTTAATTGAGTTTTTATACTTAGAAAAAATCTTGAATTGCACTATTGTACTAAGAGATTTTCTACATTCAGAAAATTCTCCAATTGTAATTTCTGTGGGGAGAAATATTCCCCAGTTGACTTTTGTGCTTTCGTACTTGGGATTCTTCATTGTAGCTTCACATGCAGAAGATTCTTACGATTTCTATTCCCTTACGATTTTAGGGAAATTGATTGATTGTACTTTACATGTTCTATGTTTGTGAGTAATGTATTAGTCGAGAGAGTTCACAGGTAAAAAATGTGCATGAATATGTATGAGAGAGAGGGGGGAGGTCTAATTAATTGCCTGAATGGAACGACTCACACTCGTGTCTTAGTCTCTCATCAGTGCTTCAAAAACCTTTACATCACTTCACTTCTTCACTCCATTTCACATCACTTCATTTCTTCCTTCCACTTCACATCACTTCTTCACTCCACTTCACATAACTTCACTTCTTCACTCCACTTCACTTCCTCACTTCACTTCTTCACTCCACATCACTTCACTTCTTCCAGTTCAGTTCTGTGGCAATCCAGTGTCACATCATGACACTTCATTCTTTTTACAATTTCCTGTATCTTCATTTCTGCTACCTGATCTTCACTAGTGCTATGGTCGTGTCTACTCATGTCAAGGCCCAACAAAATAGCAACTCAGCCTTTCATCACATCACATGGTACTCTCTCTTGACACACAAAGGGAGGAAACCAGTCATCGCTACCAACATTGCACCAGGTGACCCAAACTTCTAATTTAATGACCCAGTCAAAAATGTCTCTGTGATGTGAACATTCTACCTTCTTACTCTTTGTACTACCTGTACAAAATTAGGATTTTATCAAGTACACTAAATACCTGTACAAAATTAGGATTTCATCAAGAAGTACACTAAATACCTGTACAAAATTAGGATTTCATCAAGAAGTACACTAAATACCTGTACAAAATTAGGATTTCATCAAGAAGTACACTAAATACCTGTACAAAATTAGGATTTCATCAAGAAGTACACTAAGTACCTGTACAAAATTAGGATTTTATCAAGAAGTAGACTGAATTCTAAAGAGATGTTAGCACTCCACACGAAGCAAAGATTTTGGAGTTTACAGAATTAACAACAATCACATTATAAACATTCTAAGGAACAAAGGAACTGTCACTACAATTTCTGTAACAAGACATTTGTGTCTTAATAAGAACTCTTCATTACAAACCTATATAGCTTTTGTTCTCGTTATTGATTTATTTTAAGTTAACTTCTGTTGTAAGAACAGCACATTTCTCATTATTAATTTATTTTAAGTTAACTTCTGTTGTAAGAACAGCACATTTCTCATTATTAATTTAAGTTAACTTATGTTGTAAGAACAGCACATTTCTCATTATTGATTTATTTTAAGTTAACTTCTGTTGTAAGAACAACAGATTTCTTATTTAGCATTGCTTTCATGACTACCATGTTGACTAAGTTCTATTTGCTCTCAGAGTCAGAAAGATTTATGTTGTGTATCAATCTTTTCTGTCCAGTTAAATAAATGTTATTATTTGTTTACATGTCTGCTTCTGTATTTAAACAGAGGTCAATATGCAAATGCTTAGGGGGGGGGGGCTTAAATTTAAATTATATTTATAAAGACAGACAAATAGCATATATTGGGAAGTGTCCCTCCAAGCTGTGTGTGTGTGGGGGGGGGGCAGAATTCCTACGATCTAGTGGCGGACGAGATCGCAGGTCGGTACAGGGATTATGAATCGGTAATGCTGCTCAGAGACAAGGGTTTAAGATAAATTTAATAACTGTTAATGCCTCTGAGGCCTGGCCGAGTTTCTCCGTCTGCGGTTATGAAGACCTGTACGGGTGGGATTAAGTAGATTAGGGGTTTGTGAAGTATAATCTGTTAACCCGACCATCACAGTATCTATAAATGATTATGAGAAAAAATTCATCCAATGACAATAGATGCATCAGTCACAGACACCATACTTATACTATTTTCAGTAAGGTACCGTGTTACCATACATTAACAATACACAGATAGATAAACAGATAGATAGATAGATAGATAGATAGATAGATAGATAGATAGATAGATAGATAGATAGATAGATAGATAGATAGATAGATAGATAGATAGATAGATAGATAGATAGATAGATAGATAGATAGATAGATAGATAGATAGACAGACAGATAGATAGACAGATAGATAGATAGATTTCTTGCAATAATATTAATTTCTTGACTTTTTTTGTAAGTGTTGTCTCCTTGAAGTAAGAAATGCACTGTCATTCATTTATAATTAAAGAGCGACATTTTGCCATCAAAAGCTCACTGGTAAGTGTTGTCTCCTTGAAGTAAGAAATGCACTGTCATTCATTTATAATTAAAGAGCGACATTTTGCCATCAAAAGCTCACTGGTAAGTGTTGTCTCCTTGAAGTAAGAAATGCACTGTCATTCATTTATAATTAAAGAGCGACATTTTGCCATCAAAAGCTCACTGGTAAGTGGTTCGTACACGACGACAATGGTATAAAACTGACCTATATAGATCATTATCCTCAAAGTGACCAAATACCAAGAATAAAACAAAATAATTAAACAACAATAGCACCAACAACAACCGTTCCTACAATCACCCCTCCATCAATGAGGACAAAAGTTGCACCGAAGCCCCCCACCCCAACAACAATGAACGATCTGCAAACAGTGCCAATGGGAACTTTTTAACCAAATTTTCGAAGACATGCTGGACAACCAATACTTCTCTCCTCCACCACCACCTTGGAGATACAACAACTGGCCCCACGAAACCAACCTGAGTTGAGGCAGAGACAACTGGCCCCACGAAAGAAACCATAGGTCGAGGCAGAGACAACAACTGGCCCCACGAAACCAGCCAGAGGTCGAGGCAGAAACAACAACTGGCCCCACGAAACCAACCAGAGACTGAGGCAGAGATAACAACTGGCCCCACGAAACCAACCAGATGTCGAGTCAGAGACAAGCAGCAACAAACAACAATAGTACTAAACAAGAAAAGTTTGGGACAAACACTTGTACAGCCAACACCATGAACATCTCAGGCGCGTTTACTTACTTAGTGTGTACTAGACTACTAGTATGGACTCCGTAAAATACTCCCTTCCCGCCTCCATAGTATGCAAAGTAACAAAGGCAATAAAGAAAAAGAAAGACAAGCAACTGAAACAAAAGAAAGAAAACAGCTGAGTCGGCACGCAGATATTTTCCAACCCACAACCATCCACTGTTTGCTGGCCTACAACACTCAACTTGTGAAGAGTGCCGTCCACTGTTTGCTGGCCTACAACACTCAACTTGTGAAGAGTGCCATCCACTGTTTGCTGGCCTACAACACTCAACTTGTGAAGAGTGCCGTCCACTGTTTGCTGGCCTACAACACTCAACTTGTGAAGAGTGTCGTCCACTGTTTGCTGGCCTACAACACTCAACTTGTGAAGAGTGTCGTCCACTGTTTGCTGGCCTACAACACTCAACTTGTGAAGAGTGCCATTCACTGTTTGCTGGCCTACAACACTCAACTTGTGAAGAGTGCCATTCACTGTTTGCTGGCCTACAACACTCAACTTGTGAAGAGTGTCGTCCACTGTTTGCTGGCCTACAACACTCAACTTGTGAAGAGTGCCATTCACTGTTTGCTGGCCTACAACACTCAACTTGTGAAGAGTGCCATTCACTGTTTGCTGGCCTACAACACTCAACTTGTGAAGAGTGCCATTCACTGTTTGCTGGCCTACAACACTCAACTTGTGAAGAGTGCCATCCACTGTTTGCTGGCCTAGGGCTTTCAATCTGAATCTGCTGACGGGTGGGAAGCGTTCCGAGAGATCTTCAGCATTCATCTAAGGGAAACTACTCTGTTACTGAGTTGTACACTCTTTTAAATGCCACATTTACTTACCTTTAACTGCTGATCGTTAGTGAGATAACTAGGGGTATTATTTGAAGTCCACAAGCGCCCTTTCTATTCTGACTGAATCTCACTGCAATTTAGACGTACATTCATTTCAAATGTGTGTCAGGTACACTGAGCAGAAAAGGTTATTGTAAGGAAAGTATTAAAAATGTATGTGTATCTTCCTTATAGTATTAGAATGGACTGTTATTGTATTGTACATTTTTAATACATAATACCATGAAAAGTTGTTTTTTTAATTTTTTTATTTCTTTTCATTCCATTACTATAGTAACAATATACTACACTGAAGATGTTGGTCATGATCTAGAACAGAACTAGCTATTGATAAACAACTCAACATTCAGCATAAGCAAAACAACAAAAATAACCAGTCAAAATGCTCTGATCACAACAACCATATCATTGATTTAATTCACCCTTGTATGGTATTTATACATTTTTTCAGCTTTATAGTTAGAATAATTTAACACAAAACAGTAGTGAAACTATTGAAGTTCTCAACACATGCAGCATCAAAACTAATGAAACAGTTACGGAATAGCTGTGACACCAACCTTAAAGTTGATGTAGTTCTCAACAAGTGCAACATCAAAACTAATTAAACAGTTACAGAACAGCTGTGACACAAACTTTAAACTGATGTAAAAAAAATTCTCACCACACTACATTTATACATTAAATGTAGAACTCAGCAAGAAAATATAAACAGCTGTGATATTAAAGATGGTGGTGTCAGTGGTTGTGGTGGTAGTCAAGCTATGTTTGTCATTTCACTTATGACATCTTGGAGTATAATTACCTCATCACAGGGGGGAGATAACACGCAAGCAATTCAGAAACTATAAGATCTCTTAACAATAATCGAAGTGTCACTTTCACAAGCTGTTCATCAACAAATTACATGGATGAATAACAATAGGAACATATTGGATGATGCAAACGACATTTAAAAAATTCTACTATAGAGACAGCAAAACAAAATTAACCAAATAATAATTTTGTATTGATATGATATGCAAACGCAAAATATTGCTGCCATTTTGTTTTATTTGTAAATTAATTTTATAGTTGAATAGTGTCTAGGTGTCATCTTAGCTGGTTCATAAATAAACATTCATTTTACGATCTGCAAGAGTACTAGACCGCCATTTCTAAGTTGGCTAAAATTAAAAAATATACCATTGCACTCAATAGCCAAAAATTAAAAGTGGAGCTTCGATATATAATTGTACACAGTAGTTGCATTTAATGAATAGTGAGCCTTCACTCAAGAAATATAAAATGTGGTGGGGTGGTGGTGGCATTTTTAACATCAAAAGTACAGCTTTAAATAATAAAAGGGCTGTAAAGCTAACCCCCCAAACTGCTTTATATCTACACAAAATATTTACAACATTAAAAGTACAGCTTTAAATAATAAAAGGGCTGTAAAGCTAAACCCCAAAACTGATTTATATCTACACAAAATATTTACAACATTAAAAGTACAGCTTAGCTAACAGGAGAGTGTGTCCGTTAGATGTGGATAAATATCCTCCTTCAGTGGACCTCACTGCATAAAATATTACAAACTATAGTTTGCTTATGGACAGCAACTCTCGTATATGGTAAGCAAGAGACCCTTTTGTGGTGCACACGCTTTTGGTGTATAGTCTCTACAATGAGCAGACTATTTTTTTTTGTAAGTTGTTACATAATTATGTTTGTAGTAGTATTTAATTCAGTCATGGTGGTATTAATATTCAAAACTATTGTTTCATTTGTGATTGCAAGTATTTATATGAAGTTTTTAATTCTAGCAAGTCACATACCTTAATCTTAATGTTTATGGTTAATTTAAAAAGAAATATTTTAATTTTTTTCTGATTATGAATAGAAATCAATTTTAATGTATATTTTTTAGAATGGGATTGTTCATCCTGCAGCCCCTGTTAGTTTAGGTATTTGTGTCATCATCAGGTATGTAGGTGTACAGTCGCATCCCCACGCTCTGTTGTAAAATGGGTCACGACCACTCCCTTTCAAATCGCGCGCTAGCTGTGTTAGAGTGCATATTTTTATTGTTATATACTATTTTACCCCTCCTTTTGTTTCAAATCGCGCGCTATATTGGCGTTAGCTGTGTTAAAGTGCATGCTTTTATTGTTATATATTGCTTTAGGTAGTTAGTAAGTGAAGTTCATATAAATATATTTAGAAAGGAGATAGTTTATTTTTAATTGATGTATTTTTATATGATGAATAATGTTATTGTATTTGTGTACTTTGCAATTTATGTGTGTGTGAATGCTTTTCCTGAAGCCCGCCAACACAGATTTTATTTTATTAAAGGTTTAATTCTTCAGATAATATATATGAACAGATCTGTATATTAAAGTATAATTAAAGTAGTTTCACTATATATTTGAATTATTATGTAATTGTTAGGCATATAGCTATAATTGATAGTGGAAAGCAAGTAAAGAAACACAAAAGTTATTTTTAGAAGCCTTTCCACACTAGATTTTCATTTTCATAACCCGTGGGCTTCGGGGAGGGCCGCTCCCATAGGATATAATGAGCATGTGTGGAGTGAGTGTCTCGGCATTGATAGCGGAACTACATTGAGTGTCTGTCTCTGAGTCGTCCTTGGTCGTCTGTTGGCGGTGTGTCGCCGAATTTTAATGTATATTTTTTAGAATGGGATTGTTCATCCAATTATGTACACTCAGGTATGTGATAAAATAATTATTAGTCTATTCTACAAATTAATTATTAATAATGTAGGGAAGGGTTAGAGAAAACAATTGATGTACAGTTATGTATTTATTGTATAGAAAAGATTGAGAGATAGCGGTTGATATACAATGCATTTTGCTTGGATTTACTTATGTTTGCTTTTGTTTGTGTGTCTGTGTATTTGTTTATGTATATTTTATATTTATGAACATATTTGTATTGTTTCTTAGCAAACTGTTCAGTGGATGTGTAATTTTATTTGAATCAAGCTATTTTTTTTTTTTTTTTGCTTTATAGCGTTTAGGCTTGCTGTAGTTTGATTGTTTAGCTTTAATATAAAAAAAAAATAAATATTCATCACTTACAACAATTTTCTGATTACTGCTGCAAACTTTCAGTTGAAGAAAAGACCCCTTTGTTAGTCATCTGACAAACCCATCTCCTTCCACCCAACGTTCCCATTGACCTTTCCCTACTCAACTCCTTCCAAGCCATGTAAAAAAAAAAAAAATCAATGGAAGTTGGAAGCACCCCCCAAATTTTCTTCTGACCTGATTCCATTCTAAGGATTTTGTCGCTTCTAATTGTCACTGAGAGTGGAATATAAACATGTGCCTTTCAAAATAGTCTTACATTGATTGTTGTATATAGAAATAACATTCAACTGGATTGTGGAACACACACAAGTTTGGCTGTAGAAGCAGTGACAAAAAATTCCTATATCAGTCGGTGGCACAAGCACACATTATTCTTTCATTTGCTGTGGATAATCCACTGTAATTGGGATCATCATCATATCATCATCAACATCATCATCATCATCACAGAGCGTCTCCAATAGTGATTTAATAAACGAATTTAACTTAATGCTTTATTTTGACCTTGAAATGCGTGGAGACGTTTAATTTTCACGTCTCTGATCACAAGTCTCGCTCATGAATCATATCAGCCAATGTGTTTAATTTTATCTTATTTGTATTCATGCTCCACTTTAAGTTGGTACTTTACAATTAACTCTATTTTAACTTATTCAAATGGGTAATTTTTCTTTCTTTGCAAATGAGTTCCAAGTTTTAATTGATCGGCATGAATTTCACGACAACATCTTCCACTTTAACACGTTTTCCTCTTTAACTTGTTTGCAAGTTTTCTTCTTTATCGTTTGTACAGGAATTCCACTTTAACTTGAGTGCACATTATTCCACTTTAAAATGTGTTACACATGTATTCATCTTTAGTTTGTTCGCACATGAATTCCACTAACTTGCTTGCACATATATTCCACTTTAACTCAAGTTCACAGTTTGATATTAAATTGTTTGTTTTAAAAATATATATATATATATCCGTATCAAAACTGCTCTGAAGTCAGGGTGAAATAGCATCTTAGACCCAAAGAACTATTACAGGAAATGGTTAAGCCAATTTTTGTTTCACAAATAATCCGCGTGCAATGAGAGAAAAAAATAGGATTATGTAAGCCACGGGTCACCAAACTTTTTTCACAGTGGGCCGGATAACTGACAAAATGGCGAGCGCGAGTGACGCAATCATTCTGTACAATACTTGCAAGCCAGAACGAAAGCTCTGGGAAAAAAGGCGAAAAACTAAGTTTAGGATTCCATGTTAATCATGGGTGAGTGGCGTGCAATACACAAAAGACAAAGACAACTAACATTTATTTACTAAAAAAGTTATAAAGAAGGCGGCGTTAGCACAAAGATAGTTACATCAGACCTAGTGTTCACATATCCGAATCTCACAAATTAAGCACAAAAAAAAAGGTTAATGAGATTTGTGAAACTGACGTTTGGTTTTCAAGATATCATCAACGTTGGGTTTGGAATTGCTGCATCCAATCAAGAGAATTGTTATATCCAATCAAGAGAATTGTTACATCCAATCAAGAGAATTGTTACATCTAATCAGAGAATTGCTTTCAAATGTTCATCAGTCAATCTAGTTCGATGTGTTGACTTCACATACTTCATTTTTGAAAATGCTTGCTCACAGACATAAGCGGTTCCAAACATTGATGCCATACCAAAGGCAAATTTCTTCAGTTTTGGAAACTCATCATCAGGTAAGCAGCGGTAAAATTCTACAAGTTTTCCTTCTCTGTGTTTCTCTTTCAACAAGTCATTTGCTTGCAAATCAATGAGCTCCAACTGTAGTTCAACTGGAACATCATCAAGGTTACAATCAAATGGATAAATAAGTATTTTAACTACATATTGTTCTAAGGATATTTCCTTTTTCTTCTTTCTTTGGAGTTGTTTTACTGTATGTTGTTATTTTATTAATTTTAATTTTCTGATTTTCTCTTTATTCTCTCTCTCACTCTCTCTGTCTGTCTGCCTGTCTCTCTCTCTCTGCCTCTCTCTCTGTCTGTCTGTCTCTCTCTCTCTCTCTCTCTCTCTCTCTCTCTAGTTTTGGATTTGTTTTGCAGTTTAATTTTATTTCGTTTCGTTTATGATATTTTTCCTTGGTCAATCTTTTACACATTGTTCATGCGAGATTGAAATTTACCACGCTCTGTTCTTTCCTAGTGATGCCAGATTAAAAGTCGGGATTGTCTTTCTTGCTATACATACATCTTTATAATGTTGTTATACCAAATGCCAGGGTTAATGTCTTTCTTGCTATACATACATCTTTATAATGTTGTTACACCAAAGGCCAGGGTTAATGTCTTTCTTGCTATACATACATCTTTATAATGTTGTTACACCAAAGGCCAGGATTAATGTCTTTCTTGCTATACATCTGTAGCACGAATGCAAAAGGACACCTAAATTTAATTAAATGTATTTTTGTGTTTTTTAAAAACTTGATCTTCTATTACAAAAGCTTGGACGCGACCACCATCTACTATTAACCCAGCGTATTGAGTAATACGTCTGGCTCATAGTTGCAAGTGCCCAGGACGCCACAGGTGTGGTTACATCACCGTTAGCGAGTCGGGTAGGTGAGATGTCGGTTACGTGTGCGACGCCCTCTCAAGGGTTGACAAGACCAGGGGAACTAATTACTTGGTTAGGAGATGAATCATAATTTTGGCTGGACCCTAGAGAGCCTGAACGTTGCATCACAGAAAGAAGGACTGAGTAAATTTGTCTAAGGGATAAAGGTCAGAGGGTCTCCATGCACACCGAGTGCTCGCTTCCAGCCAGCAAATCCACGTTACGTTTACATACCTCTCTTTGTCTCTCTTCACTGGTGTTGGCTGTGTAGTGAGCGTGTGTGCGTGGTGGTGGGGGGAAGGGAACCTACAAGCATAGATAGAAAAACAATGTACATGTGTGGGGTATGTGTGTGTGCGTATTTGTGATCATGTATATGTATTGTGTATGCGTGTTTGTGTTCTTGTACATGTGTGTGTGTGTGTATGTGCGTGTTTGTGTTCATGTATTTGTGAGCATGCGTGTTTGTGTTCATGTACATGTATATGTATGTGTGTGTGTGTGTGTGTGCGCGCGCGTGCATGAGTGTTTGTCTTTGTCACGTGTCCGGTTAAGTTTAACGACTCTGTCCTATTATGGATTCCCAGTATCAATAGTGTTTATTGATTAACTTCCAATAATAGCGACAGCCGGACGGCCTGACTTATCTTCTACGAGTATGCCAGTGATTCAGGCTATTATGCAATGACACACCGCCAGATAAATCAGTTGTCTTGCCCAAGCTAGCAATAGTTATCTTCCCCTTTATTTATTAATTAATAATTATGATTGAGAGAAAATATAGATCTATGCCTTTATTGTTTGGACTTGTACATCTGGAGAGAAGAGAAAATGTATCGTTCCGTGATGATGATGATGATGTTGATGATGATATGATGATGATCCCAATTACAGTGGGTTATCCACAGCAAATGGCATCCTGTTTATCGTTTCTAGTCGAAGATTTAACACTAATCACGCTCAGAAACCAATTGGATTTATATTCTTTCTTTATAATTCTTCTTCAGTATTGATAAAAAGCTAATTAATAAAGAAATAGTAAATCATTTCTTATGCTATTTGCGGTTCTATTTGTCACACTGCCTATTATAAGATACTGTACAGCAGTAGATAATTATTTAAAAGCTATTTATTAATTAATAATATGTTTATCTGAGTTTAGTCAGAAATAATCAGTTATGTATAAAGTGTCTTACAAAATTAAAATGATGAACCATTACTGTCTTGATTTGCATTATGTGTCTTTAAAATTAAAATGCTGAAGCATACTGTCTGTTTGGTATTATGTGTCTTACAAAATTAGAATGCTGAAGCATAGTGTCTGTTTGGTATTATGCGTCTAACATAATTACTTCCTGAAGCATGCAGTCTTGTTTGGTATTAAGTGTCTTACAAAATAAAATTATTGAAGCATACTGTCTTCTTAAGTATTATGTGTCTTACAAAATTACAATGTTGACACACTATCAATCATGGTTATATAAAAGTTTTAGTTGTGCAATTTTGTCAAATAAAATTAAACACTTTTCTTGCCTGCTTCTTGAAAACACTGGTGTAATATAATCTATATTTATTATTTATG
This sequence comes from Sinotaia quadrata, assembly GCA_028829895.1. NCBI lineage: Eukaryota > Metazoa > Mollusca > Gastropoda > Architaenioglossa > Viviparidae > Sinotaia > Sinotaia quadrata. The sequence continues at coordinate 81,290,150 of CM054179.1, read as the reverse complement.
GGCTGGATTTTTATTATCATTAATATGTTTGGTCCAAGAGCATTTTAGTGTCATTACAACAACACTAAATAGTGATAAAATAAACGAATTTAACTTAATGCTTTATTTTGACCTTGAAATGCGTGGAGACGTTTAATTTTCACTTCTCTGATCACAAGTCTCGCTCATGTATCATATCAGCCAATGCGTTTAATTTTATCTTATTTGAATTCACGCTCCACTTTAAGTTGGTACTTTACAATTAACTCTATTTTAACTTATTCAAATGGGTAATTTTTCTTTCTTTGCAAATGAGTTCCAAGTTTTAATTGATCGGCATGAATTTCACGACAACATCTTCCACTTTAATACGTTTTCCTCTTTAACTTGTTTGCAAGTTTTCTTCTTTATCGTTTGTACTGGAATTCCACTTTAACTTGAGTGCAAATTATTCCACTTTAAAATGTGTTACACATGTATTCATCTTTAGTTTGTTCGCACATGAATTCCACTAACTTGCTTGCACATATATTCCACTTTAATTCAAGTTCACAGTTTTATATTAAATTGTTTGTTTTTAAAAAAATATATATATCCGTATCAAAACTGCTCTGAAGTCAGGGTGAAATAGCATCTTAGACCCAAAGAAATATTACAGGAAGTGGTTAAGCCAAACTTTTTTCACAGTGGGCCGGATAACTGACAAAATGGCGAGCGCGAGTGACGCAATCATTCTGTACAATACTTGCAAGCCAGAACGAAAGCTCTGGGAAAAAAGGCGAAAAACTAAGTTTAGGATTCCATGTTAATCATGGGTGAGTGGCGTGCAATACACAAAAGACAAAGACAACTAACATTTATTTACTAAAAAAGTTATTAAAGAAGGCGGCGTTAGCACAAAGATAGTTACATCAGACCTAGTGTTCACATATCCGAATCTCACAAATTAAGCACAAAAAAAAAGTTAAAGAGATTTGTGAAACTGACGTTTGGTTTTCAAGATATCATCAACGTTGGGTTTGGAATTGCTGCATCCAATCAAGAGAATTGTTACATCCAATCAAGAGAATTGTTACATCCAATCAAGAGAATTGTTACATCCAATCAAGAGAATTGTTACATCCAATCAAGAGAATTGCTGCATCCAATCAAGAGAATTGTTACATCCAATCAAGAGAATTGTTACATCCAATCAGAGAATTGCTTTCAAATGTTCATCAGTCAATCTAGTTCGATGTGTTGACTTCACATACTTCATTTTTGAAAATGCTTGCTCACAGACATAAGCGGTTCCAAACATTGATGCCATACCAAAGGCAAATTTCTTCAGTTTTGGAAACTCATCATCAGGTAAGCAGCGGTAAAATTCTACAAATTTTCCTTCTCTGTGTTTCTCTTTCAACAAGTCATTTGCTTGCAAATCAATGAGCTCCAACTGTAGTTCAACTGGAACATCATCAAGGTTACAATCAAATGGATAAATAAGTATTTTAACTACATATTGTTCTAAGGATAGTTCCTTTTTTTTCTTTCTTTGGAGTTGTTTTACTGTATGTTGTTATTTTAATTTTCTGATTTTCTCTTTATTCTCTCTCTCACTCTCTCTGTCTGTCTGCCTGTCTCTCTCTCTCTGCCTCTCTCTCTGTCTGTCTGTCTCTCTCTCTCTCTCTCTCTCTCTCTCTCTAGTTTTGGATTTGTTTTGCAGTTTAATTTTATTTCGTTTCGTTTATGATATTTTTCCTTGGTCAATCTTTTACACATTGTTCATGCGAGATTGAAATTTACCACGCTCTGTTCTTTCCTAGTGATGCCAGATTAAAAGTCGGGATTGTCTTTCTTGCTATACATACATCTTTATAATGTTGTTATACCAAATGCCAGGGTTAATGTCTTTCTTGCTATACATACATCTTTATAATGTTGTTACACCAAAGGCCAGGGTTAATGTCTTTCTTGCTATACATACATCTTTATAATGTTGTTATACCAAATGCCAGGGTTAATGTCTTTCTTGCTATACATACATCTTTATAATGTTGTTATAACAAATGCCAGGGTTAATGTCTTTCTTGCTATACATACATCTTTATAATGTTGTTACACCAAAGGCCAGGATTAATGTCTTTCTTGCTATACATCTGTAGCACGAATGCAAAAGGACACCTAAATTTAATTAAATGTATTTTTGTGTTTTTTAAAAACTTGATCTTCTATTACAAAAGCTTGGACGCGACCACCATCTACTATTAACCCAGCGTATTGAGTAATACGTCTGGCTCATAGTTGCAAGTGCCCAGGACGCCACAGGTGTGGTTACATCACCGTTAGCGAGTCGGGTAGGTGAGATGTCGGTTATGTGTGCGACGCCCTCTCAAGGGTTGACAAGACCAGGGGAACTAATTACTTGGTTAGGAGATGAATCATAATTTTGGCTGGACCCTAGAGAGCCTGAACGTTGCATCACAGAAAGAAGGACTGAGTAAATTTGTCTAAGGGATAAAGGTCAGAGGGTCTCCATGCACACCGAGTGCTCGCTTCCAGCCAGCAAATCCACGTTACGTTTACATACCTCTCTTTGTCTCTCTTCACTGGTGTTGGCTGTGTAGTGAGCGTGTGTGCGTGGTGGTGGGGGGAAGGGAACCTACAAGCATAGATAGAAAAACAATGTACATGTGTGGGGTATGTGTGTGTGCGTATTTGTGATCATGTATATGTATTGTGTATGCGTGTTTGTGTTCTTGTACATGTGTGTGTGTGTGTATGTGCGTGTTTGTGTTCATGTATTTGTGAGCATGCGTGTTTGTGTTCATGTACATGTATATGTATGTGTGTGTGTGTGTGTGTGTGCGCGCGTGCGCGCGTGCATGAGTGTTTGTCTTTGTCACGTGTCCGGTTAAGTTTAACGACTCTGTCCTATTATGGATTCCCAGTATCAATAGTGTTTATTGATTAACTTCCAATAATAGCGACAGCCGGACGGCCTGACTTATCTTCTACGAGTATGCCAGGGATTCAGGCTATTATGCAATGACACACCGCCAGATAAATCAGTTGTCTTGCCCAAGCTAGCAATAGTTATCTTCCCCTTTATTTATTAATTAATAATTATGATTGAGAGAAAATATAGATCTATGCCTTTATTGTTTGGACTTGTACATCTGGAGAGAAGAGAAAATGTATCGTTCCGTGATGATGATGATGATGTTGATGATGATATGATGATGATCCCAATTACAGTGGGTTATCCACAGCAAATGGCATCCTGTTTATCGTTTCTAGTCGAAGATTTAACACTAATCACGCTCAGAAACCAATTGGATTTATATTCTTTCTTTATAATTCTTCTTCAGTATTGATAAAAAGCTAATTAATAAAGAAATAGTAAATCATTTCTTATGCTATTTGCGGTTCTATTTGTCACACTGCCTATTATAAGATACTGTACAGCAGTAGATAATTATTTAAAAGCTATTTATTAATTAATAATATGTTTATCTGAGTTTAGTCAGAAATAATCAGTTATGTATAAAGTGTCTTACAAAATTAAAATGATGAACCATTACTGTCTTGATTTGCATTATGTGTCTTTAAAATTAAAATGCTGAAGCATACTGTCTGTTTGGTATTATGTGTCTTACAAAATTAGAATGCTGAAGCATAGTGTCTGTTTGGTATTATGCGTCTAACATAATTACTTCCTGAAGCATGCAGTCTTGTTTGGTATTAAGTGTCTTACAAAATAAAATTATTGAAGCATACTGTCTTCTTAAGTATTATGTGTCTTACAAAATTACAATGTTGACACACTATCAATCATGGTTATATAAAAGTTTTAGTTGTGCAATTTTGTCAAATAAAATTAAACACTTTTCTTGCCTGCTTCTTGAAAACACTGGTGTAATATAATCTATATTTATTATTTATGGGCTGGATTTTTATTATCATTAACATGTTTGGTCCAAGAGCATTTTAGTGTCATTACAACAACACTAAATAGTGATATAATAAACGAATTTAACTTAATGCTTTATTTTGACCTTGAAATGCGTGGAGACGTTTAATTTTCACTTCTCTGATCACAAGTCTCGCTCATGTATCATATCAGCCAATGCGTTTAATTTTATCTTATTTGTATTCATGCTCCACTTTAAGTTGGTACTTTACAATTAACTCTATTTTAACTTATTCAAATGGGTAATTTTTCTTTCTTTGCAAATGAGTTCCAAGTTTTTATTGACCGGCATGAATTTCACGACAACATCTTCCACTTTAACACGTTTTCCTCTTTAACTTGTTTGCAAGTTTTCTTCTTTAACGTTTGTACAGGAATTCCACTTTAACTTGAGTGCACATTATTCCACTTTAAAATGTGTTACACATGTATTCATCTTTAAAATGTGTTACACATGTATTCATCTTTAGTTTGTTCGCACATGAATTCCACTATCTTGCTTGCACATATATTCCACTTTAACTCAAGTTCACAGTTTTATATTAAATTGTTTGTTTTTAAAAAAAAATATATATCCGTATCAAAACTGCTCTGAAGTCAGGGTGAAATAGCATCTTAGACCCAAAGAACTATTACAAATGAAATGGTTAAGCCAAACTTTTTTCACAGTGGGCCGGATAACTGACAAAATGGCGAGCGCGAGTGACGCAATCATTCTGTACAATACTTGCAAGCCAGAACGAAAGCTCTGGGAAAAAAGGCGAAAAACTAAGTTTAGGATTCCATGTTAATCATGGGTGAGTGGCGTGCAATACACAAAAGACAAAGACAACTAACATTTATTTACTAAAGAAGTTATTAAAGAAGGCGGCGTTAGCACAAAGATAGTTACATCAGACCTAGTGTTCACATATCCGAATCTCACAAATTAAGCACAAAAAAAAAAGTTAATGAGATTTGTGAAACTGACGTTTGGTTTTCAAGATATCATCAACGTTGGGTTTGGAATTGCTGCATCCAATCAAGAGAATTGTTATATCCAATCAAGAGAATTGTTACATCCAATCAAGAGAATTGTTACATCCAATCAATAGAATTGCTTTCAAATGTTCATCAGTCAATCTAGTTCGATGTGTTGACTTCACATACTTCATTTTTGAAAATGCTTGCTCATAGACATAAGCGGTTCCAAACATTGATGCCATACCAAAGGCAAATTTCTTCAGTTTTGGAAACTCATCATCAGGTAAGCAGCGGTAAAATTCTACAAATTTTCCTTCTCTGTGTTTCTCTTTCAACAAGTCATTTGCTTGCAAATCAATGAGCTCCAACTGTAGTTCAACTGGAACATCATCAAGGTTACAATCAAATGGATAAATAAGTATTTTAACTACATATTGTTCTAAGGATATTTCCTTTTTCTTCTTTCTTTGTTGTTGTTTTACTGTATGTTGTTATTTTATTAATTTTAATTTTCTCTTTATTCTCTCTCTCACTCTCTCTCTCTCTCTGTCTCTCTCTCTAGTTTTGGATTTGTTTTGCAGTTTAATTTTATTTCGTGTCGTTTATGATATTTTTCCTTGGTCATTCTTTTACACATTGTTCATGCGAGATTGAAATTTACCACGCTCTGTTCTTTCCTAGTGATGCCAGATTAAAAGTTGGGATTGTCTTTCTTGCTATACATACATCTTTATAATGTTGTTACACCAAATGCCAGGATTAATGTTTTTCTTGCTATACATACATCTTTATAATGTTATTATACCAAATGCCAGGATTAATGTCTTTCTTGCTATTCATCTGTAGCACGAATGCAAAAGGACACCTAAATTTAATTAAATGTATGTTTGTGGGTTTTTTTAAAACTTAATCTTCTATTACAAAAGCTTGGACTCCACCACCATCTACTATTAACCCAGCGTATTGAGTAATACGTCTGGCTCATAGTTGCAAGTGCCCAAGGACGCCACAAGTGTGGTTACATCACCGTTAGCGAGTCGGGTAGGTGAAATGTCGGTTACGTGTGCCAAGCCCTCTCAAGGGTTGGTTAGGAGATGAAGCATAATTTTAGCTGGACCTTAGACAGCCTGACTGTTGCATCACAAGAAGGAGGACTGAGTAAATTTGTCTAAGGGATAAAGGTCAGAGAGTCTCCATGCACACTGCGTGCTCCCTTCCCGCCAGCAAATCCACGTTACGTTTATATACCTCTCTTCACTGGTGTTGGCTGTGTAGTGAGCGTGTGTGCGTGGTGGTGGGGGGAAGGGAAACTAGAAGCATAGATTGAAAAACAATGTACATGTGTGGGGTATGTGTGTGTGCGTAATTGTGATCATGTATATGTATGTGTATATGCGTGTTTGTGTTCTTGTACATGTGTGTGTGTATGTGCGTGTTTGTGTTCATGTATTTGTGAGCATGCGTGTTTGTGTTCATGTACATGTATATGTATGTGTGTGTGTGTGCATGAGTGTTTGTCTTTGTCACGCATCACACGCTTACTAACTTAAACATGCCCCGCTGGCCACAGATCCTGGCAACTAAGCCTCTCAGTCAATCACACCTTTATCCAAACAACAGCGTACAGCCGTACAGCATACAATGCCAAACAGCGATGAGAGGAGGTGGGTGGTTGAGTTCTCAGCGACCGTCCGCCCTATTGCTGATGTGAGGACTCGACAGACAGACTACTGCAAGTCCGTTGTTGATACACGCGGTATTGTGGCGACATGTCTGCCGTCCCGAGCCACAATCAAGTTCTTTAACAATTGCCCGCGTGCAGTGTAGCTCTCATAGTCATACATGATTTCAACACCGTTGCGTCTCAGGCACCCAAGACAGTTGGGCTGACTGTAGAAAGAAAACAAAACGACTGAGGGGTATTTCGAGTTGCCGAGCTCATTCGCAGATCGTCAGTATCCATTTTTTCTTCTCGACAAAAATATTCCCCTGGAATTTTACCAGCAGTTTCATTTGTTAACGTCTTTAAAAAAAATAATAAAAAGGGGGAAGGCCACCCTAAACAAAACAACAAAATCAACAACAACCAGGATCCAGTGTTCTCGACATTGATGCCGTAGTGTAGATGTGTTATTTTCATGAAGTGGTGATATTTCATTACACATAATTACTTATTTATTTCTTTGGCTACCAATGTGACGAACGGACAGCGCGCGTTGTCGTCGACAGCTTTATCAAAAGGATTCCTATCTTCACAAATTTGGCTGGTGAGGTTTGTTTACATTATTTTTTTAAAAATATGTTGGGTAGCTTTTGTCACTTGTGTGATGTACTCATGTAGTGTTTGTTCCTGTTGTGAGGTGGCATTGGTTGACTGTATAGATGAAATTGCAGACTGAGACTACTTTAACTGACTGTGGGTTTGCTTTAGATGACTGTGTATCATTGTTTTCTTGACTGTAAGTTTGCTTTAGTTGACTCTGTAAAACTGAGTGGCGAAAAGGGGTTTTTCTCTGTGTGCGTCTTGGTTAATGACGATTTCATAAATAATGTATACTAATTAATCTCCTTCATACCATCGCTCACAACCTCCTTAAGGGTCTTGTGCGGTCTGAGAGTGACTAGGTCAAGCCTTGAGTAATCCGTCAGTCAGTGACCGTCTCCCAAGTGTTACCTGTCTCAGAATAGTGACTACACTGCATTTATCTTGCTAGTCGTTCTTTCACTATTCCGGCCCTACCACAAATCTCTCGTCGTCGTCGATGATGGGAACTATTTTAAAACATGTGTATAGACTCTTCTCAATACCCCCTCCCTTTCCCCCCACAACCCCCTCACCCAGCGCGAAAGCAGTGGAAGCCGGAAGCGTCCCCTACACTCAATCAAAATCAAGTCTTCTCAATTGTATTAGGTCATTTGGCAGAGCCCCCACCCACCATCTCACATGTACCTCTCCAAATAATATGAAGGAGTAAATAGTTTAAAGGAAAAACAAATTTATTAAAAGAAATAAAGATAACAATTTTAATAAATTTACATTGAGTTTTCAAAATCACGCACTAGGTGATTTCTAAATCACAAATCTCCTAAGACTTCCAGAATACAATTAATGAAAAGATATATCAATGCAGTTCTCTAGAATAATTATTAGAGAATTTCATGTGAGCACTGTTAATACAATTTAGTTAAGCTTACATAAATACTCCACATAAATAAGCCAACTACATAGTCAACACTTTAGGCAAAATACAGAAATCACATAGAAGAATAAGGAATGAAAAATCACATGTTAATGTTGTAATTAAGATAAGTACGTCGATGATGACATTCTTAAAAACATAACCAGTGGTAAAAGACCTGCCTTGAGAGGATGAGACGCGCGGCGTATGCGAGATAATAATGAGAAAGACATTCAAATTAGCGTGAGTCTTCGAACGTTTATTTCAAGAGGTGAGCAGAAATAAATTAAAAATAGAGCAGTGCACGATCATTTTGGGGTAAACGAGGGTTTAAGTCAGGTACCATGATAGATACTGCAATTTATTTCAAGGAGTTTTAAAATGTCTGTTTGAAAGGGGGGGGGGGAGGGAAATACAAAATGTCAATATACATTTTTTTTAATTAAAGAAAGGAATGAAGTAATGAGTCAGAGAAATGCAACCAAAATTTAGAAATAAAGAATATTGAATGAGGGGACAAAGAAAGATATATAGCAAACTGCCTTATGTCCAAACACTATACATAGCAAACCGCTTTAGTTGTCTCTGTAAACTGCTTTTTCTGACTGTGTAAAACTACTTAGCTATCTGAAGCTCGATATCTTGGTATGATGTTTACCTCAGTCATGCGCACAGATCGTTTTACAAAGTAGACCATATGTGTAATTTGTTTATTTATATTTTGCACTTTTTTGTGTTGGGGTAGATGGACCGGAGTAAAAATCATCGCATTGGTTTGCTTATCTTGTTAGAGAGTTCTATCATTTACTCTGTAAGACACCCCCCCCCCTCTCACCTGGTCTCCCACTTCACCATCAGGAATGACAGCAACAACATCCAACACAACTTCAACCCACGGATTACCAGGTTAGAGCCTGCATTTGCTAGCCAGACATGTTTGCAATGGACGAACACTCTCAGCACGTCAGCAACTCCTTAATCATAGTTTGTTCTTATTTTCTCCCCATTGAAAAGAATGAAGCAAGGTTGCATAGAAGACCAAGTTCCTGGTACAAATGTATATATGACTTGTATATATGGATGGACAGCATGATCTCTGTGCATTGTTTCTGCCTGTTAGTGTTATTAGCTACACTTCTCTCACCATACTTACTTCACACTTGTTCTGTTTCTCAAGAATATGCAATCCATATTTTGGCTTTAGTTATTCAATGCAAATTTGAAAAAAATAGTCCTGCTTTGTCTCCCTAGGAGGGATTAAGATTATGTCTAACGTGTCAATATTTGTGGTAATGTTTTTATGTTACATTCAGTTTTCTTCAGTGTGGTAAGGGTGATAGTGAATATTTAATTTGATGCAATATCCAAGAGAAAAATTTAAGTAGGTCATGTTATATAGCGCAAAATTGGCCTAGGTCTGAAGCACTCCCCCAAATTTTCATTCATTCACATATTAAATTTAATTGTACCAATAAGACTAATGAGAGTTATTCTTGCTGTTCTTACAGTACCATCTTACAGTATCTAATTCTTGAAAGTTTCATCCACAACCTCCACACACACACACACATACATACAACTATAGATATATTGTATAAATGTTAATTAGGTTTTATGGAATTTTCTTGCTTTGCAGATAGGCATATAATATGAACAACTTCCTGAAGAAATTGTAAGTTACAATATATTCATCAATGACACTAGTGGCTTTGAAACTGAAGTGGATTTTAACATAATTGGATAGAAATATTGAATTTGCTTTGGATTTTTTATTTTGTCTCTAGATATTTTATTGGATGGCAGAAAGAAGATATTCTGAAATTATGAATATGAATGCTGGAGGGATAAAGATGAGTACAGAAGTGGAGGATGAAGAGGAAGCTGTTCTTTTTAAAGAACTGTTGAGAAGAAATCTTATTCATTTATTTGATAATGCTGTGCCATCTGAAGTGGCAGATGAGCATATGGCTGTGTATCTCCATGTGCGACCTTTCTCTGCACAGGAGTTGGAAGCAAATGAAAATCAGGTGAGATTGCTAAAATATTGACTTAAAGTACGTAGTCCCAATGTCGCTATTTTGCAGGAATAAGTAGCGTTTATTGCACTAATTTGATTTTCTATAGCAATATTAGAGACTTTATTATAGTTATTTGTTGATATAGTTTGGATAAAGGTAAAGATCATTTCTTTGTCTAACACTATTATGTAAGCGTATTTGAAATATTGGTTGCAACTACCTTCTCAAAGATGTAATATTTTGTTGTGTGCACTGATCAGAATGCATCTCTGCTTTCATCAGGTCCCCTCAGCAGGACATAAAATCTCCGAGTTATTTGCTCGTTTTTCCTCCAGCACAGTTGGTTCTTGATAATAGTGAATCTTATATTTTTGGACAGTGTAATGATATTGAAAAGAGCAGAGATGCATTTTATTTCTGGATACATTATTACTATTAGACTGCAGTAAGGTACTTATCCACAACATTATTTGCTATTTAAAATTTTGCAGGGTTGTTTGGAAGTGCAGAACGAATATTTAATTTTTGCAAATGCACCAAAAGATTCACACACTTATAAGACCACAACCTATGGGCTAGGAAAGGCCAGGCATAACTTTACATTCTCTAGAGTAGGGGTGGGCAAACTACGGCCCCCGGGCCGCATGCGGCCCGCGGACTGATATTATGCGGCCCTTATGACGACAGTTAGAAATTTAACAAAGGGCCTTTCATGTGAAACCGTTAGCGCAGTCACGCTTGACGGACAAAATCGTCACTAATTGATTTGGGCAAACATTTAACTACTCGCACGTTGTACTGACGAAAGAAAGGACCATACCGTGTCAAACTGTTAGCAGTCACACTTGATGGACAGTCAAGGGCGAGAGCACTCTGGTCAGTTCTCTAATTGCAATCAAGGAAGTCTGCTACAATCACTTTCTGGCTAGAGATAGAGAGGGGAAGGGGTAAACCCATCAATGACGAATAGGACGCGCTATATTGAGGTGGACAAATGTAAACAGGAACCAGTGTGGTAACTGCTGTCAAGGAGGGTAGGACATTGTGTTGAAGCAAACAAATGTAAACAGGTCTAGATGGACAGTCCCTACCCACCAAAACCCGAGCCCATAAATACTCTGTCATATCCCATGGCAAGGCACTGCGATAATACTCATTGTACGAGATTTCTGGTCCAGCTTGAAAGGCAGTCGTCAATGCGCTTTGGTAAGCTGTCTATTCGATCTAGACTTAGAAATAAATTGTGTTAAACTATTATTCACATGTTTGGTTAGAATTATTCGATTGAGATATATTAAAATTATATTGACTTATGGATATGTATAATTCATGTTGAAATACTGTATCAATGAATAAAGGATGTATGGGGCTGATCAATTCTTTTACAGACATGTTGTAAGATGAATGATTGATGAGAAAGCATTGTTGTAGTAGTCTTGATATATTTCTGAAATTTATTCTGAGTTTACTCCTTGTTTTCCGAATATTTTATTTTCACACACAGCCGGAAGTAGGTTTTGTTTCATTTCCTTTTTAAAGTTTGTAATTTGTAAAATTCTAACAAATTTTATTAAAACAATGAGTGTCACTAAAAAACGTAAGATTGAAGATGAATGCCGTGTTTTTAATGATGAATAGACAACTAAGTACTGTTTATAAAAGTTGGTAGCAAATCAGTTTGCTTGTTGTGTCATGAGTCAGTGGCTGTCTTCAAGGAGTACAATTTAAAAAGACACTACCAAACAAAACATTCCGATTTCGGATACAATTTAACAATCGAAGAGAAGAATAGGAAATGCCTGGAGCTGGTGAAAAATTTAGAGAAACAGCAAACTGTTTTCACTAAACAGTCTTCAATTCAAGATGCTGCAACAGAAGCTAGTCTGGTGCTGTCACACAGAATTGTAAAACACAACAAGCCATTTTCTGATGGCGAGTTCATCAAGGAATGTTTGCTAGATGCAGCAAACATTATGTGTCCAGAACAAAAAAACAAATTTGACAACATTACTTTATCAAGGAGAACTGTGGTCAGACGTGTTGACAAGATAAGTAACAATTTGATGCATAAACTTCAAGATGCAAGTAAACAATTTTTGTGGTACTCTCTTGCATTGGATGAGAGTACCGATGTACACGATATGCCCAATTTTTGATATTTATACGTGGAATAAACTCAAACTCACTGAAGAGTTACTAAGTGTTGAGTCACTCAAAGACACAACCACAGGCCATGATATATTCAATGCTGTTAATAACTGTATTGAAAGAACTGGGTTGGTTTGGAACAAGATGGCAAGTGTTACAACTGACGGAGCTCGTGCTTTGACCGGAAAAAATGTAGGTCTGGTAAAGTTGATAAGTGATAAGATTAAAGCAGAATAACTTGACCACACATTATTACCACTTCACTGTGTGATCCATCAAGAAAATCTGTGTAAAACTGTTTTGAATATCAAGCATGGTATTGACCTAGTTGTCAGTGTCATCAACCTCATCAGATCAAGAGGACTTAATCACAGACAGTTCAGGGCATTACTTGACGATTTGGAAACTGAACATTTCGATGTGCTGTACCACACCAGTGTTCGATGGCTGAGTCTCGGCAAGGTGTTGAGGCGAGTGTGGGACCTCAGAGAAGAAATAGTGATGTTCCTAGAGATGAAGGGCATTGAATGTGACTTTAATACTAACATTGTCAATAAAGAGTGGAAGTTAGACTTTATGTTTGCCATTGAAATTATGGAAAAGTTAAATGAACTGAATGTCAAACTTCAGGGCAATGGTGCATTTGCACATGAAATGTATGTACATGTAAAATCATTTCGGGCAAAACTCTCACTGTTCTCCAGACAAGCAAGTGAAAAAAAAGTTTTGTCACTTCCCTTTGCTGAAACAAGAAACCATTTCTGGTGAAATGACTGAAAAGTATAGAGCTCAGTTAGATGCACTGACTGATGAATTTGGAAGGAGATTTAAAGATTTCAAGAACTTAGAGCCACACTTCAATATTCTCAGTTCCCCTTTTAGTGCAGAAGCTGATACAGCCCCGGAGGACATACAGTTAGAGCTTCTTGACTTACAAGCAGATCATGACCTGAAAGAGAAATTCAAGTCAGATGGTTTGCTGGATTTCTATGGATCTTTATCAGAAGAATCATTTCCAAACTTGAAAAACTTTGCAGCTAAACTTTTATCATTGTTTGAATCAACATACATTTGCGAACAAGCATTTTCTTGCTTGAAGATCAACAAATCTAAGAATAGGTCTTTATTGTCGGACTGCAACTTGCATGCTGTCATGCGAATTTCAACAAGTACACTTGCTCCAGATTTCAAGAATATTGTTAAAAATTGCAAGCAGTTACATACATCTCATTAGAAATCAATAATTGTAATGACAATGTAGTCGGTTTATGTCTAAATTAAAGCCACTGATAGATAATTTTAAAAATTTATTATAATAATAAAAATGTAAAATCTTGTTAACAAATTAGTAAAAGTGTTAGTCCATACTGTAAAATATAATGTATAAATGTATAAGTAAAATAAAATTGAAATAATTGGTTATTTATAGTTTTATACTGTTTTATAAATAATTCATAATTACTTATTGTGATAGGTTGCTGTAAAGTGTAAACAAAGTGGGTATAATATATATATGCGGCCCCCCAATAGCTTTACATTTGTCAATGTGGCCCTACACACAAAAAGTTTGCCCACCCCTGCTCTAGAGTGTTTCCAGAAACAACACAGAAAGACTTGTTATTACTAGAGACTGTAAGTAAAATTTTGAAGCTCACTTTCTATTTTAAAAGAAAATGTGTTTTAATTTTTGTATTACTTAAAATCAGTTTCTAATCCCACATATTTGTGTAACTGCAATGAACAAGCTAGCCCTTGCTCCCAGTATTGACACAACATTATGACTGTGTTTTATCATACTTGATATGAAACAACTATTATAGCACGACACATTATACATATCACCATGCCTGTGTTTTATCATACTTGATATGAAACAACTATTATAGCACGACACATTATACATATCACCATGCCTGTGCTTCATCCCACTGGTATGAAAACTACAAAAGCAGGAAAAAGCAACACAACACACCGGACTGATTCTGTATTACTTTGTCCTTTCCAAGTATTGGCAGGCTTTCAGCTTATTTTCTGTTCATTCTTCTTTATTGTGGGAACAGGTCATTATGCCACCTAAAGTCGAAGAAAAGCCCATAGAAGTACAAAAATCTCAACGTCAACGTTCAACAATATGCTGGGATGTTTCAGCAACTCCAAGTAGGATTTTTTTTATGATTAAAGACATCTGTGTTGAAATATATATTAATGTGCATTAAAAATATTAAAAAGAAATATGTGCCTAGTTAGTGCCAGTTTCTGAATACTATTTTAATTATTTGTTGATCTTCTGCTTTACAAACTTTTGGAACTTTTCCAATCCATTTCCATATATATATATATCCAGTTGAGATATGGAGTATACTTTTGTTGTCTGATTATGAGTATGATTATGGGTATTTAAAAACGTATTCATGTATCACTGCATAGTATCAGTAATAATTATTTCCTAACAAACTGAGCATTTTAAGCTGTTTTTGAGCTGAAAACTCCCTTTGAGCATTTAGTATTTTAAGCTGGTTTTTTTTTTTTTTTTAGCTGAAAACCCCCTTGTGAGAATTTAGTATTTTAAAAGCTGTTTTTAATAGCTGAAAACTCCTTTGTGAGCTATTTTCATTATGAGGGAGTAATATAAGTTATGCATTTCTTGGACCAAAAGCACCATATATGATTAAAATATATATTTAAAAGTTTCAGTAAAATCTTGTTTCCATAATTTTGTTTACTTTGTTAGTACTTAGATTCACATTAAAAAAATTATTTGTATTGATCCCAAACTGAAAATGTGAAATCGGAACTATAACACATCTAACTTATTTTTGTTGAATATGAACAGTATGGTTTGATCATTAAATATTGTGGAACAACTTATTTTATGTAGAAACATTCTTATTTATTTCTACAGGACTTGCTCAGCTTGAACAGTCTCAAGAAGATTACACTTGTGGTGAGACAGAGAGCAAAGAAGTTAATTATGTGGAAGTAAGTGATCTTGAACTGGCCCGCACTATATTGCCAGTTTTGTCTGTTTACTTAGTTCTCTTAGGCCGACAAGCATCATTCCATAAATGGCATTTTCTGTCTTGGCAGCTTCTGCATTGTTGTTGTGTGAGTTATTAACAATACCTGGTGCTTTTTTTTTTACCATTAGTACCTTTGTGTCAGTGGTTTCTGGTTGAGGAGTAAATATCTCTTTGTAACCTTCAATTTTAACATTTCATTCTAGTGTATATATAGAACCCTGTGGTACGCTTCTACAATTCTTACAAATACTAACATTATTCCTGTGTGTGGACATCTGGCTGTATTATGAAAGAATCATTTGCACTGTACTTTACCAGGCTTGTTCTTATAATGCTTTCTTTGATGTAAGAGCCTCTCTTTGGCTGGGATAAGAGGTAGGTGGATGTAACTCTTATCAGCAGGATGTACACTTGATAAATTAAAAAAGATCAGGATTTTGTCTTGGTGTCTTTTTCTGGCTTGTTTGTCAGTCATTGTTAAAAACAGCAAAATATTTGCTAAGTACTTGGCTTAGTCACTATTTTTTTATGTATTACTCATTTTGAACTGCACAAGCAGATTTCTTCCTATCAACTTTCAAACTTGTTTTAAAATTTTTCTGTAACCCACTCTATATGGCAGGCATGTTGCAGCAAAGACTGTCCATGATTTATTGTTTCTTATAAGTTGAGATAAAAAATTGTTTCTTCTAAGCATTTCCGCAAGGCATCGATATAACAATCATTGATTGTTGTGTATAAGTTAAATCAAACATTGTCGTTTATTGTAAATATATCACAAAAGGTCACAGACAGTTTGACAGTTGAGTAGGTTAATTTAAGTTTAATTACAATATTGTAATTTATTATTGTAAATATATTGCAAAATTCTAGAGACTAGTGGACAATCAATGATTATTTCTTGTAAATTTAATTCAAATCTGATCTTTTTTTCTAATAGGCATATCACAAGACACTTTCCCAGTCTTTCCAGACTTCTGATTGACACTAAATACTGTTTTTACTAACTTTTACTTGCATTTCATTTACTTGAAAATAACCATTTTTTCTAAATTAGTCAGTTATCAGTCTTCTTGAAACAGCCTGTTAGTTATTTTTAGTAATTATCATGTTTAGAAAACTTTTTTTTTATAATCTCAATAAGTGTAGGAGTTTGCCATCTCGCATACTATATGTTTCTCTGGTTGTCATGGTTGCACAGATCCTAGAGATGGAGGTGATAAAACTGAGAAAAGAACTCCAAGAGATGAAGCTTGATCGCCTGAACCATGAAGTGAGAATCCGAAAGATGTGCAAAGAGATGCAGGAGCAATTTGTCAAGATTGAAGATATGTACAGGTGAGAGAACATAATTCAACATAAATTAAGAGAAAGATTTGTCAAGATTGAAGATATGTACAGGTGAGAGAACATATATTCAGCATAAATTAAGAGAAAGATTTGTCAAGATTGAAGATATGTACAGGTGAAAGAACATATATTCAGCATAAATTAAGAGAAAGATTTGTCAAGATTGAAGAGATGTACAGGTGAGAGAACCTATGTAACCCTCTTGCACAAAATCACCCATAAATTCGGAAACAAGCATTCTGAGATTATGAGCTTGAAAGGGGTTTGGGGTCAAAACATTCACTTTTTACTTTTTAACAAAAATGAATTCAGCAGCCATTCATCTACCATTATCTGCTTGGATTTATGTCAGAAAAAGTTATAATTAACAGTAATTTTCAGTTTTTCAAGGCATACCCCTTCTGGTTTTTCCGAAATAAATTGCAAAAAGCACATTTTTTGCCAACAAATATCGTTTACCCTGAAAGAGCTCCAACAAGTTGAACCTTTCAAAATATTACCGTATATTTATACTTCGGCCCTATCAACACCCTTGCATCTATGTAAATTCATTTATTCTGAAATATTTCTGTTCACACTTGTTTCCTGTTAGTACCTTTTTGTGTATTTTACCAGACATGACTCTTATAATAAATACCTTGCCACTTGTTGATTGTAAGAAAATGAGTCATATTTCCACCCTCTTGTAAACCTTTATCGAACCATCATTTGAGGCTTCTAAGTTGTGTAGTTCAATCAACATTTGTATGCTCATGCAGTCATTGAAACTTAATCAGACAAGATTTAATTGAGCTCACATGTTCCTCTACTTTTACCCCAAAATAAGCTCTGTTGATATCAGAATAGTAATAAAACTGATAATTTACTTTCCTTGCCTACAGCACGTTGCTGCGGGACACAAGGCAAGAACAGAAGGAGAAATATGAAAAGCTTTTGAAATTACTCCAGGATAGCATGAACATGGTTCCCTGCAAAAGGCCACGGCCGGCTGAAAATGCCAGTGGCCCAAGCAATATCAGAGTAGACAATGATGATGAGTGGGTGTCATCAATGCTGCTGCACCAGGAGAAGGTCATAGTTGAGGTAGATAATTAGATTGATATACAGTTTACAGATCATCAGGTATACATTTATGTGTTTTGAATTTATATTGCCAGTATATTATGCTAGATGTTTTTGTACTTCCTCTTTATAGTTCTTTCCCAGAGCATGCATTAGTGTTCAGAGCTGCACATTCCATCACACCACAAAGCATTTCATATCTAGATAATCACAAGACAACCAGTGATTAATTTTTAAGTGGACTGCTACTTTGTTGCCAAGTGGCATCATATATGCCTAAAGCTAACACTTATTTTACAAAGACACTCTAAATTTTATTTTCTCTTAATTTATGTATACACTGTTTTTCTTCTGCAGAAATATAATTTTACAACTCATTATAGTTTTTTGTAGTATTTTGATAATGCAGGAATTTTGATCTCTCAAAATTATATTCACAAGTCTGTTAAAATATTTTATCAAATTAATTTTTAAAATAAACATTAAAAAAGCAGAAATGATTTTGTTTTAAAATAAACATTTATGAACACAATAAATTCTTAACGGTATATTATTTTTGAAATAGGGTAGTGTCAAATTTACAAGGCTGCATTCTTGAAAATACAGTCATAAAATGAACTGCCATAAAATAAATCCATTTTATAAATTCATTAAATGATATCAATTCCCTATTTATATTTATAAACCCCTTATTTTCATAGCATTGTTTTAATATATTTCAATAACCAATAACGCTAGATTTTGACTGTTTTCATGTTTAGCAATTATTTCCTGTTTTCCTGCATACTTATTGCTTGGCTCACTTTTTTCTGTTTGCATAAATTATGAATTCATTTTCTAATAAAGTGAAGTTTGAAGTGAAAATATGCCAGGTACAGATGAGAGCTTTATCACTGGTAGAAGGCATCACTGGTCAGACCATGCTGAGCCACTTAGGAGTGCTCTGATTGGCTGAAATTGGCTCTCATGATAGTGTATGATCATCTTTAATACAAATAATATTGTTAAATCACAGAAGACAGACTGCTAATTGAAATATAGACCAAATACTTTGTAAAACAAGCCCTCCTGTATGTAACAAGTCATTAAAATAGTTTTGCATTAACAGTTTTGCATTTGTTTTCTGTAGCTTGTCAAACTGTTTAGTAAATGTGACCAGCAGCAGACAGTAACTAAATTGAATTCTATGTAGCTATTAAAACTGCTTACTGTCAATGAGTAGCAGTTCACTAACTAAATTGCATTCATTGTTTATAGTTGTCAGAGCTGTTTAATATTAGTAACTAGCCAGTACACTAACTAAATTGCGTTCATTGCTTGCAGTTATCAGAACTCTTTTTCGTATAGGTGACTAGGTAGTTCAACTTGCATTCATTGTCTGTAATTGTTTTGTACATGCAGATGAGTATGGTACTTATTGTTTTGTACTGTTTGCAGGAACGTGATGCTTCTCTACTTCTGGCTAGAGAAGAGTTGATCAAACTCCAGAGTAAAGTTACAGCACTTGAGTTTCAAGTGGTAAATCAGACGCACGAGAACAAAGTGAGTTCTCATATTTATTATTTCAGATTTTAATAGAATAATTAATATTAGATTTTATAAGAACCTCTTTAAAGTGGTCATGCACTGATCATGCTAGTCAGAAGAGGTTATATTTAATGGGAAAATACAGTGGACGTGTACTATCATTTCTTTCTCAGCAGTAATACCTCACAATACTTGAGAGGTGTATTTCAGAAAAATTGTATTTTTTTTTCATCAGAATAGTGATATAGGTTGTGAAGGATGAAAGTACTAAGCTGCAGGTTTCTATGCATATTTTGTGTATAAATTCTTCAAGTATTTTTTTTCAATTGCTATTGATTTTATATATTTAATACTTTTAATTTGAGGATTGGAAATATTTCTTTTCATTTGATTTTGTAAATCATAATCTTTTAATTTTTTTTTTGGGGGGTTGCTTGCAATGTCTTTATAATTTTGTTTGCCATTAGACAACAAAATCTGCTATATAATAAAAAATAGACTATAGTTAATGTCTCCATTTAATTAATGAAAATTTCAAATAGTTTGCTTGACAGCATCAACAGTAAACTTAATGACAGCAGTTGTGATAATTTAGTACATGACTGAGTTTTCATGTTAATGTAAATGTAATGATTTTGCTTAATTGCCCACTTATCTCTAAATCTGCACTGTAAATGATGGCACCATAAATTATGTATTCAGCAAAAACCTTTTTGTAAGTCATATTTTTTCCAAATTTCATATTTTTGTATTCTTTCTTTTATACAGTCTAAGCATAAAAGCAAGAAAATGTACCAATTAAGTATTTTATTCATCTTTATGATGTTATATTATTAGACCAGAAGTTTGCTCCACGAAGTAGGAAATCTTTGTATCTTAACAGTTTTTGTAATGTATTAATTATTATGATAACTTTCTTAAGTAGCAAATCTAGCATAAAAGAGATTGAACATTTGCAATATGTAATATCTTTTGTTAGATTTTAACTGTTTTGTTAATTAAAAAAAACAACTTTTGATATTATTCCACTGCCCGCCCCATCCCCAATTTATGCATATGTGTTACTGCTTTCAAAAGTGGTTTTCTTCTAATTTACTAAAATCTTGAATCTCTCGTTTAACACAAAACCATTTTCATTTATGTCAGATATTTTTTCACTATACAATTTTTTTAGGTACTTACCCCCTGGACTATCAAAGGGGAGAAATACAAACAAAAATTATAATATTTAGGTGCTTATGAAATGAAAACTAGATTTTTCTGTGGAAAATGACTGGTGCTACTATAAAAATGTTTGAATTATATCTTCAAAGAATGAAAAATTAGAAGAAAATTTTCATTTACACACAAATTTATTTATACAGGATATACTATAAATGAAATTTAGCAAAACTTTTCTGAATTGTAAGTATATTACTATAAGCAACGTGAAGTGGCCTTGATTAATTTAATCAAATATTATCCTACAATTAGTATTAAAAACATGTTTTAATCACATCTTGGTTTGTATTGCCACATAATAACACCAATAGAAAGGTAGAATGTTTAGAAAGTGACAAGTACTAAGCTATTAAGTAGGCCTCCACTTACAATTAAACTTAAGGCTGTGTTGAACGATGAATATCATTGTAGACCTACTGCTTAACATTTAAGTTTTACTTAATACCTTTAATTTACCTTTGAAATAAATGCATACATTGAAATATTCTTTGGTGTAATTTACATTTATAAATAAAGTCTGTAAAGTTGATTGAAACAGTATTTTAATGATTATACTGAAGAGGAAGTAATCCTCTTTGTTTTCATGTACAATGCTCCTTTACAAAATACAGTGGCAGCAATCATGAATCAACTACAGCATTTTCAGTGATTTTCAGTTTAAACAATTTTTATCAAAATTTTATTGAATCATGAATGACAACACTTTGTAAAGTTTAAATGTATATGTTGCAATAGATAAAAAATATGCAGTTTAAATAAACCATTTTTTTGGTGTGCTTTTGCAGAGTAATGAAATGGGGCAATCTGTCTTGATTGAGACACTTGGTCATCAGCTTCAGGAAGCAAGGGACAGAATTTTCCAGCAGGTACAAATAATCATTTTGTTTTTAAAAATATTTTTGAATTGATGAAACAACTCTTGGTTTAAAGAAGATAAAAATAAAGCAGAACTGAATTCCCTCTCCTTGAACTTTAAAATCCAAAAACCAAGAAGATTTTTTATTAAAACCAGAAGATTCTATGTGGAAACTGACATTTTAATAGAAATACTAATACATGTAATATGAAATGTAATATAACAACAAATAATGTTAATATTTGCAAATTAACTTACTTAATTATTCTTTCTGTGATATTCTGTTCAGTATTTTTGTTCATAGCACTTTATTTTCTCTTGTGGTTTATTCTCTTCAACATGATTTATTTCCAAAATCATTTCTAATTCTTCTTCAATGTCAACAATTTCTCACTCTGCATCAACCGCCTTTTCCACGAAGAGACGATTTATGGACATTTTATCAGCGCTAATTTTCGGCGATGGTCTATTATGTACTACTTAAAAATTAAGTCCACATTACTACACGCAAAGAACAACAACAAAAATTTTTTTGTGCTACATCTTTCTTATTTTGTACACATATTGTCTTTGATTTGGATAAAGAATAATCTGTTGTTAGATTTGGAATATGCTTAGTTATTCTTAAATTAAATTTTACTTTTTTTAAAATATCCAAAATGCATTTTTAAATGCATAGTTCAGACACTTTTAATTGTCAGAAAATTTTTTCACATTTAAAGAAATTTTAAATAGGAAAAAAGTTACAATTTTTTTAATGACATACCTGTCAAAAATATTAAATTGAATGTAAAATGTCACAGTAAAAAATTGTTAAAAAAAAAATAATGCATGCAGGCTTTAATCCATCCTAGATTTTGTGCACATGTATATAAAAGACAAATATGCCAAGTTTCAACTTTGTGAGTTTACTAGATTTGGAGATCCAGGTCTGCAAGCATGGACTGAAAAACATGGTTTTGAGAAAAATGCATTTTAAGTATAATAAAGACTGTGAAACCTCGCTATAACTTGATAATTGGGGTCCATAAAATCGGATCGCGTTAATAGCAGGGTTGCATTAATCCAGGGTTTTCAAATAAGTGCGAATGAATATACGAAATTTTTGGAGCCATGCTATGACTGCATTATATCTGAATTCGCATTATCGCGGGGCACGTTATATCAGGGTCCTACTGTACCAACAATCTCTAATCACTAACATCATCAGTAATGTTTAAATCTCTATCATCATTTTGATCACTAACAAGATTCTTATCATGATCATCATTTATGTTGGCATATGCTTCTGCTGATAGAATGGTTTCAGCAACTATAATGTTTGCTAATGAAAGTTTCTTTGAAAGCTTAGTGTAGATTTGGAATGTATAGATGGCAGGTTGAGCATAGTAGAACATTTTCTCAATCTGCATGCCCCACCCCCAACACATGACTATTACATTATTTACAACAAACCCCACACTAGAAATGTTACCTTCTCCATGCCTAGGACATGACACCTGACTTTTTCTGAATGTGCATTCATCACAACTCGCCCATATTCTCTTCCCAACACACTCTCAACACTTGCATTTAGAGCAAGCAACCGATGAAAACAATGTATTATATTGATGCACCTGATATTTTTCTCTGAAGCAATGTCAACGGCTGTTAACTTTGGCTGAAGTAAAGTTAGTTTCCGCCTGGAAATAGTTGGGTGGGGTGGTGGTAAGGGGGAATCACACAAATCACCGGCAGCATTAATCAACATGGTAGTGCTGATAATTTCAGAAGAGCGGAAGATTACAGGTAAGACCAGAAGATTCCTCCGCTCAAAACGGAAGGTAGCAGGTCTGGTAGTTTATGACCCGGGTCCATTTCATTGCCTGGCCTTTGTGCCACTATTGAAGGGTTGTTGATGATTATGGACAAAGTGGAGTAGAAGGTGTTTGATAGAAAAGTTGAAAGGATTAGTTTTTTCTTAATGCTAAATAATTTTTAATACAAAGAATAAATTTGAAAAACATTGGCATATGAATATTTTGATTGCGTCAATTGTTTAAATAACACTTAGTGTTTATGTATTACATGTAGTTGTTCGGTATCATCAGAAGTGTTTTGGATCTGATTTATATGGAAAGAAAGTGTGATTGAAAGAAAATCCTTTTAAAAATATTTCTTCACAAAATTGACTGTTTAAAGATAAAAGGGATCTAGAATTCTGCTTTAAAAGTTTAATGTATTATCACTTCTAAGAAAATATTTTTAGGGTGGATTATTTATAACAATGAATATTAAAGAAAATAGCAATAGTAAGAAGCCTATCACAAATAGATGTGCCATTTTCATTTCAAAACGAATTTGTATTACAAATAATTAAATAAGCACAAATGAACTGAACTGCCTTTGTTATCTCTCACATTAATTCTGAATATATAGAATATAAACACGTTTCATTTTGAAATAGACCCACCCTATGTACTACACTCATTTAGAGAATGAGCCATATTATTAGTGATTGTTATATTTATTACTCTGCAGAGTATACATTTTATTACTGATTGTTGTATTATAGCTCTGCACAGTATACATATTGTTACTGATTGTTGTATTTATTATAACTCTGCACAGTAAACATATTATTGATTGTTGTATTATAGCTCTGCACAGTATATACATTGTAGTGTACAGAATAGACAGATGAAAGTTATGGAATCATTAAATATTGTTGGTTGGGAATGTGACTTCCCTCTTTCGATGTATGTCTTTTGGGATAAATTAAAATGCATCTGTTTAACATTGTCTGACATAATGCTCTTGTTTTCAGGAAAGTAATCTCAACATTAACTGATGACTTATTTCCAAATGTATATTTTTACATTTTATAGGAGAAACAAATTTCTGATCTTAATGAAATGCTTACTGATGCTGGAGAGAAATCTCACCAGAAGGAGTCAGAATTGCAGAAACTCAAAACTTTTATTTCAGATAATGAAATAAAAATGATACAACAGGTAAAACACGACTTTTATTGTAATAGAACTGACAATATGTTATTTATATAATGTTGAACCCTGCCCTCTTTCATACATTTATTTTCTCCGGTTTCATCTTTTGTATGTGTGTGTGAAAGTAATGTCAACATTAACTGATGACTTATTTCCAAATGTATATTTTTACATTTTATAGGAGAAACAAATTTCTGATCTTAATGAAATGCTTACTGATGCTGGAGAGACATCTCACCAGAAGGAGTCAGAATTGCAGAAACTCAAAACTTTTATTTCAGAAAATGAAATAAAAATGATACAACAGGTAAAACACGACTTTTATTGTAATAGAACTGACAATATGTTATTTATATAATGTTGAACCCTGCCCTCTTTCATACATTTATTTTCTCCGGTTTCATCTTTTGTATGTGTGTGTGAAAGTAATGTCAACATCAACTGATGACTTATTTCCAAATGTATATTTTTACATTTTATAGGAGAAACAAATTTCTGATCTTAATGAAATGCTTACTGATGCTGGAGAGACATCTCACCAGAAGGAGTCAGAATTGCAGAAACTCAAAACTTTTATTTCAGAAAATGAAATAAAAATGATACAACAGGTAAAACACGACTTTTATTGTAATAGAACTGACAATATGTTATTTATATAATGTTGAACCCTGCCCTCTTTCATACATTTATTTTCTCTGGTTTCATCTTTTGTATATGTGTGTGTAAGTAATCTCAACATTAACTGATGACTTATTTCCAAATGTATATTTTTACATTTTATAGGAGAAACAAATTTCTGATCTTAATGAAATGCTTACTGATGCTGGAGAGACATCTCACCAGAAGGAGTCAGAATTGCAGAAACTCAAAACTTTTATTTCAGAAAATGAAATAAAAATGATACAACAGGTAAAACACGACTTTTATTGTAATAGAACTGACAATATGTTATTTATATAATGTTGAACCCTGCCCTCTTTCATACATTTATTTTCTCCGGTTTCATCTTTTGTATATGTGTGTGTAAGTAATCTCAACATTAACTGATGACTTATTTCCAAATGTATATTTTTACATTTTATAGGAGAAACAAATTTCTGATCTTAATGAAATGCTTACTGATGCTGGAGAGACATCTCACCAGAAGGAGTCAGAATTGCAGAAACTCAAAACTTTTATTTCAGAAAATGAAATAAAAATGATACAACAGGTAAAACACGACTTTTATTGTAATAGAACTGACAATATGTTATTTATATAATGTTGAACCCTGCCCTCTTTCATACATTTATTTTCTCTGGTTTCATCTTTTGTATATGTGTGTGTAAGTAATCTCAACATTAACTGATGACTTATTTCCAAATGTATATTTTTACATTTTATAGGAGAAACAAATTTCTGATCTTAATGAAATGCTTACTGATGCTGGAGAGACATCTCACCAGAAGGAGTCAGAATTGCAGAAACTCAAAACTTTTATTTCAGAAAATGAAATAAAAATGATACAACAGGTAAAACACGACTTTTATTGTAATAGAACTGACAATATGTTATTTATATAATGTTGAACCCTGCCCTCTTTCATACATTTATTTTCTCTGGTTTCATCTTTTGTATATGTGTGTGTAAGTAATGTCAACATTAACTGATGACTTATTTCCAAATGTATATTTTTACATTTTATAGGAGAAACAAATTTCTGATCTTAATGAAATGCTTACTGATGCTGGAGAGACATCTCACCAGAAGGAGTCAGAATTGCAGAAACTCAAAACTTTTATTTCAGAAAATGAAATAAAAATGATACAACAGGTAAAACACGACTTTTACTGTAATAGAACTGACAATATGTTATTTATATAATGTTGAACTCTGCCCTCTTTCATACATTTATTTTCTCCGGTTTCATCTTTTGTATGTGTGTGTGAAAGTAATGTCAACATTAACTGATGACTTATTTCCAAATGTATATTTTTACATTTTATAGGAGAAACAAATTTCTGATCTTAATGAAATGCTTACTGATGCTGGAGAGACATCTCACCAGAAGGAGTCAGAATTGCAGAAACTCAAAACTTTTATTTCAGAAAATGAAATAAAAATGATACAACAGGTAAAACACGACTTTTATTGTAATAGAACTGACAATATGTTATTTATATAATGTTGAACCCTGCCCTCTTTCATACATTTATTTTCTCTGGTTTCATCTTTTGTATATGTGTGTGTAAGTAATCTCAACATTAACTGATGACTTATTTCCAAATGTATATTTTTACATTTTATAGGAGAAACAAATTTCTGATCTTAATGAAATGCTTACTGATGCTGGAGAGAAATCTCACCAGAAGGAGTCAGAATTGCAGAAACTCAAAACTTTTATTTCAGAAAATGAAATAAAAATGATACAACAGGTAAAACACGACTTTTATTGTAATAGAACTGACAATATGTTATTTATATAATGTTGAACCCTGCCCTCTTTCATACATTTATTTTCTCCGGTTTCATCTTTTGTATGTGTGTGTGAAAGTAATGTCAACATTAACTGATGACTTATTTCCAAATGTATATTTTTACATTTTATAGGAGAAACAAATTTCTGATCTTAATGAAATGCTTACTGATGCTGGAGAGACATCTCACCAGAAGGAGTCAGAATTGCAGAAACTCAAAACTTTTATTTCAGAAAATGAAATAAAAATGATACAACAGGTAAAACACGACTTTTATTGTAATAGAACTGACAATATGTTATTTATATAATGTTGAACCCTGCCCTCTTTCATACATTTATTTTCTCCGGTTTCATCTTTTGTATGTGTGTGTGAAAGTAATGTCAACATCAACTGATGACTTATTTCCAAATGTATATTTTTACATTTTATAGGAGAAACAAATTTCTGATCTTAATGAAATGCTTACTGATGCTGGAGAGACATCTCACCAGAAGGAGTCAGAATTGCAGAAACTCAAAACTTTTATTTCAGAAAATGAAATAAAAATGATACAACAGGTAAAACACGACTTTTATTGTAATAGAACTGACAATATGTTATTTATATAATGTTGAACCCTGCCCTCTTTCATACATTTATTTTCTCTGGTTTCATCTTTTGTATATGTGTGTGTAAGTAATCTCAACATTAACTGATGACTTATTTCCAAATGTATATTTTTACATTTTATAGGAGAAACAAATTTCTGATCTTAATGAAATGCTTACTGATGCTGGAGAGACATCTCACCAGAAGGAGTCAGAATTGCAGAAACTCAAAACTTTTATTTCAGAAAATGAAATAAAAATGATACAACAGGTAAAACACGACTTTTATTGTAATAGAACTGACAATATGTTATTTATATAATGTTGAACCCTGCCCTCTTTCATACATTTATTTTCTCTGGTTTCATCTTTTGTATATGTGTGTGTAAGTAATGTCAACATTAACTGATGACTTATTTCCAAATGTATATTTTTACATTTTATAGGAGAAACAAATTTCTGATCTTAATGAAATGCTTACTGATGCTGGAGAGACATCTCACCAGAAGGAGTCAGAATTGCAGAAACTCAAAACTTTTATTTCAGAAAATGAAATAAAAATGATACAACAGGTAAAACACGACTTTTACTGTAATAGAACTGACAATATGTTATTTATATAATGTTGAACTCTGCCCTCTTTCATACATTTATTTTCTCCGGTTTCATCTTTTGTATGTGTGTGTGAAAGTAATGTCAACATTAACTGATGACTTATTTCCAAATGTATATTTTTACATTTTATAGGAGAAACAAATTTCTGATCTTAATGAAATGCTTACTGATGCTGGAGAGACATCTCACCAGAAGGAGTCAGAATTGCAGAAACTCAAAACTTTTATTTCAGAAAATGAAATAAAAATGATACAACAGGTAAAACACGACTTTTATTGTAATAGAACTGACAATATGTTATTTATATAATGTTGAACCCTGCCCTCTTTCATACATTTATTTTCTCTGGTTTCATCTTTTGTATATGTGTGTGTAAGTAATCTCAACATTAACTGATGACTTATTTCCAAATGTATATTTTTACATTTTATAGGAGAAACAAATTTCTGATCTTAATGAAATGCTTACTGATGCTGGAGAGAAATCTCACCAGAAGGAGTCAGAATTGCAGAAACTCAAAACTTTTATTTCAGAAAATGAAATAAAAATGATACAACAGGTAAAACACGACTTTTATTGTAATAGAACTGACAATATGTTATTTATATAATGTTGAACCCTGCCCTCTTTCATACATTTATTTTCTCCGGTTTCATCTTTTGTATGTGTGTGTGAAAGTAATGTCAACATTAACTGATGACTTATTTCCAAATGTATATTTTTACATTTTATAGGAGAAACAAATTTCTGATCTTAATGAAATGCTTACTGATGCTGGAGAGACATCTCACCAGAAGGAGTCAGAATTGCAGAAACTCAAAACTTTTATTTCAGAAAATGAAATAAAAATGATACAACAGGTAAAACACGACTTTTATTGTAATAGAACTGACAATATGTTATTTATATAATGTTGAACCCTGCCCTCTTTCATACATTTATTTTCTCCGGTTTCATCTTTTGTATGTGTGTGTGAAAGTAATGTCAACATCAACTGATGACTTATTTCCAAATGTATATTTTTACATTTTATAGGAGAAACAAATTTCTGATCTTAATGAAATGCTTACTGATGCTGGAGAGACATCTCACCAGAAGGAGTCAGAATTGCAGAAACTCAAAACTTTTATTTCAGAAAATGAAATAAAAATGATACAACAGGTAAAACACGACTTTTATTGTAATAGAACTGACAATATGTTATTTATATAATGTTGAACCCTGCCCTCTTTCATACATTTATTTTCTCTGGTTTCATCTTTTGTATATGTGTGTGTAAGTAATCTCAACATTAACTGATGACTTATTTCCAAATGTATATTTTTACATTTTATAGGAGAAACAAATTTCTGATCTTAATGAAATGCTTACTGATGCTGGAGAGACATCTCACCAGAAGGAGTCAGAATTGCAGAAACTCAAAACTTTTATTTCAGAAAATGAAATAAAAATGATACAACAGGTAAAACACGACTTTTATTGTAATAGAACTGACAATATGTTATTTATATAATGTTGAACCCTGCCCTCTTTCATACATTTATTTTCTCTGGTTTCATCTTTTGTATATGTGTGTGTAAGTAATCTCAACATTAACTGATGACTTATTTCCAAATGTATATTTTTACATTTTATAGGAGAAACAAATTTCTGATCTTAATGAAATGCTTACTGATGCTGGAGAGACATCTCACCAGAAGGAGTCAGAATTGCAGAAACTCAAAACTTTTATTTCAGAAAATGAAATAAAAATGATACAACAGGTAAAACACGACTTTTATTGTAATAGAACTGACAATATGTTATTTATATAATGTTGAACCCTGCCCTCTTTCATACATTTATTTTCTCCGGTTTCATCTTTTGTATATGTGTGTGTAAGTAATCTCAACATTAACTGATGACTTATTTCCAAATGTATATTTTTACATTTTATAGGAGAAACAAATTTCTGATCTTAATGAAATGCTTACTGATGCTGGAGAGACATCTCACCAGAAGGAGTCAGAATTGCAGAAACTCAAAACTTTTATTTCAGAAAATGAAATAAAAATGATACAACAGGTAAAACACGACTTTTATTGTAATAGAACTGACAATATGTTATTTATATAATGTTGAACCCTGCCCTCTTTCATACATTTATTTTCTCCGGTTTCATCTTTTGTATGTGTGTGTGAAAGTAATGTCAACATCAACTGATGACTTATTTCCAAATGTATATTTTTACATTTTATAGGAGAAACAAATTTCTGATCTTAATGAAATGCTTACTGATGCTGGAGAGACATCTCACCAGAAGGAGTCAGAATTGCAGAAACTCAAAACTTTTATTTCAGAAAATGAAATAAAAATGATACAACAGGTAAAACACGACTTTTATTGTAATAGAACTGACAATATGTTATTTATATAATGTTGAACCCTGCCCTCTTTCATACATTTATTTTCTCTGGTTTCATCTTTTGTATATGTGTGTGTAAGTAATCTCAACATTAACTGATGACTTATTTCCAAATGTATATTTTTACATTTTATAGGAGAAACAAATTTCTGATCTTAATGAAATGCTTACTGATGCTGGAGAGACATCTCACCAGAAGGAGTCAGAATTGCAGAAACTCAAAACTTTTATTTCAGAAAATGAAATAAAAATGATACAACAGGTAAAACACGACTTTTATTGTAATAGAACTGACAATATGTTATTTATATAATGTTGAACCCTGCCCTCTTTCATACATTTATTTTCTCCGGTTTCATCTTTTGTATATGTGTGTGTAAGTAATCTCAACATTAACTGATGACTTATTTCCAAATGTATATTTTTACATTTTATAGGAGAAACAAATTTCTGATCTTAATGAAATGCTTACTGATGCTGGAGAGACATCTCACCAGAAGGAGTCAGAATTGCAGAAACTCAAAACTTTTATTTCAGAAAATGAAATAAAAATGATACAACAGGTAAAACACGACTTTTATTGTAATAGAACTGACAATATGTTATTTATATAATGTTGAACCCTGCCCTCTTTCATACATTTATTTTCTCCGGTTTCATCTTTTGTATGTGTGTGTGAAAGTAATGTCAACATCAACTGATGACTTATTTCCAAATGTATATTTTTACATTTTATAGGAGAAACAAATTTCTGATCTTAATGAAATGCTTACTGATGCTGGAGAGACATCTCACCAGAAGGAGTCAGAATTGCAGAAACTCAAAACTTTTATTTCAGAAAATGAAATAAAAATGATACAACAGGTAAAACACGACTTTTATTGTAATAGAACTGACAATATGTTATTTATATAATGTTGAACCCTGCCCTCTTTCATACATTTATTTTCTCTGGTTTCATCTTTTGTATGTGTGTGTGAAAGTAATGTCAACATCAACTGATGACTTATTTCCAAATGTATATTTTTACATTTTATAGGAGAAACAAATTTCTGATCTTAATGAAATGCTTACTGATGCTGGAGAGACATCTCACCAGAAGGAGTCAGAATTGCAGAAACTCAAAACTTTTATTTCAGAAAATGAAATAAAAATGATACAACAGGTAAAACACGACTTTTATTGTAATAGAACTGACAATATGTTATTTATATAATGTTGAACCCTGCCCTCTTTCATACATTTATTTTCTCTGGTTTCATCTTTTGTATATGTGTGTGTAAGTAATCTCAACATTAACTGATGACTTATTTCCAAATGTATATTTTTACATTTTATAGGAGAAACAAATTTCTGATCTTAATGAAATGCTTACTGATGCTGGAGAGACATCTCACCAGAAGGAGTCAGAATTGCAGAAACTCAAAACTTTTATTTCAGAAAATGAAATAAAAATGATACAACAGGTAAAACACGACTTTTATTGTAATAGAACTGACAATATGTTATTTATATAATGTTGAACCCTGCCCTCTTTCATACATTTATTTTCTCTGGTTTCATCTTTTGTATGTGTGTGTGTGTGTGTGCGTGAGAGTGCGTGCGCACATGAATTTAACATATTTTATTTTGGCTATGATGCATTTATTTATTTTACATACCTTACTATAACTAAAACTGACCCCTGTATTTAATACAGTTTTGAACCTTGCAGAATTAACTACAGCACGCCTCTGTATTTCTAAAATAAAAAGTATTATTGCATAGATTTTAAGAAAAAAATTCTGGAAGGTCTTGATGAGGACTTGTATCTTAGTAACAGACTGTCTCAGCCAATCAAATCGGGCCTTTTATATGTTTTTGGTTTTGCATAAAATCAGAATACTTTGGGGTATTAGGTGTGGTGAAGGTTTCTCAAGAAACTGGTTTGAAATTGTATTTTAATTATTATAATGTAGGGGAGGTAATCCCTCGGTTTCTGTGTGCCATGTTCCTTTCTACAATACAATTAATGGCAGCAATCGCTAGTCAAACCTTTTGCGTTTACGGCAGTTTTTGTTTTAGAAAATATATTTTTCAACACAGGTAGATTCAAACACGTCTTTATTAACATAAAAAATTCATTTTGTGTGTTAAGAATATATATAATCCTGAACGAATACATTAAACAATGCAAAAGTACAATTATTTCAAAAGTGAAAAAAATTAAATATTTTTTTTCTCACATTTCCCCATGCCGTTCGTGGCCTTAACTTTCTCTTTGAAATCAAAATAATTCTGTTTTCTTTATAGTGAAATATTTTGTTAAAATGGATTGCTTTCAGGTAGAGACAAACCAAGAGCTTCATAAGATGCTAGAAAGCAACTGGCATGCTTTGAAGGAAGTGGAATATCGCTTGGAGCTGAAGAACAAGACCCTAGAGAACATGAAAGGTTGCTGCCGATTGGACTTGCAGCACCGCTTGTTTGGTACTGTTTCGCCAATGGCATTGTTCACATCTAATGAAAACCTCACTTCCGTTGATGCAAGTTTATTTGGCCATTGCTCTATCATTCCAGACACTCCATCTCCTGACCGGAAATTCAATGACAGACTGCATTCTTTCACAGTTGTCCCTTCCAGTACTGACAAACAACCCAAGACATGCTCCTCTAACCTTAAAATGGGTACCCAAAAAACTGAAATGAATCGTGTCCTCAGGGTAATCTTAACACCTTTACACATACAAATGACCAAACACATCAAAGACAGTTTTTTTCGTCTAAAGCTCACGCCTAGTAAATCTAGACCTGAGTTAGAAACATCTCCAACAGCCACTGTTCCAGAGGTGAAAACTAAGCATGTAGTCCAGCCACTTTGTAAGAGGAAGTTTTCAGAACTTGAAAATACTCCTCCTATTGACAAAAAAAATGTTCAGAGCAAAAACAATAATGCAAAGAATTTGTACAAACCCAAGACATGCTCTAAACTTAAAACAGTTACTCAAAAAACTGAAATGAATCATGACCTCAGGGTGTTAACACCTTTAAAAATACAAATGACCAAACACATCAAAGACATCCTTTTTCATCCAAACCACACGCCTAGTAAATCTAGACCTGAGTTAGAAACATCTCCAACAGCCACTGTTCCAGAGGTGAAAACTAAGCATGTAGTCCAGCCACTTTGTAAGTTTTCAGAACTTGAAAATACTCCTCCTATTGGAAAAAAAAATGTTAAGAGCAAAAACAACAATGCAAAGAATTTGTACAAACCCAAGACATGCTCTAAACTTAAAACAGTTGCTCAAAAAACTGAAATGAATCGTGACCTCAGGGTAACACCTTTAAAAATACAAATGACCAAACAGATCAAAGACATCCTTTTTCATCTAAACCTCACGCCTAGTAAATCTAGACCTGAGTTAGAAACATCTCCAACAGCCACTGTTCCAGAGGTGAAAACTAAGCATGTAGTCCAGCCACTTTGTAAGTTTTCAGAACTTGAAAATACTCCTCCTATTGGAAAAAATAATGTTAAGAGCAACAACAACAATGCAAAGAATTTGTGCAAACCCAAGACATGCTCTAAACTTAAAACAGTTGCTCAAAAAACTGAAATGAATCGTGACCGCAGGGTAACACCTTTAAAAATACAAATGACCAAACAGATCAAAGACATCCTTTTTCATCTAAACCGCACGCCTAGTAAATCTAGACCTGAGTTAGAAACATCTCCAACAGCCACTGTTCCAGAGGTGAAAACTAAGCATGTAGTCCAGCCACTTTGTAAGTTTTCAGAACTTGAAAATACTCCTCCTATTGGAAAAAATAATGTTAAGAGCAACAACAACAATGCAAAGAATTTGTGCAAACCCAAGACATGCTCTAAACTTAAAACAGTTGCTCAAAAAACTGAAATGAATCGTGACCGCAGGGTAACACCTTTAAAAATACAAATGACCAAACAGATCAAAGACATCCTTTTTCATCTAAACCGCACGCCTAGTAAATCTAGACCTGAGTTAGAAACATCTCCAACAGCCACTGTTCCAGAGGTGAAAACTAAGCATGTAGTCCAGCCACTTTGTAAGTTTTCAGAACTTGAAAATACTCCTCCTATTGGAAAAAATAATGTTAAGAGCAACAACAACAATGCAAAGAATTTGTGCAAACCCAAGACATGCTCTAAACTTAAAACAGTTGCTCAAAAAACTGAAATGAATCGTGACCGCAGGGTAACACCTTTAAAAATACAAATGACCAAACAGATCAAAGACATCCTTTTTCATCTAAACCTCACGCCTAGTAAATCTAGACCTGAGTTAGAAACATCTCCAACCGCCACTGTTCCAGAGGTGAAAACTAAGCATGTAGTCCAGCCACTTTGTAAGAGGAAGTTTTCAGAACTTGAAAATACTCCTCCTATTGAAAAAAAAAATGTTCAGAGCAAAAACAACAATGCAAAGAATTTGTACAAACTTAAGAAAAACAAGTCGAATAGAAGACGCTCCAGTGGCAAAGCCACTGCATGGTGGGTTATTCCAGGAAAATATAATTTGCGGTCAAAACAGTAAATTTGTAGCTGGTACCATTTTGTTTTTCACCCCCATTCCAAACTGAAACATTGCATTTCATCTTGGTACATAGAACATGGAATGTGCACTATTGTCAAAATGCACATTTAAAAAAAAATCATGGCGGATTTAAGAAATAATTTGATAATTTGAATATTTTATGATTTAATTTTTTTTTAATTTCTAAATCATATAGTAGTTTTTTTACTGGGTCATCCAATTTATTTATTTCTAAATGGTTAACATGTCACAACAACTTCTCAAAAAAGGCAACAGATATGTCTCTAAAACACACCTTGTCAAACATTCAACTAAGTCCTTACAATACTTATGAAAAATGCAACAGAACTTAGAATCAATTTATGAAAGTTGCAAGAGACAATTCTAAACACAATTTCTCCAAGCTGCAACATATATGTCTCTAAAACAACTTATCAAAGATGCAACACATTACAACACAACTTAACGAAAGATACAAGAGACGTCTTTAGAGATATGCCTGTTACCTGTTTGACTTGTTTTAGAGATGTCTGATGCCTGTTTGAGAAACTGTGTTTTTGTGACATATCTTTTTCCTGTATGCCTATCACTATATATTAATTTCGTTTTTTTTTTTTTAATGGAGATGTTGCCTTAACATCAACAAAAAGTGGTTTGAGCCCAGAAGGCAGTCTCAAGAGAGTGCCACAAGATTCAACACACATCACTAAAACAACAGGCAATAGACTCGCCACTAAACAGTAGTTCTACCTTACACTGAACTTTCAGGCCCACCATAGAGCCTTTAAGGATCCACATAGCTCCTTCCCCCACCTTAATAGGAGATCACTGCAGTGAATAATTGCAAAAGTATTATTTAACCCTTAACCTCAAGTATCCTCTTCAGTACAAGCAAATTGTGTCTGCTTCAATCCTGTATTGTACAAACACAATTTACTCCCATAAAATCACCTTATGACCTCACCTGCCATTGTTATAGTTTAATAACCTAGAGGCTAACATTTCACTGACTAGTCATTTGGTCCAGTGTTTATTTCTGTTCAGAAGTATTTTTATCCTTATTATTTGTGCAAAATGTACACTGTCTATTTTAGAACAAGATTATATATATTTTTTTAATATAGATTATATTCAGAGTTATTGTTAAAACAGTGGTTAAAAAAAATGGGGGACTTAATCAGAATGCATGTATGTTGTGAGATTTTGATTGAATAGGGCCAGTAAATCAGTCTTGAAAGCATGTATTTTAGGATATCACTGATGAATGAGTCATTTATAGTTCTCAAATTATGTATAATTGTTACGTTTCCAGTATTTATTTAGAGACCCTGCTTAGGAAATTATGGAAACTTTAATTTACTAATTAAATTAATTCCCTCTCATTTACCCTAAACAGACTGGTTGCTCAAATTATCATTCCACTAAATTAAAAATGCGTCTTTGTAGTCTAGATCACAGATTTACGAACTGACAACTTGCGTACAATAGCTGGTTTGGAGATCGTTAAAAACTCCCTTAGATTCATATGCATTCAAAAACATTCATTTAGCTCAAACAGCCCCCATCCAAACCACATTTTAGGTCTATATGCATACAAATTACTACGAAAGAGGTTCTTAACAAGATGAAAAATGAATTTAATATTTAACAACTAACAGTAACAATTAATTACGAGCACGAAGTCTGATTCAAAATAATTGTAATTTCCCGCTCAATCGTTAGAGTCAATTGTCTTTATAGAGAATTGTGTTCTGCCAAATATTCACTTGATCCCGGAGGGTAGAAAATGTACTTATCTACACTCCTGACGCCACGTGGTTTCCAAACTGGTTAGAACTGGTCCACATCACTTTGGCTCATCGCCGGTACTGCTCATAGCATTAACAGTCAATCGTCCACTCAATTACTGCATCGCTAACGTACCTGCGACGATCGTTAACCATAGTTAACACGATGTACTTCTACGTAGTATACGTATGGGTCATGAAGATACCCGAGTTGGCGTGCGACTCAAGAAGTACGAAGGTAGAGAGAAATAAAATAAGAACCCGTCTGAAACAAAGAATTTGGGCTCTGTAACTATTTGCGTCTATATTCGCAAAACCCAAGCACATGTTTCTTTGTTTAAAGGTTCTGAATTTAGAATCTTTGACTATCGTGTCGTTTACAATTCAAATATGGTTATATTTAAATATACATTGTGGTTCACATGTGTGTTACATGTAACATTACACGAACGTATGAATTCCCAAATATTTACAGCATTAAAATTGGAATTCACACAAAGGATTAATTCAAAATGAAGCATGAATGCTTTACAATTTTACATGAAAAATTATACGCAAGAACAATTTGAATTACAAAGAAAAATTCACAACGTGCACAGACATTCTGGCGGCACTAGGGAATTTAAGATTTATATACAATAACTTTTAGATTTGTCCTTTTATAGCGAAACAGGTGCTTTGGCTAAGATAGCGATAAGCTGCACAAAATACATACATCAATTCAATTACAAAATGCAATCAACAAATGCAATAATATTTGTAAGAAGTAGACGTATTACCTCTTAAAAGTAGATTTACTGCTCAAGCACGGGCTCTCACGACTCGATATGCGGCGGGACGGAGCTAATTCAGCTGGCTTGTGCGTCGGCCGATTCTGGGAAGCGAGTACGGATTTCGCGCGCATTATTGTATTTATTAAACTGCATTGAACGCCTCACGTTACTGCTCACGTGGTATGTTGTTGATTTCGAAGGTGCTGGACAATAGCCTAAAGTTATGCAACAAATCTGACCTTGCTAGAAGCTTCTCGATACTGATGCAACACGGGAAAGCTTTAACAAAGAACTCAATTCAAAATTTGATTTTTGAATCAGCAAACTGGGTTAAGAGTTCATGACACAAAATTAGACTCTGTCACAATAATGTTCCTTCATAACTTGAATTTTAATTGATTAATCTACCTGTTCTATGCTAAACATTGAATGCAATCATTTGAGTCAGTTTCAGAGATTGTAGATGCGTGATTTGGGTACATTTGAGGTGTCCTTGAGGTAAAAGGCATTCTCAAACTTTGATTTTTACAACACATGTATGCATATTACGTTAGGTGTCCAAGACTGGAAAAAAATATGAACCAAATTTTTTTCTATAACACAGGTAGGCAAAGGTTTTGCTTGTATGGATCAAGCTGAATTTTGGATATATTCTGTATTAATATTCTATTAATGTGTAGTAAGAATAACAGCTTCAAACTTTATAAAGAAAGCAGTAAAATCTGTCCCAGTGAATCTGGGTATTATTAAAAGTGTTGGTTCCCTTTGGCCCTCTTTTTCTGCAACCCTATTAATTTATAAATTGCCTCTTTGGTACTTTCACTTGATACTTTCAGGAATCTGATGCAACAGTTTTTAATAGTTTTGATTCACCTTAAACATATACATTGTCTCTATAATCTTCTCTTGCTTTTTTTGTGTGGATATCCCTAAAGGTTCATGGTTTGCTTGAACAGCATTATGTTTTGTAGATCTATGATAAGTATTGAAAGGGAAAATTGCATTAAATAAAAACGTTTTACTGGTAAAAATCTTGAGTCTGTATACTTTAATATTCTTAGATTGCAGTACCATGACCTATATTACTTTACCTTAATTGACTAGAAATCTTTTAATCAGAGAAGAGGATTCCCCATGTCTTTTACTTGTAATTTACTGTGATATGGCAAACTGAAAGTTAACAAGCATCATTATCCAAAAAATCTATTAAATATAAATGTAATTTCAGAAAGAATGTGTTCTTTTATAACCCATTTTTAAAACCTTTTCACAGTTAGATGAATAAGAAAGTAGAATCTCCCTAATATTTAATTTAAAAATTTGTTAATAGTTGAATAAATGACTGCCTCTTTCAATCTTAATTTGGAAATTCTCTACAGTAGTTGAGCAAATTTATCATGGAGAGACATTTCTAGCTATTTATATATATAAAGTAATTTTTTTTATTTGGTTTGCAATTATAAATACAATATATACGTGTTTATGTATATAGATAAATAAGGTAGAACCACTTTTGTACAGAGCATGCCAATTCATTTACATTGTACATTTGGACATACAGATATTTGTGTAGTCACTTACTATCGTCACTTAGTATTCACATGCTTTCTGCTGCAATGGAAGACTAGCAGTTGCTGCCACACACTGTCTGCATTTCTTTTTTAAATCTTTCTTTTCCCTACACAGTTTGTAGAACTTACTTTTTTGTAAAGTTTGTTACTCACAACTTAAGTTTGAACTGGTTAAGACTTACTCTAAATTTTCCTTGTATCATTTCTTCCATCATTGCATTATCTTCTGGCTATTTTTCTTTTTCTAATTCATGCTCTTTCCTTGATATAGCACCAGTAAAGGAAGAGACTGACACTAGTTTCTTGGATTTGTCTATCCTGTGTATTATGTGTATTGGGTTTTTTGTAAATTTGTCTTTCTCCAGTCGGGAATACAGCCCTGTGCATAATTCTCCTTTCAGTTATGTATATATTGATTTAAATTTTTCATACTGTTATAGCTTTTCACCTTTGAATTGTCATTTCTAAACAAAAATGAACAATACAATTGATACATACAATCAGATTTATATAAACATATCTTTACTGGATGGATGAACTCATTTTTCGTTTGTGTGCATACATGTGAGTTTTCATGTTCAGAAATGAATTCAACTCTTTGTGCACTAGTTGATAAAAATCAAGATATGCATTTGATAGACAATACAAGTTCCTTCTCCTTGATGAAAACTGGCAACATTCACTTAATGTTCCTCCTCCCAATGGTCATACAGCATGCAGTTGAGATAAAATTGCCTCCCCCTTGCTCACAATGGTATTTTTCAGTTCTTTGAGGTGCTTGTTCTGCAGGGAGCGTGTGA
This sequence comes from Sinotaia quadrata, assembly GCA_028829895.1. Classification (NCBI taxonomy): domain Eukaryota; kingdom Metazoa; phylum Mollusca; class Gastropoda; order Architaenioglossa; family Viviparidae; genus Sinotaia; species Sinotaia quadrata. The sequence goes on along the minus strand of CM054179.1, from coordinate 81,250,336 downwards.
TGAATGGTAGTAGAAACCACAGACTGCCATCTCCTGGTAAAGCCATGAGAAAAACTTCAGGAGGAAATAACTCAACCATCTCTCCAAGCACATCTAAAATTAAAAAAATAATAAATAGCATAGGTCTTGACTGGGGAGGAATGAAAAAGTCAACATTCTGTAAGCAATGAAAACAAGAAAAAGAAACAGTAAACGTGAGGAGAAATAAATAACAGGATCACTAATACATTAGCATGAGAAAAATAGAACTGCACGTTACACAGAGAGAAACTCTTCAATCTGTTACCCCAACACGTCTGTAACTGAAAGGCTGAATATGATTACAGGTAATGGAGTGAAGGGGGATAACTCCATTTCTTTTTAAACGCTCAGTCGCAATACGAAATTTCATTACAATCATGTAAATTTTCTGATGTAAAAATAAATATGTTTTTTATGGATATGAAGCATAAACTAAAATTAACTGGATGTTTGTATGGACACATAATTAAAAAGATTAATTGGAAAGGTTAACATAATTAAAATGATTAACATAATTGAAAATGTAACAATTGAAAAGGTTAAAATAACTAATAACATTTAAAATAGACAACAATTATCCTCTGAGGAAAAGCAAATTACTTCAAGAAAATGCTTCTTATAAAATAGATATAAAACATGGAATTTTAATATTTTTTTAAATTTTAATAAATATTTTACCAATACAGCTGACCAAAAATATATATAAGAGCAACATTTGTGTAATATTAAGACAATAATTAATTTATATGGTACATTTCACATTGGCATCATTTTATGACTCTACATTAAAATGATATATTAAAAACAAAACAACAGATACAATCAGAAAAGTAACAGCAATAAACTCAAATCATAACTAAACAATTCCCAGAGTGTGTCTTGGGAAACAATAACAGCATGACCAGTGTCTTGTCAATAATGCTAAACATTCTATCACATTTAATTTCTGTGCGTGACGAGCAAAGTTGCCCGCACATGTTTCGATATAATAGTAGTTAACATTTTTTCCCATGCATCAAGATGCTAGCTAGCATAAATTTGTTTCCTACACCACTTATATCCCTTAATCAAGAAGAGAAAAGTCTAAGAGCATATGTTTAATGTTCCCAACTTCTTGACATGCAAATTAAACATATTTTATCAATTAATTATCAAAAGTCTGTTTCTTATGTACTTTGTATGCTAAGCTTTAGTCTTATCTGTTGTAAGATTTAAACTTTAGGCACTGACCCCTATAAGATTTAGGCAGTGCCCTCTATAAGATTGAGGCACAGTCCTGTATAAGATTTAGGCAGTGGCTTCTATAAGATTTAGGTACTATTTGACCACTCTAAAAATTTAGCACTAACCAGTGTAAGATTTTGGCAGTGACTTTTGTAAGATTTAGGCACTGATCCCTAAAAGATTTAGGCAGTGGCCTCTATAAGATTTAGGTACTGACCATTCTAAAATATCAGAGCTAACCAGTGTAAGACTTTGGCACTGACCATTGTAAGATTTAGGCAGTGCCCTCTATAAGATTGAGGCACAGTCCTGTATAATATGTAGGTACTGACCACTCTAAAATTTCAGCACTAACTACTATAAGATTTAAGCACTGACCACTGTAAAATTTTGGCACTGACCAATGTAAGATTTAGGCACTGACCCTTATAATATTTAGGTACTACCATTATAAAATTTAGGCACTGACCATTCTATGATTGAGCCATTGATTTCTTTTTTAATTTGGCAAAGGCCTATGTAAAAGTAATACACTGGCCTTGCAAGCTTTTGTCAATGACCTTTGCAATATTCAAGTACTGACCTTGATAAGCTGTTACAATCACTTGCTGACCTTCATCAGCAACCAGGCTGCAAGCAACACTAACACTGTTGGCACTCTGCTCTTTTACCCGTCCTTCCAGGCACCTCAGCAAGCACTGCCACTGAAGCGAGACAACAATGACACTACAACAGTATATGCTATTGAGGTGTTAGGACAAAGACAATTATTTACATTAAAACAGCATAGGTTATTGAGTTGAAAGATCATTTACTGATCAAGCTAATTCTAAGTGTTATAATAATCAGACTGATATAAAACATTTTCATGTAAAAAATATATAATCAGATATTAAAACAATTTCCGTTACTGAATTGTTAGACCATTTAATGCAACTAATTATAATTTTACTGTTCATTTCACATTTTTCAGCTTCCTGTCATATTTACAAGAAATTTTTGAGGTTTCATTTCAAAGATTAATATAATTAATTATGACCGACTGATAAGTGATACCATAAGAGCTAAACAGTGCATGTTATCATGAAGCATAAATTACTACTGAAAGAATTTTAAGATAATTTACAGCAACATAAAATTATGTGCTTATGAAATGGATTTTTACAGACCATTACAAGTGAATTGTCTGGCTAGAAATGGTATTCAGAACATCACCAAAACAAACAGGTCTGAAAGAATCAAAACAGAAATCATTTGTATTGATACTTCATCACAACAACCAAGATGAACTGTCAACACTAAGACTAAGCCATAACATAAAATATAAACTCAACTTTCCAATACCGTAGCAAACAAAAATTTGTGAACATGGTGACTTGGTCACCAGTTGTTCTGAACGTCTCAACTGGAAAGAGATGCTGCTGAATATGAATGAGTTACCAGTCAGTGGTCACCAGTACAAGTTACGATGAAGTAGCTCACCTTCTCTCCATCAAGACCAAATGATGACACAGCAAATTTTGCTGCTGCTTGAGGGCACCGATCTACGATGAACTCGGTCGCATCCTTGGGGGATTTTGAACAGCTGCACAACATCCAAATCGAGTCCCATCCAATCATGTCTGGAATATTTTTTATCAGACTTAAAACTTGGTCCTTCAGGCTTTCTGTTGCTTCATGGCTACACATCAGAGACTTGTAAAGAAATGAAGACCATGATTAATTAAGAAATGTATATGATAATTTTAATTAAAAAAACATGAATCATTTAATGATGAGCATGTTAATTAAAGCCCTATGAGGTAATAAATGATGAGTTACCTTTCCTTCACACTATCAACTAGTGATGTGTTATGAGTGGCTTAATGATGTAAATTAGTAGATTAATGGCAAGAGTATAATTCAGATAGCAAAAAAAATTATTAAGAAGAATTATATTTTAATTAAAGGCAAATATATGTGTATAAAAAAGAAAATATAGATGAATTCCACTATCATTTCCTGAAAAATATAATTAAGAAATAATTAACTACTAGAAGTAAGATTTCTAAGTTACATATATTCTACTACAACTTAATATTTTATTCTTTTCAAATTAAACTTTATAAGTCGTAGTGCTTAAAATAAAAACAAAGACGAAATTTCTTTCTACATGAAACTGTATTCCTAAGTTTTAATTTAACGACACAAAGCCCTTCAAATATAAGACCTCTTAATAAATTTTAAATAATCAACACCTTTCTTCAAAATTAAAAGCAAACTAAATTATAAAAGTATAAAATTAAAAATTAAATATCCTACCTGCAACTTTAATAAATCCTGGATACAAAATGAACAAGAACACCTCCCATCTGTGTCATCTTTGTGACCTCTGACACTTATTCCTGTGACCTGTACTGGAGGTGACATAGTAGGGACCCGATTTCCTGGTGGAATTACAGTAATGTGAAGGCATGGTCGTGATAAGCCCAAAGGAGAATGAATTGGTGGGAGATAATCCAACCAGGGGAAGCGAACAGCAAAGTGGCCATTGGCTGCTGGCTATAATTTAAAAAAAAAAAAAAAAAAAAATTATTATTAATGTAAACAAAGCATGTTTCCATCAAGAAAGGCTTAGTGCTTAGAATGGCGGTGAACCATTCATATGACACTAACGGCCAGACGTTTTCATGAAGGACCAACATTTTTCAACAAAATATTTCCAAGCATTCTCTTGAAACATGAGTCATCCAGAATGCATGAGAGATCTAAGTATCAAACAGCTAGTGCAAGATTGCTTCAAGAAAAGTTGTCCTCAATATATAGATTTCCTTCCCAACATGTACCAAATGCAACCAACCAACCAATTAAATAACCAACTAACTAACTAGTTAAGTACCATTAGAAATTTCAAAGGTGATGATCTAATCTGTCTTTGTGGCTGCAGGTCGCCGCCAAGAACAAGACGCTGTATGTAGATTTCAGCCAGTAATGCCTGAAACAGTTATACAAACCACACAAGCTATAATAGTCTAATACACAAGAACTTTTAAGGAAATAGATGTTATATTCTTTTGTTAATACAAAAGATGATGTTTTGGCAAAAACAGCCTTTGTCAGTGCAATAATTGTATAAGCAAATGTCATTAAACTTATCTAAAAAATAAATGTAAGAGATATTTTTACTAGTGACCTTCTGCTAATTTATTTTTAATATATTCAAAATTTCAAGACATATTGTATGCTTCAAACTGAAAGATATGTCATCCTTAGATGGTCAAGATGAGGAGAGAAAAAAATGTCACCACAGGATCCTACAACAGAACAGTTTTAAAAATTCACTGACTACTTTAAGAAGATAAAATATCTCTTATATTTGTTTCACTGAAAATAACATATCTAACCTATTTTTAACAAAATGAAACAACATGAGAGGATGAGCATAGCGTTATAACAGTTTTGAGGGAAAGTTACAATCACTTCGTGAACACACTCCAGCTCTCTCTACTTCCCTCACACACACACAAAAGCATGCAAGCACACAAACACACATTTTTAATGTGCTTTCAGCAATTGAATATATAACTAACTACATCAATGGATGATGGTGTGTATGGTACACTCATCTAGGGCTGATGAGCTATTTGAAAAACATGTATCTTCCCTTCATGGAAACATATTACAAACAATTTAGATGTATTTATAACATATTGTGATAGAGAAAATCTACACTATAGTCTGCAAAGTTGTCTGTTGACAACAAATTATGGACAACTTTAATGAATTTAGTATATATTATGTGACAGAAGATACACACTATAGGCTGTAAAGTTGTCTACTGACAACATATTATAGACAGATGTATTTAGTACTTATTATGAAAAAGAACATATACAAGGAATACAGTTACAGTATGACTTATGACCTGTGCAAGGAAAAAGTATGTTCCCAAAGAAATAGAACAATAAACTCTTTAAATCTCATATCATAAAAAGTATATACCAAAGTAATATAACAATTAACCCATTAAATCACAAATCATAAAACCAAACAGAACAATTAAATTAACCCTTTAAATCACAAATCATTAAAAGTTTATACCAATATAATAGAACAATTAACCCTTTAAATACAAATCATAAAAATGTACATACCAAATTAATAAAACATTAACTCTTTAAATCCAAAATCATTAAAAATAAAATATATATATATATATAACAAAATAATAGAACAATTAACCATTGAAATCACAAATCATAAAAATATATACCAAGGTATTAAAAAATTAACTCTTTAAATCACAAATCTTAAAAAAAATATACCAAAATAATAAAAACCTTTTAAATCACAAATAATAAAATATTACTCTTAAACTTACTGCTGCCTCCTCAAACCAAAATCGTCTTTTCTTATCTGAAAAAAAATTTTTTTAATTATCAGTCATAAGCACATACTTGTTTTAATGTATTATTTATGAATAATGTTTTTGAAATTGTTAGTTTTCTTATATTTATTATTACGATAACCTTATCAAATTAAAATGACTTCTATATTGGGTATATATATACATGTAATTTAATATAAATTCAAATTATATATGTGCTCTTCTATGCGAAAACCCGGCTAAAGTCGCTATAATTAATTGTGTACTACAGCCATTTGTAGTCATAATTTTTTTAAAATCAATTTTAGGATTACTTTGAAAATCACTTTATCGATCATTATTTTTCAGTAATCCAAGAGTATTTTGCGTTTTGAATGAAAGATTATATATATAGCGTTTTAAAGCATAAAATGACTACTGGAGGGGAGGGGGTCAAGTCTTTGATCTAGCATGGGACTACTTCATCCCTATTAACACTACTGTTTGCATGGTACTTTTAGTGATCGAAGGAGCATACGTGTCACCTTGTGTGAGAAGGCTTTATGTTTTTATTTATAAAATATGGGTCATATGGTTGTGCATAAATCAGACACAAAGTCACTGTTTTTCAAAGATAAATTAAAGGTATTAAATAATGCTTAAATGTTAAGTAGTAGGACTACAAAGATATTCATCGTTCACCTTTAAATTTAACTGTAAGTGTAGGATTACTTAACAGCTTAGTACTTGTCACATCTAAACATTCAACTGGGGGAGGGGGGGTTGGTGTCTTTATGCAACAATACAAACCAAGATGTGATTAAAACATCGTTTTAATACTTTCTGTTGGATAATATTTGATTGGATTGATATAGTAAAGTTATATATAGTCAATATATATATATAACTTTTAGTGATTATTCTATTGAATAAATGTTATTGTTTATTTACGATCGCCACTTCTTGCGCATTTTATGCAATTTGCATGTCTGGATAATACATGGGTAGGTGAGGGCTATTAAAAACTGATCAAGTTAACTTTAAGCAAGAAGTCTTATCTAAGGAACGTTAATTGTGTGACATAAGTATGTTTATTTATGTGCATGTACTTAAAATAGAGTTCTGAAAATGCCACTTAGATACACAAGACATTAAAGGAGAGAGATCATCCTATTGGTATTTTAATAATATATAAATTAAGACTGCCAGCCACCTGCAGTCAATTTAGTTATGAATTATTAATTAAAACAAATTAATATTAATGACCATAACCAGCCTGGGTGTTGCCACATAAACACTGTAGAGAAATAGCATTTTTGAAAACTTCCCACCAGAATAGAATTATTTTTTAAAATTAGACATGACAAGCATACATATGAAGACTTTAAGTTATTATTAAATATTCATGAATAATTTAAAGATATAAAAAAATTATGGAAAACAAATATACTATACTGATATTCATTCTGAAAAACCTGCAATAAAATATGTAATAATTCTCTGTGGTATAAAATCAAACAGACATGTTATTGAATGTTGAAAGCAACATCGTATTCATCACCAGAAATTAATATCTGAAAAAGGGATTTCTTGACTTCTTCTAAGTCTCCCATGGTGAATATTAATCATCAAACAAATAACATAACAGAAACAATAAAACTATCTTGCAATGAAGTCTGTTTATCCCAAAAAGAACTGCCTTGTAACCGCAAACAAGAGTAGGAAATTTTTGTTTTAAAAGTGGAATATTTTATTTTGTGTCCAACACTTTCACCTTCACTGGGAATGCAAAAATTGTTATGGAAGAATAATTTCAAAACAACAAAAAAAAAATATTAAGATTAAAATTATTTCTGCGCCAACTCACCACTCAGCACAGTCTCTAAAAATTCCCGGACTTGATTGTTTTTATACCGTGGCAGATCAGTGCCTTTCTATAAGGAAAACAAAAGGGAAAGACAAACTCAAACAAGTTCAATCTCACCCAGTTTTTAAAAATCAAATAATAATAAACATAACAAATTATATAACAATAACAATTAAAGAGTAAACTATAAGATACAGAAAAATTCTCACACAACATTGTCTGAGTACAAATCTTTCAAAGCTGACAAATAAGTCATGGTGAAAAGCATGTATGTAAGCAAAGCACACTTTCTAAGAGTAACACTAATTTATCACTGGGAAAACAAGATGTACACTTATTGAACATTTCCTAATTTATCACAGAAAAAAACATCAAATATGCTGAAACTGATATATTTGTTACTGGAAAACCAGCACATATACTTAATACTAACACACTATGTGCTAACAAATTTGTCAAAGGAAAATAGGATGTGTACTTAATGCTTAATGCATACACACTAAATACTGGCTATAACAAGACTGGATAAACAACACATACAATGCAAACACACAACAACAAAAAACTGTTCAATTTGTCAGGGGGAACAACCCACTTCAAGCAACTGGAGAATACAGTCCATGCTCATGGGACCACGACTCAGTAATTCTGCTAGCAATTTCAGGACACTTGAAGAAGAATGGCGCCTCAGGAACTATTTGGATGAAATGTGCCATAATAATCTCATTAAAATTAATGCTCAGATCATTAAGACCAAATAAAATATATTTCTTAAAATAAAGAGAATACCAAGATGTAACTATACATTTTCAAAGCATACACCAGTAAAGTTTTCATTTCTTGCAGTTAAATGTACCTGTACAAGATACATCTATTGAAATGAATAGATCCTCAGGCTCTGCCTAAAAAAATTGAAAAATTAATATTTATGATAAAATTTCTATGAAAAGAACAAACTTCAATGAGTCACATCTACTGTATACTAAAAATAAATAAGAACCACACGCCTACTAAAAATAAAGAAGACACTACACACCTACTGAAAATAAAGACTGTACACACTTAATGAAAAAAAAAGATATGTCATACACTTAAGGAAAACAAAGAAGTCATGTGTCATAAATCTTGTGTCAAACATGCTGAAAAGAAACAAATGGCATATCACACAGTAAAAGAAAGCTGTCATTTACTTAATGAAAAGAAAGAAGACATATCATACACATACTGCTTGGAAAGAAGATATGTCATAAAATTATTGAAAGGAGACAGTCATCTGTGTCAATTCTACAGAAAAGGAAGAAGATATATGCATCACATTTACTGAAAGGAAACAAGATGTGTAATTCTTTTACTGGAAAGGAAACAAGATATGTAATACATTTACTGAAAGGAAACAAGACGTGTAGTACATTTACTAAAAAGGAAACATGATGTGTAATACATTTACTAAAAAGGAAACATGATGTGTAATACATTTACTGAAAGGAAACAAGACGTGTAGTACATTTACTAAAAAGGAAACATGATGTGTAATACATTTACTAAAAAGGAAACAAGACGTGCAATACATTTACTAAAAAGGAAACAAGATGTGTAATACATTTACTAAAAAGGAAACATGATGTGTAATACATTTACTAAAAAGGAAACAAGATGTGTAATACATTTACTAAAAAGGAAACATGATGTGTAATACATTTACTAAAAAGGAAACAAGACGTGTTGTACATTTACTAAAAAGGAAACAAGATGTGTAATACATTTACTGAAAGGAAACAGAATACATTTACTAAAAGGAAACAAGACAGGAGTCCCAGTCACTGGAATGAAAGAATGCATATCACACTCCACTGACAAGAAAGATGTATATTTCATACATATTGAAGGGAAATAAAATGTATGTATCATGCATACTGATAGAAAGAAATGTTTTATAGTCAGTAACTTAACCATTTGGATAGAAGTTTAATGTTTTACATTTAGTGAAAGTGAAAAAAGTTTTATGTGTCACATTAACTGACAGGAAAAGAGATTTGTATCATGCCTGATGAAAGGAAAGAAAGCTTGGAATAAATAAATGTGCACTTTACTAGCAAAATCAGCTCAAATGTAATGAATAAAACTTGTCAAATCAACTGAAATGAATCAAGCTTTGTTTGTCACACCTAGTGAAATGTATAAACCTTTAAGTATTAAGTTTAATAAACTGAATAGGGATTAAAATTTACCAGTTTAGCAGTGCATACCAAGTCTATTCACAGTAATAAATATTATTCTGCAGCTTTGAAAAGTGATGGACTTCTACATTCATAACACTGCAGCTTTGAAAAGTGTTGACTTCTACATTCATAACATGGCAGCTTTGAAATCTTTTAATGACTTTTACATTCATAACATTGCATTGCAAAGTTTTAGTGACTTCTACATTCATAACACTGCATTGAAAAGTCTGACTTTTAAATTATGCCTGGATAAATTTTAAATTACATTTTAATTTAAAATTTAAATTTTAAATTTTCTTACTGCCATTATCACTTAGATAGCTCTGTCTGTGTGAAATGCTAAAGAATTTGGAGCAACACTAAAACATCGTTGACCTTTGAGCACATGGGAATTTTTTTCTTCACATGGCCTGCTTTATGTTGCATTGTCGCCACATTAACAAAACAGAGACAGCACCAAAATACTCATCAAAAAAATGCGATCGTCAAAGGTCATTTGCTAAATGATGCTTGAGGTCATGGGAGAGTTTGGAAGTGATGCTAAAGCGTGCTTGACCTTCAAGCATGTGGGAATTTTTTTTCACATGGCCAGCTTTGTGTCATTCTTGTGTTCATGAAAAAAACAGATGGTCAAGGTCATTTGCTAAATGATGCTGGAATTTTCACTCACAATGTGACTTATAATCAAGCCTTCTAATAAACAAATTCATTTATGTTCCTAGCAATGCATTTATTTTAACTTTCCATTCAACATGATGGGTGACAAATATTGGAGTTGTATATAGAATTTATCAAAGTCTGAATATTTAATATTTAAATTGAATAACTACAGAGTTTAATATTTTCTTTAGCAGACATTTATTTTTTTAATTTCCAGTAATACTAATAGTTTACCTGTCCAAGAGGAGTGAACTCCGTGTCCATTTGTATAAGACCTGGATGTGAAGCACAAATGTCAATCACTTCTCCCTGAAATAAAAACATCAAAATAAAAACATTTTAACCATAAAACTCACAGTTATATATGTCAGTGTTTTAGTCCATATTTTCACTGGGTGTTTGAAACAACAAGGCAGTCTAAAACAGACTATTTAGTCAATACTGTGTGCTAAAAACAAGACACTCTCTAAAACAGACTATTTAGTCAACAATGTGTGCTCAAAGCAAGACATTGTTTAAAACAGACTATTTAGTCAACAATGTGTGCTCAAAACAAGACACTGTCTAAAACAGACTATTTAGTCAACAATGTCTAAAACAGACTATTTAGTCAAACACATTGTGCTAAAAACAAGACACTGTCTAAAACAGACTATTTAGTCAACACTGTCTAAAACAGATTACTGTCATGGTTGCAGTCCATGCTTCAGTATACCTGGTTAACAACCACCCCTTTATGATGTTATCATGAAGGTGGCAGACATACACAACTGATGAATGGGTGAAAAATATCACAATTGACTCAAGAGCCCTCACAGTTTAGCAAATGAAATTAACAGAACAAAAACAATACAAACATTATCAAATGAATTTACATATAAGTGATAACAAAGTTTTAAAACTACACTCATTTTCATTACCATAAATGTAGAATCTTTGTCTGGGAAAAAAAAATGAAACACAATTTATTTATTTTTTTAAAAGAAAACCTTACAACAATTGACAAAATGATAAAAGAAAAATGCATGCCTTGTCTAGGGCTGACAACTCTGTTTCAGCAGCTTCAAGATCACACAGAAGTATATGTATTTTCACAAGGGCAAGCCTGTCCTTAGTGCTGGTATACAAAGAATGAAATATCAAATGAATATTAATAAATTTACACTACAGTATCCCTGTATCATATAAAGCCAGGAACTCTAACTCTCTCTTTCTCTTTCCTGCCCTTCCCCCCCACCACACACACGCACTTTTCTCTCTTGCCCTGTCTGTTTCTCTCTATTCTGTCAGTATCTCTTTCATCTTTCTCTCTTCCTTCTCTCAGTGATCATGTACATAAGTAAAACTATTATTTATATTTGTAAACTAAGGACACGTCTCTTCAATTTCAAGCCTCTAAAGAGCCCTAGGTATGGTAAGTTGACAACTTGGTGTTAAATTAAACAGAGTGTATTCAAGCAGTTATTTTATTAGTCTGAAATAATCTTAAGCTCTACATTTCTAGTAACTGAAAATGTCACCATATATATATATATATATATATTAATATCTACACATTTGAAACATTAACATTTCATAAATTAAAAGAAATGGCTTGTCTTGTATGACTTTTTTTTATAAAAGCATTCAAAAAGCAGTTTTTAATAGTGATTTCATTTTCTGTACACCACAAGAGTTGTAAAAGGGTTCATTAGAGCTTGTTCATTTGTTTACTGAAGATGTAGCTAAGTTTTTTTTCTGAATGTTTCAATATAAGTATAAACTAACATTATATCATTTATAGCAATCATCAGTTATTTTAAGATTTTATGATAAATTATTTTAAAACATAATCTGACAGCATAACTGAAATTATCACGTTAAACTTACCTAAGTAAAATTCTGTTTGGTGTACAAGGCATCACTGTTACCATTTTGTAAATAGACTGTTATGCTGTGTTCATGTAAATATCATTTTCACTCACTCAAGCATACACTAACACCAGTCACAAGGCACTCACTCACCCAAGCACTCAAACACAAAGGCATTCGTGCATTCAAGCAGTCATTCAAACACTAAACGTATGTTTACCTGGATTTTTCATTTCTTGATTCTTTCAATGTAAACAACTCAGACAACAAGCGCAAAGCTGTCTCTGGTAAAGAAATATACTTTACATTTAGACACAAGGCGTTTATTTCATTCTACTGTCTCTGGTAAAGAAATATACTTTACATTTAGACACAAGGTGTTTATTTCATTCTACTGTCTCTGGTAAAGAAATATACTTTACATTTAGACACAAGGTGTTTATTTCATTCTACTGTCTCTGGTAAAGAAATATACTTTACATTTAGACACAAGGTGTTTATTTCATTCTACTGTCAACAAATGAAATACTGATAAGGAAATAAATAAATAAACTCATTTCACTGAAACAAAATTATAATATATGATTATACACGAATGACTATGATTATTGTTTAATGCAGAGTGTACAATTACATAGCTGTTTTGAGTAATCAAGATGTGTGCACAATGTACTGCTGAGTGCACAAAGAATTCAGTGAACCATGTAAAAATATGGTGTGTGGACTACAATTATGTACATGCATTTATTTCTACCCATTATGTAATTAGTTAGGTAACAAAATCTCATATACCTTTGCATGAACATGTGTTGTGTGTGTGTGTGTTCACATGTGTATGCATTTGGGTGTACATGTGCTTGTATGTATTTATAAACGCATTTACAGTGCAAACTTCAAAATAATTAATGTAAAGATTTGCTCAGGCTGCCTTTGTTGCTAGATAACTAGGTATAAATTAAACTTGTATATTTGTACAATTTCTAGCACATGCATTTATTTTACCATTTCTTTTGGTACAATGCTGTAAAATAGCTTATGTACTTGGCATTTTTCTGAAAATTCATGCATAAATAAAGCAATGTCTGCATGACAAACAGATACACAGAACACTGCACAACTAATGCTTACTATTGATAGTGCTCAAATTTACACTTTCATGTGCACTTAGTTATTTAATTTATATAGGTATTTTGAAGTAACATGTATAAATATTAATATATAACTGAAATTTAATGGATCAATAAAATCTGTTCCACATATCCTCACACCACACCTAAAATAATATTATCTATCGACAGTTTTCATTACTACAGTTTCATGTAAAGTGTAAATATATGTTTTCGATTTTTTTTACATACATTGTGATAAACAAAATGTATATACAATGAATATTTTCCTAAAAAATTAAAAATCATTTAAGCTACAAATAAATACACACACAACCATTTATCACAATTAATAAACACATACACTGGTGCCAAAAACTATGTTGCTAAGCTCTTTGAATCACAAGGTTTGATTAAGGTGGGTTCAGATTTTACTAAGAGATGTAGTGTAATTAATAAGATGCACATATAGCTTCTGTGCACATTTGTATGTGAATAAATTTATACTGACATCTTTGTGAGATGTGAACTGGTGTGACAATGTTTACAAATTGCTTCTATCTTCCTTGTTTAGAAATGTGTGTTTTTCCATGTATGTGAACATGCATGCTTATTAAAACAAATGACATTAGGACAAACAATGCTTACCTGGGCTGTAATTCTGGAGTTGTGAAAACAGGATGAGAGATGGCAGAGCATCAGGACAGGAATGTGAATAGATGTTAAGCACTGCATTGCATATGTCCTGAAGCACAAATGGCAATGTTTGTTGTTGTTTTTTTAATTTTAACCTTTTTCATGCATATCTTCAAACAAAATCATGCATTTTCATTCACCAATATTTTACTTGTGAATGAAATGTTGAATAGTATAATGTTTAACAATCTGCAAATATAATGTTGAATAATATAATGTTAAACAATCTGCAAATATAATACACAAGAAATTCAAAGCACAAGGAAGTTCACTTTGATAATTTTAAAAAGAGATAATAAATATTCGCACATGGATAAACAACAAACACACAAACAATCACACAGAGACAAACAAGCACAAAAACATTAACCACATAGAGACAAACAACAAACACACAAGCATGAATCAAACAAACAAGCATAAAAACATTTAATCACACAGAGACAAACAACAAGCACACATACACATTAATCACATACAGAGAAAAACAAGCAAATACATGCAAGCAAGCAAACACACAGGCACTCACACTGAAATATATGTAAATATAACCAGATGTATCACATTTTATTTTTTTTACCTTTCTTATTTTATAAAAATAAACTCTCCTCTTCCTTCTCCCTCCCTTTCTTTCTTTCTGCTCTCCCCTTTTTCTCTTTCTCTCTCCTTTTCTCTCTCCCTTCCTTCTCTACCCCTCTTCTCTCTCCCTTTCTGCTTACACTTTCTTTGCTCTCTCTCTCTTCAACTTTAATCAATCCCTCCCTGTTTCTTAGCTGAACCCAAGTTGCAAATTGTGTTTCTGGATCAATGTAGATGTTCATTTCTCAATTCCTTTCTCGTCTCACCTGTTTCAGGTCCACTTGGATGTGTGATTCAAATAGTGCCCAGTCCAGGTACTGAATGAGACCACGGCCAAAGACATACACAGATGTCTGCTACAAACAAGAAAAGCAAATATGTCAGCTATGCCTTGACATGAATGTTGTACTTAATTATATTTGCTGCTTCAAATATGTCAGTAAATGCTTTATTTAATTCGTTTCCATTTATGTGTTACTGCTCAAGATGCATGATGACAGATGGCACAAATTGTTTTAAAGATATAATAGATGGTTACAGTTTTGTCTTTAAAATGAAAACTTGTTAATCAAATGTAGGTGCTCTTCTTGTTGCCTGGCTCTAAACAAATGGGTCACAAGCCAAAGTTCAATGTATCTACCACTTGATGAACTCTTTAAATCTGAAATCAAACTTTTCTGTTACAACATTTATTGCCAGTGACACAAAAACAAAATTGCTCAAGGTCAAATCCTTGTGAAACAAATATCTGTATCAGTGATATGATAATAAAACCCTTTTTCACAAATCAAACCTGTCTGGAACAATGTCCTTGCAATGACATACTAATAAAACCATTAAATTTAACCTCTCTAGAATGCTGTTTGTGTTGCAAACCCTGCCGCACAATGTCAGAGACGCTCATGCCAGACCTCTGGTAGTAGGGCAGACACAAGTGCCAGTCTTCCTGTCTAGGTCTGCAGAAACGTTTACATAAAACTTTGTAAGTGATTTTCTAAAGGCATAAATATGATATCAAATGCTCTTAATATTAATCTGTAGGGTTGTGGATGAGTGGTTAGATGGGTGGATGAATGAATTATTGAATGAATAGATGCATGGATACAGTCGTAAAATATTTCTTGTTTTCACTGCTGTATAAATTTTGTACATTTTGCAGTGTGTCTTATTAATGGTAACATATGAGTGTTTCCATTAGTAATGGAAGTATTGACTGTCATTTTCATAAATAAAGGAAGCATTTGAGTGACATTTCATCCAATAATAATGGGAATATGTGAAGGACATTTCCTCCAATAAATGGAAATATGTGAGTGACATTTCTATTAGTACTTGGAGTATAACAGTGACTTTTTTTCTTTCAGTAACAAAAGTATTGTAGTGAAGTTTCTTTAAGTTATGGGAGTATATAAGTGATGTTCCCATTGGTAAGAGAAGTATATAAGTATGTTCCCATTGATAAGAGAATTATATAAGTGATGTTCCCATTGGTAAGAGAAGTATACAAGCGATGTTCCCATTGGTAAGAGAAGTATATAAGTGATGTTCCCATTGGTAAGAGAAGTATATAAGTGGTGTTCCCATTGGTAAGAGAAGTATACAAGTGATGTTCCCATTGGTAAGAGAAGTATGATTGATATTTCCAATTGTCAAAAATGCTTTGAAAAGAACAATTATGAAGTCCCCACAATGAAGGCTGTTAGAATTATAACTACCAGTTCATGATAAAAATGATAACCTGGACTGGCGAATTTTGTAGTGAAATGTCTTTACTTATAAAATATGCCTATATTATTTATAACTTGTCTTTGCTTACAAAATATGCCTATTTTACTTTTGCTTACAAAATATACCTATTTAATTTTGCTTACAAAATATGCCTATTTTACTTACAACCTATCTTTGCTTATAAAATATGCCTATTTTACTTACAACTTGTCTTTGCTTATAAAATATGTCTTTTACTCTCATATAAGTCTTCACTTTCCAAATATATCTTCACTGATAAAACGTGTTTACTTCAAGAAAAGATAAATATATCTTCACTGATAAAACATGTTTACTTCAAGAAAAGATACAAAATTAGAAAAAAGAATGGCTTACAAAGAGTAAAAGTCCCCCAGTAATGCACATGACTCCTGGAAGAGGTCAAGGAGTTCAGGACGGACAGTCGCATGCTGCCTCATCTCCCATCGTAGTAGAAGATGGGCTTCTTGCAGCAAATGGTGGTAAGATGCAGGACCCGTCTCTTGGATTCGCGAGGCAAACATCACCTGAAATATTGAATGGGAATTATTTATCGTTTATATTTTTATAGAAATTTATCTAAAGGCAGAAGAAAAAGAAAAATTTGGATTAAGAAAACAAATATCTGAGCATTGGGATAACAAACTATTTCTTTTGTATTACATAAATATTGCCCACTTTAAGAAATCCTTTTAATACTGCGTCTCTGAAATGTCAAGGGAGAGCACAAGAATTCTACAGTTTACATCATACTTTCAAATGATGCTAATTAACTTTAACTTTGCTTCTTCCAGATGATAAACATTATCTTATTTGGTGTTTGTGAGAGAATCTTTAACAACAACAAAAGTAAACAACAAATATTTTGTAAGCTATGACCTCTTTCAGTGACCACATTATTCTCCATATATTTTCAATCTAAGCCTCAATGTGAATGTTTGAAGACAATTTAACACTAATTATATTTAGGATCATTAAAAAAAAAAGAAGATATTTTAGTACTGATTTTTTTTAAATATATGTTTGCCATGTTTCATTATATGAAGAAAACTCAAGGGGTTGGGGGGGGGGGAGGAGAGATTTAATGTTTATTTCCATCTATCACAGGAAAGAAATTTGTTTTCACTTTTTTGTCTTTTCTGTAAACACACTTTAGAAAAGGTTCTAGTGTTCTAGTAATAAAAGATACAGATCTGTTATGTATATAAGAAGTCACAAAATGATTCATAGATGTATACCATGTCCTTGTAAAACTCAGCCAAACTGCATCTCTGAAGTGCATAGAGATTCCAGCTAGTGTCTTCTTGACTGCAAAACAGAAAGGGTTAATTACAAAAGTAACTATATACACAAGCATACACACATGTTTCATGGATGCAAAACAGTAAGGGTTAATTACAAGAGGGGCTATATACACAAACATACTCAGATATTTCGTGGATCAAAACAGTAAGGTTAATTACCACAGTATTTAGGTACACACGTCAGTTTATCCATCCTGAGAAGGAATGAAAAGCACCGAATAGAGTTAAAGCAAGAGATTTGAGCCACACCCTGCAAATCTTTGGTAGTTGGGTTTTTCCACTCCTCAGCTCAGGACTGATGAACAGTTTTCCAAGAGTATATCTCATTTATTTATTAATTTTAAGTGTATAGGAAACAAACCTTTTGGGGGAGGCCATTAACAACTTTTTAAAAATGTGTAGGCAATGTATACCTTGTGATGCATTAAAATAATGGGTAAAATATACCTAACAAAATATCAGTCATAAGTCTTTGAAAAAGTGGCTAAAATATTGTAACAACATATTGCTAGTGAGTTCTGTAAAAAAAAAAAAAATATTGCTTTTGAGTTCTTTAAATAATAGGTAAAATATAACTAAAAGTATATCAAACTTGAGTCCTTTCAACTGTGGTTAAAGTATACCTAAAAATATGTCATGTAAGTATGCGTAATAACATGTCACTAACGAGTCCTTAAATATGCCTAATAACATGTCACTATTGAGTCCTCAAATATGCCTAATAACATGTCACTTATGAGTTCTTTAAAGAGAAGTTAAATCAATGGAAACATAGCCTTTTGTTATGCTTTAAATAGTCTTCAATGAAACAGAAAACACGCTTTTCTATGCATTTAAACTGTGGCTACAAACAAATGAAATTTAAAAAATTGCCCCTTATGGGTCCTTGTAATACTGAAGAATCAAGGAAACCCCTTAAATAACCCTTGTTATGTCCTGCAGTGATTAAATGAAATAAGACAACAGAATCTTTGTTAAGTCTTTAAATAGTAGTGCTGAAATGCAACTGGAAAACACACCCACTCACACTGTTATGCCTTCAAAAGGTGTTTCAATGAAACTAGAAAAGATATCCACTGCTCTGACTTCAGAAAGTGCTGAAATGAAACGAGGTACCACACCCTTGTTATGCCTTCAAAAAGCATAGTTAAATAAACTAGGAAACATATCCACTGCTCTGACTTCAGAAACTGCTGAAATGAAACGAGGCACCACACCCTTGTTATGCCTTCAAAAAGCATAGTTAAATAAACTAGGAAACATCCATTGCTCTGAATTCAGAAAGTGCTGAAATGGAAACGAGGTACCACACCCTTGTTATGCCTTCAAAAAGCACTTAAATAAACTAGGAAACATCCATTGCTCTGAATTCAGAAAGTGCTGAAATGAAACGAGGTACCACACCCTTGTTATGCCTTCAAAAAATAGGATGTATTTTGATACATCCATTGTTGTGACTTAAGAAAGTGCTTAAATGAATCTAGAAAGTATACCATTTGTTATGACTTCACAAAATACTTAAATAAAACCAGAAAACACATCTCTTACTGTGTCATTAACAAATGCTTAAGACACAAGAAAACTTACCCCTTGTGAGCAGGCAGCCTCGTCAATAGAGCAACAATGTTGTTGCCAATGGAAAGGTCTACAGCACCAAAGAAAGGTTCAATCCCGCAAAGGCAAATATCAAGGTCAGACGGTGGCCGTGCCTGAAAAGTTTAACAAATTGTTATTATCTGTCATTTCCCAAAACGGAAGTAAAAAAATAAAAATTTTATATTATTTCATAAGTATTCTATTAAAATAAATGTTGTTTGATATTGACAGCGAATGTCATTTCACACATTAGAATCTCAGAAAACAATCACTTCTTTTCTGCATATTAATGCTCTGAAATGTTCTTCACATGGTATTTATACAATATTTTGTTATATTTATTATTCATGTTGAGTGATAATTATAACAATAAAAATCCTTTTGAAATAAGTGAATTAATAGAAATTAAATTAAAAAGAAAATATGAATACTTTAAATGAATTCTATTTTTCACAAGTGTATTACAACACAAAGTTAATTTCTCACAAGTGTATTATAACACAAAGTTAATTTCTCAAAAACACATTGTGACAAGTATCAGCAACCAATATTATATAGTGAGTCATATAGTTGCTGTACATTCTGCTTTAGGCAATACTTCTTTGAAAAGATGACAAGAATGTATTCAATATAAAATGTTTCATAGGTTATTAAGATAACAGCAGCTACACAAGATGAAGATTCAGATAAACAACCGAATCACAACAATACAGTTATTGATACGAATGGCATGTGAACAATGAAATCAGTAAGCCTGATGTATAAAAACCTATCTTATATTATTATTTTTCAATGCTCAAACAGTTAATTCAAGGCACGTAAAAGGGAGATAACATAGCATCAAGGTGAATTAAATAATTGCTTTTCAATGTTCTGATAATTTAATTTCACTAGAATTAAAAAGCATTAAATGCCTTTGTGGGTTATTAGCATTTTGTGTCTTGGTTTTAATATATCACTGAAAAGTCTAACCCCCAACTTCTCATAATAAAATGGCAGACAATAACAAATGAACTAGCCCCAACATCAATGCCCTTTCTCTGCACAACAAGCACTCCCTATTTCCCTATGTCTAAATATGTCAAGTAGCAAAGGTCAATACCCTGTCTTCTTCTTCTCCAGTGTTCTCCTTCACAGACAGTGCCAGCAACCCCCATCGTGCTGTGTATGTCTCAAGGCCTTTACGGGTTATTACCTCCAGCAGGTGTGGACCTGCTACCACCTGTTTGCAGGCACAACAAAAGAAATAAAGAGAGATTTTCTTGTATCAGCAAAACAGAAACCATGATTACATGATGTTATTAACAATGTTATCTTTGTACACGTTTGATGTCATTTTATTGATGACAACAATTTATGGTGTCATCCATCATTTATGATTTTACTTGGATATGATGTGAATCTTAACGTCCTTGATCTTCTATCAAATGATGATGCCATCAAAGAGGTGGACACAAATTATAATGTTGCAATATTGCAGCTGATGGATTGTTTTTTGGCATAGGAAAAAATCCTTAAAAGCAAATGAAAATTTATATAAATTACAAAAGTCAAACATAAAATGAAAACTGCAGACAACCCAAACTGACACTTACACTCACACAGCACACAAACAGCATAAATATACAGCACACAAACACATAAAGACAAACAGTTATAAATATACACATAAACATGCACATAAATACACAGCACCCAAACACATACACACACAGCACACAAAAGTACAAACAGCACACAAATGGCATACAAACACAAGCACGCGCGCACACACGTACACCATGCACAAATGCTTCTATAGACTCACACAAGCCTGCAAATAAAAAAGTAGAGTGTTATGTAACAATAAAAATATTTATTTCTGATCATTTTGTCTTTTTGGGGGTTTTTTTTTTTTTGGTTGATTTTTAAAAAATGTGAAAGCTTAAAATACTTACAGAGAGCTGAAATGGTTATTATGCTACTATGACTGTGCACAGCTGAAATTATTTCTGAATACCAAATTATGAACAGTAAAATGAGAATAAGTTACCTTATAAGCAATGTCAGTATAACGATAGGTTGATACAAGGGCAACCTTTGGATTGAGCCAGTACAGGTAGCCTCCCCTGTAACTGCTAATGTAGCAGCACACTGAGCAGCGTAGTAGAAGGAATGGTGAAAGAACTGGATTGTGCCCTGTCCAGCTGGGCGATGGTAATTGTTCAAAGTCTGGATCTGTTGAAAGAAAATAAACATGTGGTATTTTAAATTAAATTATAGAAAAACATAGATATATTTTTCTGCAAATATTGTTTTAACACTCACTGAGTAATTTATGATTTCATATTTTATTTAAGACTAATTTTCAATATAAAATGCAGCTTCTCGGCAGGCATGTCTTTAGGATCTTGCTTATGAAGCAAGGTGATCTATTCAAATTTTTACTTTTTTTTTTTTTTTTTTTTTTTTGGGGGGGGGATGGGTGGTGCAGAAACAAAAAGAAAACATTTTTTATTATTCAGTCCTTCCAAATAATTTTAGATGATAGTTTACAATATATTTGTAACTGTATTCATTTATATTATTAATTTATTATATATTCATTACAAATATATAATTTGCATGTGTGTATGAGTGTGTGTGTGGGTGTGAGTGGATTTGTGAGTGGATGTGTGGTGAAATTGGTTTTCTGTCTTGGATAATTAAATCCAAATCACTTAAATATATTTTATTTTATATGAATGTTGTGACATTAGATTTTTTCAGTACGAAAGGTATGGTACTAAGTAAAGAAAATGAGAGAGAGAGTAAACAAAAGAACAGGTGAGCCAAGTTTAGTGAAAGCTGCACAGCACTTAGGAGTGTGTGTTTAAATTGTAGAGTGTACAAAAACTTTTTGTATTAAAAAGGGCACACTGTAAAGGTACTACTTTGAGATTCAACTCTATAACAAAGTTACCAGTATGAGCAATGTTGAATGGTTAAAGATCTGCTTCTTCATGCAGATATTCACTTTACTGTTTATACAGGAAAATACAATGCTTTCATTTCCATTACTGTTTATGCAGGAAAATATAATGTTTTTCATTTCAATTATTGTTTATATAGAAAAATACAATGCTTTTGTCAGTTTGGATATTTTCTTTGCCAGATGGCATGTGTTTGGTCAATGTTCCTGATCATATCAGGACCTGTTGCCTGGAATAAAGTGCCTGCAAAATTCAGACACACCAAAACATTATTCAAAAGAGCTCTTATAACATACCTTTTTTTACCTAACCAGTCTTTTATGATCATCTCTATTTTATTTTCATTTCATGTATGGTTCATTTCTAAATGCATTCTATATTACATCAGCAGATACTCAGTCAAATAGAGATCTAACTATACAAGAGACCGAGGATTACTGAGTTATATAGTAACTCAATCATAAAAAGACTCGGCCATATATATAAACAGCCATGAAGAGATAAAGCCAGTGACTAAGTCATATATAGCAAAAAGAGATTAGCCATAAAGAGACAAAGTCATATAGAGATGTAATGTGGTCTGAGACTCATCTTATAAAGATTCAGCAATGCTATAAGTGCAAAGGTAAAGCCTCACCTGGCACATGTGAAGAAATAAGTGTAACAGCCAACCAATCATCTTGCTCTTTCATCTCATGCAGGTACAGCAACGTCTTAGCACTGACACCAGAGGATGATTTCACAGGACCACCTGGAAGAAAACAAACTGGGTTTAATAGCTTACTTTGGGTAAACAAACACACATGAATTCTTTTCTTCATAAAGCTGTAATGGACAATATTGCTAATATTAAAGAAATTATTGACATTGGTTGTTGTTGTTTTTTTATAAATTAGGACTGCAATACACCCAGCATCATATACTGGATTTAAGAGAGATAAGAAAAAGAATAAATAAATATGTAAGATTAGCAATTATACAATAATATGCAAAGATATTCACACACAGATAGATATACTATTAGACATGTATATATAAAACCAAAAAGATACAAAATAAACAAAGTATCCAAATTTTAAAAAATATAAACTCATAGAAAATTGAAGATAGCCAGTGAATAATTTCCTTTTCAAACAGAAATCAGGATTTTTAAACAGAAATAGCTGATTGGAATGTAATATAACACTATGATAATAATATGTTATCTTGGTTTTTCTGTAAATAATATTCCTAGCTTACCAAAATTAAATAAATAAAAATGGTTAGCATTTTAGTAAATGTCAGAACGTTATTCATTTCTGAAATCAGAATTTATATATATACAATTAGAGTGTACAGAATGTGAATGTTTATAAGCTATTTCTAGACTAAAGCACACTTGGTCCACAAAGAAAAGTTATTTTAGCTAAGGCTCCCAAATATAAACAAGGTACCAACCATTATACGAGGTACTAATTATACTATGACACGGGGTACCAACTATGTCATAAGGTATTAAGCATGACACGAGGTACTGTGATGTTTTGCTGGGAGATGAGCAAGATGTTAATTCTCCACCACCCCAGGCCATCTGTAACCTTAGGCTAATCTCCAAAACACACCTTCTGGCTGGCTACACATGTTAGAAAGATGAATGATAGATAATGTATAATAGAAGAGTGATAGTTCTAGAAGATTAGCTCAAGCCTCCTGATACATACAGCCAGAATAGTAAGTAAATATAGGTGACTGACTACAACATATAACATGTAAGTGTGTCACACTAACATGAGTAACTAACTGTTGATAAGTATCAACAATAAATGTATTCAATAAGAAATAACATAAGATGTCATGGTTATATATAGTGAAAAGATCAACAGTTAAAATTATTTAGTTTATGAATGTTTATAGGTCAAATCGCGACCATGTGGTATTTTAAGAGAACATTCATTGTGAGACTTATAGCACTGTAGTAGTTATCTGGTTCATTCATATGAGCAAACTATAAATGAGTTTATAAGAGAACACTGAATGTTTCTGAGTGAACTCTAAAAGTACTCTGATTAAAGTCAAGTGAATTTGATTGTATCTTGACTGAAGTCATGCAGGTGTTGACTTTATAATTACATAACTTTAGCTGATGTGTAGTCTAGGGTCCCAGCAAATGTCATTAGCAGACATGCACGCGGTCCGTTGAACCAATCCTTGGCATGTGGGTCATCTGCTCTGGTGTTGCTTCACGGTTCAATACTCATCAAAGTCAACATCCAAGATAAAGAAGTTCTATTCTGGCATTGTTTCACAACTCAACGCTCGCCGATCACTGTCTCAGATAAATTCTGATATTGCCAGGAAAATACACGTGGGCTAAGAAATTGTTCTCATGTGTTCTATGATGGAACACTCTTACTTACATTGTCATCATACATTTAAATATCATAAGCGAAATGTAACAATATAAAATATAGTTAATGTCAGGAGATAACATGAATATAGTATTAGTTAGGCAAGCAAAATCACACACCTTCGGCAGTAATATATAGAGAGGATGTTTTACTTTTGTGTTGATAACCGGCAATAAAAGTAAAATACTAGGGATATAACTTTTTAAAGCCAGGAGCTAAAATATGTGAATTTTTTAATGTGATGTCTTTAGCCCTACCTCTAACATCCCGAAGAAGGGGTGGGTGAGCCTTCTGGTCTGGGTAAGGAGACCCACTATGCAAGCTTTGAAGATAGACTGTCTTTGACTGGTGTCTACTAGAGTCCTCACAATCTTCATCAACATCATACTCTGCACCAAATGACCACTCCTGGAAGTACTTATCATTAACTATGGTGCTGAAATAATAAACAATAAGAACTCAAATGTGAGGAGCTTGATGAATTGATTAGATTTTTAAATGTTCTTCTGGTGAATATTTATACCAAAAAATAATAACAGATAAAACTATTCTGTCATATCAACACAGAAAATAAAAAATGAAAGCCACGCATTTTAGTTATTTATAATATGTTAGGATCAATTGCATACAACTAATATGTAGTCAATTATTTATCATTCAGGAGTGGATATTTTGTATTGTATATTAAAATGAGTCAGTAAAAGTTTCTTCTATGTTTCTCATGTCATCATTTAAACTGTGTAAAACCTGATGTAGATGAACATACACCCCTAACATTTTCAAAAGGTCTACAAATTAAGCCTAGCTCTCATAACTATGGTTCTAGCATAAACAAAATAAATTCCTATAGAAATATTCACATTCATAAAATGATGTTATTCTTTAATGCCAGAAAGGCATACACACATAATTTGTGGACTAATACATTACATTTTAATGAATGAAAGACAAAAAAGGAGCATCAAATAATGAAATTGGGAAGGGAACAATAAAAAACTCCATTCAGCAATCAAATACTGCATACATAAAGTTAATTTCTGATTCAAAGCCAAGGGAAGCAATCAAATACTGCATATAAAATGAATTTCTGATTTAAAGCCAAGGGAAGCAATCAAATACTGCATCTAAAGTGAATTTCTGATTTAAGCCAAGGGAAGCAAACAAATACAAATAATTCTAATACTATAATAATTATTAAAAAGTAAATAAATGATTTTGACTCTAAAAAACAAGGAAGACAATGACTGACTAATGGTGTCGGGTTGCTTTTTTTCTCTTTGAGATTTAACAGGACCTCAGAATCTGTAAAAGACTTTGTCAGATTATTTTCACAATTTTTAGAAATGTTATAAATCAAAGCTAAATGCCACATTACATTTTACTTAGCATTGTTTAGCACTATCCAGCATCCATTTTCTTGGGAGATGGGGTGGGGAAGAATTACTTATACCAGCCTTTAAGTGGATAACCAAAGAGCCCTCTATATATGCCTATAGTTTATAATTTGCATAAATTTTGCCAACTATCACTGAAAACATCAGAAATAATAGACATCACTTAAAACCCCAAAGGAAATTATCATCAGAACAATAGATGTAGTTAATTATTATTATAATACGTAAAATTAATTTTGTTACATCCAGACAAAGGTGCCCAAAGATATTTATTTACCCAGAGTTGTTGGCATCAATACCAAGAATTGAAGAATGAGCTGAAGAAGATCTGGATACATATTCAAAACTTGCAGAAGTTGACTCCTGGCCACTGCTCTCAGAACATGAAGAGGGGACTGATGTGTCATCCAAAGGAAACTGTAGCTGTTGTCTATTTTGCTTAGAGATTGGCTGTCGTGAGGAATTCTAGGTATAGAGGCATTTAAAAAAATAAATATAATGAATCTGTTTCATCTCCTTATCTAAAAATATTTAAACAAATCTATTCTGAATACCACAATAATTAACATCCTTCACTGACAAGTCAATGATATTTTTTTTTTTTTTTGGGGGGGGAGCAACATTAACAAAGGCAATATAAACATTCATATATACATATCCTACTATAAAAAGTGCTAGGTTATCTGCTGGTTCTGAAGCTGACATGCGCAATGGCTTGGTCAATGCAACTCAAGGGGCACATTACAACCCGAATAAAGTGCTTAGTGCACAGTTCATTCACATGAATTGTATATTGAACAACTGGCACAATAATCCAATAAATGGTTAATAATATTCTCATAAATGGATACACCTTACCACATAAAAGAAAGCTAACTCCTGACAAGCAAATGGATCATGAGATCATGGTTCAGCAGTGATTACATTCAGTTGCAGTGGCAAAATTAAAATTATTTATAGATCTGAATGGGGAAAACTGGTGAATAGTAACAATTCACTAGTAAAATGGGTTTAAAAGAAATATTTTCCATGTAAGTACATGAGAAGGCAAATACGACTGGGATTTAATGAAATCCAACTACTATTGCACTAATTAAAACTTAAAATAATAACATTTGCAACAACTGGTCTCAACAAATGCCGGGTTTCTTTCTATATATCACAATATGTCAGAGAAGGGGAGACCAGCAATATTAACAAGCTTACCAAAGCCCTGTATGTGATGAAATGCAGATACAAGTTTTTAAGGTGTTTTTCTTGCAGTATATTTTATAGTTTCAAACTTTTATCAGTATAGATTTGTATTTTACAATAACTGTTAGCCATGTTTTCCACTTGTTCAGCAATTTTCTCTTACATGTATTTAAATTGCTGCTACATCTAAATGAATGCTTATAAACTGTTATAGTAAAATTGGTATATTAATTTGTAATGAGAATTATTGAACAATTTAACAGTAATCTGAAATAACATCAAAAATTATGCCAATAGAAATTAGAACAGCACCAACAGACATGGAGATCATGATATTACAAAGTATACATTAGTATTAGTAGGCCTAACACTAGTAACAGAGAAACTTCATGACTTAAATGGGGGTGGTTTGCAATTAAATGCACAATTCCGAATATGCAGAATAAATAAACAACTCTCTATCACCAGAAAGCATTACAATTATAATAATTATAAGTTTAGTTAATTATAATAATAATAATTCATTAATTAAAGTAATTATAATAATAAATGTAATCAAGGTTATAAACAAAATTAATTAAAAACACAACAAATGTACTTTAAATGCATTTCAAAACCATCTGCTAATTACTATTAATAATAATTAAATTAGTAAGAAATATTTTATCTACACAATCCAAAGAGATTTGTTGAATGATGACAAACTTCCAGCAAAAATTTACAATTATTATTACAAAATAATAAACCTGAGCAAAAAATGTATAGCTATAGAAAATATCAGTGGAGTTGGGTGGGGGGGAAGAAGAATGGTGGCCCTTAATGTTCATTTAAAACACAAAAGATATCTTGTTATGAAATTATGATTAAAATAAAATAAAAATGGCAATGTTTGCAACTATAGCTGATGTTTTGGAACAAATTTTAAAACTGTTATAAGTGTGGTTAAGCAAAGACAGTTATGAATGTGACACAATGATTGCACATAGCTTAAAACAAGATAAATGAGTATAAAATTCAAAGAGATTTCATTAAAAACATCTTTGACTGTGATATAATCATAATAATGGCTGTGTATAGTTTAAATGACTGCTTTGTATAAAACTATTAAAAGTGATTAAATGTAATTAAGAACAGCTATGAATGTGAACAGCATAAGTGAGTGGTATCATACGCATAAATGTGACTTTTAAATAGACAATGTTTATCATTATGTTAAGGATCATTATGAAGAGTGTTTGAAATTGCAAAAGAATATACTTTTCTTTCAATATATGTTATTTATTTTGAAAATAGCTTTCTCTTACCTCCACACTCTTGTCAACCATATGAGCAGATCTTGCTCTGCTCAATGGGCAAGGACTGCCATCGTCAACGTCAGCATACAAAATTGAAATCACCTGAACTTCATTATGAGAGCAACCAACCAGGTATTCCTCAGACAAAGACAATGAACTTATTTCAAAGTTCCAACACAGCTCAAGAAATGGTTCCACATCTTTGTAAGTCATGTCAGAATTGGCTACTGTCTTTTCAATGACGTGAAATAGTTTCACTTCTCTCCCACAGGCAATAGCAAAGTTTCCAGTCCACTTGCACACATCCAAAGCAGTGATTATGCCATCAATCATAAGTTCAACTACTTCGAGCTGTGGAATATAATTGCCAGAACTGTGCAAGGAGTGTGCTTTACCAGCCATGCGAACTTTAGTCTTCTGCTTGATGTTTGGCAGAACATCATGATGCCAGTTTAGGTAGACACGAACAAATTTTGATATATTTTTCCAAGAACGTTTCTGTTCAAGTGTAACAATGTAATTCTCTGAAATAAAAATCAACTACCTATAGTGTTTAATGTACATGTAGGCCTATTTATAATAATATAAAGTGTAGTGTTTAGTGTTGAACTTTATCTAATCATATTTATTAAAGTAAAAATAAATACTGATGCTTAAGATTTCATAATACTTACTTTATGCAATATCTACAAAGATTTATATAATGTGTGTGTGTGTGTGTGTGTGTGTGTGTGTCCCCTATATATAGCTTTAAAAATTTTGGTTGGGCCGAAATTGTTTACTTGTAAGTTGTATGCGTAAAGACGCTAAGATACAGAAAAACATTGACTCACTCAGTTTGTTATACGTCAACATCTCAACTGTATTTATAGTGTTGAGGCTTCGCCATTCACTGAAATTGTCGCCTCCTTCATCCTGTTTGTAAATAAGTATGGAACATTGTCGGGTAGCTACAAAAACTAAATCACCATCAGCATACACTGCTAGGGGCTCCTCTACCACCGGAATAACTCGAGCTGCCTTAAAACTGTGGCATTTAAACACTCGAACCATTTCTTGTTAATCTAAAAATAAATATGTCTACGTTAATCTATGAGAACAAAAGCCGCAACTGATGTATACATTAGAACGCACACTTATTGTTTTGAAAACTATATAGAGGCCGCCATTTTGTCCGTACATATCATGTGACTGGAGTGTCAGTTTTAAAAAAAATTTTTTAAAATTTGTTCTCTGGACAACTCTCAAAGAGAAGATAATTAATAAATTAGAACGAATTGTCACAAAATATTTGATAGAACCCCATTCTGATCTGTTTTACATTTAGTATTGCTAATAATAAAGGAAATTAGAGTAATGAACATGTACGTCGTTTGTGATAGCTAAATGGGATTGTCATGTCGGCATGGTAAGACCGTGAGCCTTTATCATACCGGCACGGATCCTATACTCATTTTCATGGCAAAGTAGAATTCGTATCAAATTTTAAACAAAACCTGAATTTTTGTTATAACTAAGTTCCTTAATCGTTTATCTAATAACGGGATTAAAATGTTGGTTCATATTTATAATGACCCGCTCCATCATGGATTTTAAGATCAATATTCAGACGATACGACCGTGCCGATAACCACTTCGACAATTAAACGGATGTAGTCACAGAGCATGACTGTTTGATAATCACATTCACTCCAAGAAATCAACGAACTTTAGAAATAGACCTTACCTAGAAATCAATCAGTTGTCGTATTTATTTTCATCATACACTTTTTTTAATCGTTAAACGTAAATTGAATTTCAATTAAAGTCTATCTTAAATGTAAGATCTTTTTCAGGGCAGCAATTTCGAATAATTATGTTGTCAAAGTATTATTTTCATCTCTCTTAAACCGAGTAGTGAACACTTCAAAGAGTAAAAATATTAAATACCGGTCGGTCCTTGTTAATATTTTAGGGCTACATACTAACTCTAATATAGACCATGTGTTAACTATATAAAAGTTCATGATTTGACTGTACCGAGTCAATTTCAGTCAGTTTACTGACTGTCATAAAGTACGTGTATTAGAGTCTAGACTATATATGAGCATCTTAGTTCAAAAATTTGTAGAAATAAATTGTCTCCTCACACAACCCATCTATGTAAAACACAAGTATAACATATCAATAGCAAAATGCACGAAATATTTCTAAGTCCATTCTCTCTCAATCAATCAGTTAAGTCACCATTCAATTAATGGCCGCCTTTCATGACTGGACTTCTTGCAACAACAAATTCAAAGTGAGTGGACAATAGAATTCCCTACAGAAGGTAAACTTTTGATCTCAGCCCATTTGCTGGACTTGTTCTTGTAAATCTTAACCATTGGATAATAAAAATTACTTATCCAATTGGAAATGGTTTGGATTGCATCAGCAATTTCTAGCATATTCTCGACTCGAGTATTTTACTCCAACTCTGAAACAGATGATATTTTTGTATCATCATAAGAAGTGCCCAAGGTCGGGTCACTTTGAAAATTTAACAATTTATTTAACAATTAAGTCTAGAAATATGGATAGGCAAATTTACTCCGCCACAAGGTGCATGCTTCAATTTACAATGTTTAAGTAGTGTGATTTAATTAGCAATGAGTGTTTGAATGTGTGATTCCATTTACAGTGTGATTCAATTAACAATGATTGCTTGAGCAATGTGATTCCATTTAGATTGTTTGGGAGTGTGATTCAATTAACAGTGAGTATTGGATAGTGTCATTCATTTGACAGTGAGTGTTTAGATATTGTGATTCCTTTGACAATATTTGGGTAGTGTGATTCATTTGACAATGTTTGAGTAGTGTGATTCGGTTGGCAGTGGGTATTTGAGTAGTGTGATTCATTTGACAGTGAGTTTTTGGGTAGTGTGATTCATTTTACAATTAGTGTTTGGGTAGTGTGATTCATTTGACAGTGAATATTTGAGTAGTGTGATTCATTTGACACTGAGTGTTTGGGTAGTGTGATTCATTTGACACTGAGTGTTTGGGTAGTGTGATTCATTTGACAATGTTTAGGTAGTGTGATTCATTTGACAGTGAGTGTTTGGGTTTTGTGATTCATTTGACAATGTTTGGTTAGTGTGATTATTTGACAGTGATTGTTTGGGTTGTGTGATTCATTTGACAGTGAGTGTTTGGGTAGCGTGATTCATTTGACAGTGAGTGTGGGTAGTGTAATTCATTTGACAATGAGTGTTTAAGTAGTGTGATTCATTTGACAATGAGTGTGGGTAGTTTGATTCATTTGACTGAGTGGGCAGTGTGATTCATTTGACAGTGAGTGTGGGTAGTGTGATTCATTTGACAGTGAGTGTTTGAGCAGAGTGATTCATCGTGGACTGTGGGTGTGCTGCATGAATCGCCATTGAATAATTGGTTTGGCAGCGTGATTTATTTTATCAGTTAATTGTGTTTTGGCTTAATTCAATGCCAGAGAAATTATTCTTGCGAACTCTGTGACTGAATCCCATTGACACGAAAAAAACTATTTTAATTATTTGTACGATGTCCGTTTCACATCTTAAATGACGTGCCCTCAATGACATCGTTAACTTACTCACCTCACTTCTGACTAGAACAAATAATAATAATGTCGAGATTATTTTAATTTATTATTATTGTACTTTGATAATAGGGTCATTTAGAGAAAATAAAGTTTCCTGAAGAATTTTTTTTTTAAAAGAAAGAAAAACAAACAAAATCAAATAATTATTAGTGAATGAAGCTGGTTACATTTACAATAGCACCAGTTAAAACTTCCGTGTTAATGTTTTGTCACCTATTATTGTTGAATCACGTTCAATTTACGTGGTTGTAATCTCTCCAAAAGCATCACGACACTGCACTCAACTCCTTGAAAGTTCAGCAGAGGCAGCCCTGATTTTTTTTATGTTTGATACATGATTGCGCATCTTTTAATATCATAAACATTTCCAGCAGCAACAACCCTCATTGTAGTCGCTCCTCTCGTTCTCACCTCCAAGCCTTGGAGCTGTCTTCTAATCGTCACGGCAGACGAGAGCACGGCTGCGCGCGTCAGTTCCACACGTGATACTTTGAATGACGTCAGCAGGACTCTCACACGACAACATGCACACGCCCTCATGTAGCGTGCACAAGGAAAGGTTGTCTGTGGGGAAAAAAAATGAAATGGAAATTGTGCTAAAACTATCATCGTCAGAAATATAATTTACATATACGTCCGCTGAAATTCAAACGTTAAAAGAATATATAATATATTAATGCGTGTATTGCGTCGTTAGCCCCATGACTGACGTGT
The DNA here is from genome assembly GCA_028829895.1 of Sinotaia quadrata. Lineage (NCBI taxonomy): Eukaryota > Metazoa > Mollusca > Gastropoda > Architaenioglossa > Viviparidae > Sinotaia > Sinotaia quadrata. Next base: position 81,217,578 of record CM054179.1, on the reverse strand, counting down.
ATGCTAATTTGCTGTCTTTAGCGTCCAACGAACTGAACTACCCAAACTGAAAACCGTGGTGCATGTAATATGCAGCTATTTTAGTTATTATACTGATCAAATGAAAGGGTTTGTCTTCATAGCGGCATTAATCAACGGGCACAACTGTCTTAGTATTACATTGATCAAATTAAAGGGTTGTCTTGATAACGACATTAATTAATGAGTGCAGCTGTCTCACTTACTATATTTTTTTTTTTTTTTAGCAAAAACACAGGAATATTTCAGTTAAAGGAAATTAAATAATGGATACATCTGTCTTATTAATTTTTGAGCAAATGACAGGAATTTTTTTAGTTAAGGAAAATTAATTAATGGATGTATCTGTCTTAGCTATTATAAACGATCGTCTTAATAATGACGCTAGCTAGAACATACTTGGTTCTCTTCGTACAGTAACTAGACATCATTACTCACATTGAGTAATAGGTCAATTGTCTTCGTTTATTACGAGCTATGGATAGGGTTAACTGCTATCACATTGAGTAATAAGTAAATTGTCTTCATTTATTATGAGCTATGGACAGGATTAATTGCTATCACATTAAGTAACAGATAAGTTGTCTTAGCTATTGTAACGAGCAATGGATAGGGTTAACAGTTAACAAATCAACTTAGTTATGGCACTGAACAATAGACAATTCCTTCATAAGGGCTCCGTTCAGAAATGGTTACAATTGTCAATAAACTGACTGAGATATTTAAACCCTGTCTTCATAATCGCACTGAACAATGAACAGCTATGTCTAAGGATGGTTTGACAGAGCAGAGTTGTCTGTCCCTATTTTTGAATTAAATATTATATGTGTGACGTGACTTTCGGGTACTGTGCGTTTTGTGGGCATCAGAGTTAAAATAACAACTCATATAGAAAATATCCAATAGTTAAGATTTTCAAAGAACGAGACCAACCAATAGACTGAGACAGAAATTTACATGTTGAAAAGAATTCTATTTTCTGATCACTTTGAATTTGGTGTAGCTGAAGTCCGGTTATGAAAGGCGGCCGTTAGCTTAAAAGCGAGTTAACTGGTTGATTGAAAGAGAATGGACTTAGAAATGTTTCGTGCAATTTGCTATACATTTACTATAGTTGTGTTTTAACGTAGAGATGTATTATGTGAGTAGACTATTATTTCTACAATTGTGAATTATGATGCTTGTATGCACTATGTTAAACACATGGCACTCTTTCTAGTGAATACGTGTATAATTAATTATGTTGCATTTATTATGTTGTATGCATGTATTGGGCTAATAAATACTGTTGCAGGAAATTGTAAGTTGAGTCTGGAATTAGAGATGATAAAAACTGGCGTTTGTTCCCTGACTATATTTTACAGGAAAGAAGCATCCTTTCAGGAATTTCTGGAATGTTGTGTTTTGCTGGGTTTTTCTGGTTTTTCTTCATGGTTCCCAGTTTATTGATTTATAAACGGTTACGAAAGTGGTAGATTTGAGAAGTCTCTGCCTCAGCATATAAGTGTCAGGATACATTGTACCTGTTAAAGTATGTCAGCAAGAGTGTTTGACTACAAGGTGGAATTTCCGGTATAAAGAAGCTACTGGAAATTGCTACACTGGTGTTCTGCTTAAGGGAGCTTAATAGGGCGATTGAGCACCCTTGGATTAGTCTTGAGAGAAAAGCAGCTCATGGAACATTCTACAGCATGCTAGATGAGCATTAAAAGAATTGACAATTCTATTATGAACAATAAACTTGAGACATTGGTACAACAGTGCATGAAAAACTATTGCAGTTTCGTCATTGATATGGTTATGTACAAACTATTATGGTTATGTACAAACTATTATGGTTATGTACAAACTATTATGGTTATGTACAAACTATTATGGTTATGTACAAACTATTATCGTTTACCTCTTTATAACTCCATCTCTGTTCTTTCATAAGAATGGTCCTGTGATTTATATGGATATTAATCTGACTGCTGAATTATGTGTTAAGATACAAAACTGAAGCATTGAAATTATACGAATGTGATTTTGTGGAAACATTGATGCCAAATAATCTTTTCATTGTATTTGTTATATGTATATTTGATTGTTGATTTAATACATTTATTGTTAAATTTATTGACCACTCCAGTAGTTTTTGCTGACCTTTTATGTCTGTTTTATTTCACTCCAGTAGTTTTCACTATCATACGTCTGTTTTATTTCACTCTAGTAGTGTTTGCTATCATATGTCTGTCTTATTTCACTCCAGTAGTTTTGCTATCTTACATCTGTCTTATTTCACTCCAGTAGATTTCGCTATCTTACGTCTGTCTTATTTCACTCTAGTAGTGTTTGCTATCATATGTCTGTCTTATTTCACTCCAGTAGTTTTGCTATCTTACGTCTGTCTTATTTCACTCTAGTAGTGTTTGCTATCATATGTCTGTCTTATTTCACTCCAGTTGATTTCGCTATCTTACGTCTGTCTTATTCACTCCAGTAGATTTCGCTGACATTTTACATTTACTATATTTCACTCCAGTAGTTTCCACTGATATTCCTAAGTTTGTTGTGATATCACTCCACCTGTTTTAGCTGGCTCCTTTCGTCTGTTGTGATTTAACTCCAGTTGTTTTCGTTGCCTATTCTTAGGCATCTTTTAGTTAGGATTCTGGAAGACGACAGTCATATCGACCATTATGTCTTGGCGTACTTATTTAATATTTTTAATGATGGTCTTTGTTGAGAGTGAGCAATTTATTGTTGGTTTTAATTCGTCTTGTCTGCTTGCTTGAAGAATGAAATTTACTTTTATGTGTTCTCGTCTAAAATAAGATTTTAATAAAATCTAGTGAAGAAATTAGTGGCGCTATGATTTTCAGGAATGCTGTACTTAATACAAGCACAAACACGAAAAGTAAATAAGCGTTTTACAAAGACGAGTACTGCCCCTTGGTTCATGATTGTTGAATATCGTTCACTAGTTAATTTTGGGTTTTTATTTTTTAGTTTGTTCGAACAAAAATAATTACGAATAGAAAAAAAAGTAGGACATACCGTTAAACACTTTAACCTCCATCATTTCCTCTTCTCCTCCTCCCCTTCTTCTTCTTCCTCCTCCTCTTCTTCTTCTTCTTCTTCACCCTCTTCCTCTTCCTCTTCTGGAGGTTCTTGTTTCGTGGCACCCTTTAACAAAGGTGTGAACTCTTCCTCGTCAATCTCCTCCGTTGTCGTAACAAACAGTCCCCCTTGTGTCGCCTCTTCTAGTTCCAACTCTTCTGTTGTCGTTAAAATAATTTCTGGTGTTGTTCTGAGGATCGTTGGTGCAAACGTGGTTTTAACCACGGACTTAGATGGCGTGACATTTGTGGATGTCGTTGTATTTATTACGAAAACGTTTGCATTTGTCCTTTTTTCTTGCGTGTCAGTATCTAACGATGATTGGTCCATCGTATTTGTTGACTCTGTAATCAGCGTTGGTTGATCAGCCACGTGAGTAGACTGAGAAAATAACAGAGATTGTTCAGCCTCATTTGTAGATTGTGAAACTAATGGTGATTGGTTAGCCACATCTGTGAACTTAGAAACTAATGGCGATTGGTTAGCCACATTTGTGAAGTGAGAAACTACTGGCGATTGGTTAGCCACATCTGTGAACTTAGAAACAAATGGCGATTGGTTAGCCACATCTGTGAACTTAGAAACAAATGGCGATTGGTTAGCCACATTTGTGAATTGAGAAACAAATAGCGATTGATTAGCCACATTTCTGAACTGAGAAACAAATGGCGATTGGTTAGCCACATTTGTGAACTGAGAAACTAATGGCGATTGGTTAGCCACATTTGTGAACTGAGAAACTAATGGTGAGTGGTTAGCCATATTTGTAGACTTTATCAATGAAGCGCGGTGATTGGCTAGATTCCTTAAGAAGGCATTGTTGTATTGCTGGTACAATGGATGTGACTGTCTTAGAAAATTTATTATCATTAATAAATTTCTATCTATTCTATTTGCAACAGGATGTGTCCTTCGGTTCAGACCATGTCTACGAGCAATGACGAAAGTACCAGTTCCATTCGTGAGCAGAATACAAAAGTTCCAGAAAGCAATCAGGCAAATGCATTTCTCGAAAATGGTGTTAACGGCCATGTTGTGTAAGTTTTCAAAGACCTAGTCCTTCTTTTATCAAATAAGTCTTCTATCAATTTTCTGACTGCTTAAATATTATCAAAATAATTTTCAATTAAATTATAATTCAATTAATCAATTTATTTGCGGTTATCTTTTCGTTTGTCTGTTTCTTCGCTGATCACTCAGTGTAGACCTCGAAATTTAGAGAGTGGTTTACAAACGAATTTTTTTTAAAAATCGAAATCGTTATATCTGCCATACTATAACTATTTTTCTCCAGACCTTTTGTTGGCATAATAGTGCTATAATTTAAAACTTAGACATTCTTGAAAAAAGATTTGTTATCAATGGTTGATATATTTCCTACCAAGCAAATCTAAGCATTAACTTACCTGACAAAGACTAAATCTTTATATCTTGACCTAAGACATGTTTGCAAGCACATCCAATCGAGAGTGTCACGTGACCAGACAGTGGTCGAGAAATCAAGAAATATGTCCTGTCAAGTAATTTATTACAAAATGGGCAAGATATTCTCAGCAGAGCAATGAGGGATGGGTAAGTCGTGCTAAAGAGAGAAGACATATGTGGGTTTAGGAATCCAAGGTGGCTGCTTCAGGATTATGATAAGAGTGAAAACATCTTATTGGATACTTTGTCTTACGGGAATTTATGACGTCATACCACTTTGCTTCCGTCTCATATGTGACGTCCTTCCAGATGTTTCCGCTTGAGGTTATAATTTTGACCTATATTTGTTTATGCCCACTTGCTTTTGACAGCCTCTCTGCACATTATCATTATATCACCTTCAATTGACCATAGAAGCAAGAGACACCCATTCACACGCACACACACACACACACACACAAACACACACACACACACACATACATAGGCGCATTTTGTTTTTCTCTAACCTTGTAAGACATACTCCGTAAATCTTTTATAAACAAGTACTTTGTTCCCACATTCGTTCAGTCACGAGCCAGTATATCCGGTTAAATCAATAGTAACGTTTCCGAGAGAATAAATAAATAAAACAGATTGTGCATGTAATTATAGACTTAAACATGTGTACGATAGTAATGTCAGCCAAAAGTATAAATAAATTAAGCTGGCGTTTTATGCATTATGATCTTTTCTTGTACTCTTGTTGATGTAATTTTAATTTATCATCACTTTAAAAAAAGACTAATAGTCATTTGATTTTGTTGTATTTTTAAAGCTTGTGTCCCCTTTCCTTTTATTTTACCTAACTTTACAACGCCAAAATATCCACCACGTGAGAGATGGAGGATCATTAATAAAATAAAATAAATATTCTCATCACTTGAAATTAGTTATGAAAGATTAATAATAATTATTATCTTCATTAACAAAGTGGTGTGCCCGTGTCACAGATAGATAGATGAATGGATGGATGGGTGGCTCGGTGGATGGATGGATGGATGGATAGATAGATAGGACCGTACTCATTTAAACAGACTTTAACCTTTAATTTCACACTTTACGTTAATTTACGGGAATGCATTTAGATAAGCAGTTTATTAAAATCAGTTTTCTTCGGAACCAGCTTATAGTATCTGTCAATACTGTTCACATTGATTGACTTTCTTCTCGTGGAGTGTTCATCTGAATAATCTTTTTCTGTTTTCCTCTGGTAATAGGATTGCTGGGCTGGAAACGGCGAGTTCAAGTGTAATTTTCGCCACTTGTGCGGAAAGATGCAAGCTGACTTCTACATGCGCGGATTGCCCAATTTTACGCGCGTGTATGTACGAGGCACAGTGGGGAGGGATTTGTACACTTATCGCTCGCGTCTGCGGTCTTAGTGCGTCGGACTGAGATGCAAATACAGTGCACACGTCACAGCGTCATATCCAATTTTATCCCATACTAGGAGCAAAACTCCTGTAGTCAAGTGGTAGGTCAAATGAAGGATAGAGAGGAGGGATAAATGCGAAGACTGGGGAGATTAGCGTGTCGTTAACCTACCATTGCATCTTTTTAACCCTTTCGGCGCCGGACACATCTGTGAGGAGCGCAGACTGCAAGAACTTACGGTGACTTTCAACTGAGGGAGTAAACTTGTAAATAAATTCTTCTCACCAGACATTTTTATCACTTCACTCCTTCCTTCCTTCCTCTCTCCATCTGCCGTACGTATGGGACTGACAAGTTTTATGCAAATGAGCTTGTAGATGAACAAGAGGAAAGGTGCATGGCAGGTGTGGGGACAACTGATTACTGATACTGTACTAATTATTCATGCAACTTACATACTCGCACACGCACGCAGAGACACGTATTTGTGTGTGTGTGGGGGGGGGGGGGCGGGATGCATGTTAAAATTAATATCTATATGTTGTTCGTGTTGGCTGAAAGCAAGAAAGAACACAAGTTTTGTTTCTGTTTGCTTGAGTATTAAATTTTCCCCCTTTTTTGACATCAAGAAAGAACACGTGTTTGCATCTGTTTGTATGTATGTTAAGTTTGTCTTGGTTAACTGCAAGAAAGAACATGTCTGTTTACTGTTGTTTACAGGATTGTTAAATTTGTCTTGGTTAACTGCAAGACAATTTATGTGTTTACTGCTGTTTGCGTATGCTGGCACGCGTGTATTTGTGCTTGTGTACTATAGCACATCGTGACAGACGAGGGATCAAAACCTGAAATATTGTCCAGGATTGCGTTGACAATAACAGCAATGGCAAGGCTGAAGACAGTTTGGAAAGAAAAAAAAAACATCTCAGTCAGCTCAAAGATCAGACTGACGCGCTGCTTGGTTGTATCTGTGTTTTTATATGCCCATCCTCAGGAGAGACTGACAGACTGTGAGACTGTAATGTGTCCTAGAATGAATGTGACACTGTAATGTGTCCTAGAATGAATGTGAGATTCTGAAATGTCCAATAATGAAAGTGGGATAGACCATTAGAGTAATTAGAGTAATTAGAATCCATTTATTGACATAGATTTATCTCAAGTCTCTAGGGTTGTTTCTATGGATTGTACTTGCCTTTAGAGTTCTGGACTGAATCTCAGCCCTTTAGAGTTATATTGTCATAGAAAGACATAGATTGATCTCAATCCTTTAGAGTTAGGTTGTTTAAGAGTGAGCTCAAGTCTTAGAGTTACATTACTGTTTAAGACTGAATTCATGTCAATAGGGTTATATTGTCGTCATAGACTGAACTCAATCCTTTTCACTTTTGTTGTTTAAGAGTCACAAGTCTATAGAATTATGTTGTTATCATAGAGTGAATTCAAGTCTTTAGAGTTATGTTGTTATCATAGAATGAATTCAAGTCTTTGAGTTATGTTATTATCATAGAGTGAATTCAAGTCTTTAGAGTTATATTGTTGTTATTGTTGTCTTAGACTGAATTCAAGTCTTCAAAGTTGTTTTCTGGAGAAAAAGTACTGAACTCAGAATGATAGTTCTTTCTTTTTGCTCCTACTACCTTTCTGGGGGAATTAGGGATCAATAACTGTTATATATACACACAATATATTCAAGAATACACAAAACACTAGTATATTTAGACCTAAGGAAAAACAGAAAGAAAGGGGGGGAGGAGCAAAGAAAGAAAGGGGGTGGAGAAAGAAATGGGGAAGGGCAAAGAAAGAAATGGGCACAGAAAGAAAGAGGGCAGAGAGAGTAAGGGGGTGGAGAAAGAAAGGGGGCAGTGAAAGAAACGGGGAGGAGAGAGAGGATAAATGAGATACGTGTAAGGAAGAGAAAGAGAAGGAAAGATACAAGGAAATGAGAAAGAAATTTGAACTTGGGAGAAATTGAAAACAAGGATAGCAAAGATAGACAGATGTGAAAAGGGGTGAAGGTGAAAGAAACAAAGTAATAAGAAAAGCAAGAAGAGAAAATGGAAAGAAAGAAAATGGAAAAGCAAAAACCCTAGAAAACAAAAATAAATTTAAGAGGAAACAAAGAAAGGGGAGAGAAGAGAGGGAATGAGAAAAATATAAATAGTAAGAAAAATAATAAATAAAACGAGAGAGAAAAGAAACTAACAAACAACCAAAAAGAAAAGAAAGAAACAAAGTTAGAAGAGTGCAGAGAAGGAAAGAGAAAAATTGTAAATGAGAAAGAAAAATCAAGAAAAAAAGGAAAGAAAGTTTGAAAGAAAAAGAGACAAACAAATTTTTAAAAAAACAACAACAAAGAAACGAAGTTAAGGAGAGGAGAAAATGTGAAAGAAAAATCATCAAAGACAAAAGTATAGAGACAAGAAACAACAAAAGAACAGAAAATGGAAATCAGAATGAAACATATTAGTGAAAGAATATTCCTAAGAAGAAAAGTGAATAAACAAACAAAAACGGAAGAGAGAAGGAAAGAAATATAAAAAATAGGAGAGTGAGAAAGTATATTAGATGACGTATCGTGTTGCTAAGAAGTAGGTTAGACGACATATCGTGTTGCTATGAAGTAGGTTAGACGATATATCGTGTTGCTATGAAGTAGGTTAGACGATTTATCGTGTTGCTATGAAGTAGGTTAGACGATTTATCGTGTTGCTATGAAGTAGGTTAGACGATTTATCGTGTTGCTATGAAGTAGGTTAGACGACATATCGTGTTGCTATGAAGTAGGTTAGACGATTTATCGTGTTGCTATAAGTAAATAATCGACGTTTCAAAAGCAAATCAAAACTAAGCAGGGTATAAGATTTTCAAACTGCTATAAAGTCCGTAAGATGTGGTCGTGTAATACTACTATAAAGTATACAGATATAGATGTGTCATACTGCTACAAAATATGTACGATGTAGGCGTGTGACACTACTATAAAAGTATACATATATAGATGTATCATACTGCTACAAAATATGTACACACTTAATTTATATACTCCTCAAATGTTGGACACACATTTCAAGTTGAATTTCTCGACAAAAGAACAAGCTCAGATATGATTAAACTGTGCAATAAAAAAAAAAACCAATAACATTTTACAAATTAAATTTGAAATGGAAATTAGTTGAGGAGAAACAAGAAAAGGGAGTGACGAGGTTTATCGTAACGTCATTGTTCGTCAACTTTACAACCTCCATCCGTGACGTGGAGACTAAGAATACACGAGTGAAAAACTACGACACATGGGTTTTGTTCATATTATTATTATTGCTATACATTCACTCGTACCTCTAAGTGCTACACATTCACTCACCTCTAATTGCTTCTCAATCACCCATACCTCTAAGATTGTAAGGTTATTATCAAATCAGGGTCCGCGAAGGTGATCGAGAGAAATTAGCTTTTGCCACACCTGGTGGCCACTATCAATGGAAGGTTGTGCCGTTTGGTGTACAAAACGTGCAAGCTATCTTCACACGTATGGTGAGGAAACGTATTGATCTCATCAAGAGTGACAGTTTATCCATCTTTATGGACGATCTTTTGATCGCTACTCTTACACGGACTGAGTCTATCAAATTGCTCCGTGCTTTGCTTGCAAGGTTGCAAGATTTGGCAGGTTTGGCAAGGTTTGGCAGCACGTCCTTCCAAATGTCAGATAGGCAGTTAAGGCACTCAGTTACCTAGGCCAGGGCCAACTTTGACCACACGAAGACAAGATTGTCATTTGTGAGATGCACCACACTCTGTAGCCAAGAAGACATACGGTCCTTCTTAGTTATGGCTGGATATAATCAGAAGTTTATTCCAGCCTTTAATCAGGTTACGATCCCACTATCTAATTTGACTCATAAGGCCACCTCTGAAATAGAAGTATGGACAGACGAGTGTGAATCTGCATTTAAAATGCTCAAGGTCACACTCACTCGTTGCTGGAGCACCGTGACAGTGAAATAGATCCGGAACCGATCATGTACGTCAGTCGTAAGATCTCTGATGCAGAAGCGTGCTACGTCAGAAATTGAATGCTTGGTAGAGGTTTAGGCCAGAGAGAAATTTCAACCCTATTTGTATGGTCGTGAGTTCGTACTGCAAACAGGCCACCAGTCGCTTGTTTATTTATCCAGAGCTAAGCACTCCAATACACACATCTTGCGTTGGTCACTCTTACTGCAGCAATATACATTTTGCGTAGAGTGCATTTGCTGGGAAAAACAACAACATCGATGCAGATTTTCTGAGCCGCTGAAGGAAACACAGATGCACGCAGTCCTGTGCGCGCATCCCCCCCACCTCAGTTACCCAGATGCCTTAGACTTCGTACCGCTGACCCACTGAACTTGTTGTCCTCATGAGGTCAACACTTGAATCTCATAACGCGATCACCACTGTCGCACGGATGTTAACTGTTTATTTACTTACCTGATATCCTGTAATTATATGACCTGAAGCTAGATGCATTAAAACCGTATTCACCTAACGACGCCATTTTCTGAAGAAAAATTTAACTCGTCACACACATGTGAGAGGAATGCATAAGAACTGTATGCCGTTTCCTTGGTATCTCTATTTAATCGAGGTCGTCATTATCATTACTATTTCTGTTTTGACTTCATATTAAAATGTCACTTTAAAATTATTATGAATAGACCTTGAATTAATTGAATTAATGAACCTAATGTTTTATATATTGCTAACCCTGTACAAGTAGTTATATTTATAGTTGGTGTTAGTATGATTTTAATAAACTTGGAACCAAATTTTATTCAATGTCGATCGGTGTTAGTGTAGATTTTTATAAACTTGGAACCCCAATTTTATTCTTAGTCGGTCGGTGTCAAATAATGGCTTATGTAGCCCACACCCACCCCTCCTCTAAAAATAGACTACACGTAAACCTAATTAACATCTTGCCCATCTCCAGCAAAACGTCACAAGCGATAGTAAATCAGTTTCGGAATATAATGTTATCTCTTTACTCTTGCGGCCCGGTGGTAGTGGTTGTGATTATGTTATGGTTTTAACGTCTCCAATGGAGCTTGCCTTGATCATTTCGTCAAAAGACGTTATCTGATCTGGAGTGCTCCTGTGGGATCCCACAGTCTCACATTGCGTCCCGAGGTGGAGGACGGGAGGGTTGGTGGACATCATTGTAGATGTGTAGTTTTATTGATATGTACCTATGGTCAGCAAGTGAATTATATGGAGACCATTTGTAGTTAATTATTATTATATTTGTTGCTGTTATTACTATATAATATAGTATTTGTTGTTGCTGCTATTAGTATTATTATTATTTCCCTACAATAATCAGCTTGTTAATGTTTAAATACAAAACAGTCACATGCTGGCTGAAAAGTGTCATTCAAAGAGGGGAGGCAACTGGTAAAGTCTGTCACGTTGTGACAAGGTGAGGGTGGAACCAGAATTTGTGACATCACATTTTTTTTTAATTATACACTCTGCTTTGTTGTTTTGTTACTGTGATATTATTTTTAATTGTTTTATAAACTTATGCTGCACGTAATATTTTATAAGAATCACGATCTCCATCTCTGCCAACAATAAAATATTTTTTGACTTGTGCATATCATGAATTCTATATTTTTTCAAGCCATTATAAAAAAACGTTTAATAAACAAAAGGTTGTATGTTTGTCGCCATTTGTGTCAAATATTGTTTTAGATAAGACGAGGTGAACTTTGATTTCACTGTTTTGTTTTCCGCAATAAACAGCACTCACCCTCCTTTCATGTTCTGTATCATTGATTGAGCTACATCGCTAGTGATTAACATGATTCGAATATTTAACTGACTTTCGTGCATATTTCAATGAGCACTCATTTTTGTGTAATTATTATCAAATGTATCAATCTCATGCATCCAGACACTGATTTCAACTCCAATCGGTCAGAACAAGCACACGTATCGATGTCATATGATAGGAAGTTTTCCCATATAATTTATATAAATTTTCATGACATGGACAATTTTATGAAACGCTATTTGTAATTCATATGACGTGGATGCTGCATAATGCTCAGTTTGGAAGTGAAGTCCTGAACAAATGAGAGTTGTCCATGGTGGCAGATTTATTGACCTGTGTTTGGTATTTGCGTTAATTAGGTGAGCGAGTGTTTGTTTGTTTTAAATTGCGCAACCATGGCCAGCAAACGACCATGGCCAGTAAACGTGGCAAGTGATTAATGCAGTGTGTGTGTGTGTTTGAGTATACAAGAAGGAACATTGTTACCAACAACCGGGCTGGCAGAGGTGGTCCGAAAGGGTTGAGAAAGTCATAATAGTATTAGCTCTAGGTAATTGGCTTGATCAAAGGTGTATCTAGCAGAGACAGATGTGGTTCCAAGGGGAAATAAAAGTAATAGAGAATTTTACCCTGTACTCTTTTTCCAATCTTCTCTTGGGATAAACGTTTTGAGACTGGGTCCCTCCCTATTGTACATGGAGCAGTAAACCCTGGCTGGATAAGATAAAGGCGTCTTTGTATTGTGTGAATGGTTAGGTTTTATTAGGATGCTATGTTTAGTTTTGAACATGTTTATCTTTTTTCTTTCATACTTAGTACTTATTAATGGAGTAATTGACAGGACATTTAGACTCTGCAATTGCTTGTGTTTTAGGGATTTTGGTTTCATCTTGATCTTTATCTTTGATTTCAATTTGGAATCTGTTCCTGATGTGATGGGATGTCCTATTGCTAGTCTACCAGCGTGTTGTACGTCACTCCAGTGCACTGAGATAAATCACGATCGCGAACGTGACTACAGTGTGGCTTGATCTTGCTCTGTGTGACATTATGATGAAAACCAGGACATAGTGTATATTACTTATTTTTCTAAATATTGTTAACTTTTTAAAATTAAAATTCTTTTTATTAACTGTTCAATCTCGCGTATTTGTTAATGAAATGTAATTTTGTTATCGTAGTGATAATCTAATGATTACATCTTGTACTCTGTTTGCCTATTTATAATTGTTGTACATATATTTCGTAAAATCGATTCTCAGCTTATAACTGAGTGGGGGCCGTAGTCATCTTGGCGGCGTACCAGTATATCGGCGTAACAGTAGCAGATATACATATATAACCAGTGCCCATACTCTTATGCACTGGCACTTGTAGATGTCTTGTATCACAACTAATTACCAATATTTGATACGATCCATTATTACAAAGTCACCCCAGGGTATAGCGGCGACAATCAATCTCTTCAGTTCATTGCCGAAGCAGTTACAATGTAGTTACAATGCAATTACAAAACAGTTACAATGCAGTTACAATGTAGTTACAATGCAGTTACAATGCAGTTACAATGCAGTTACAATGTAGTTACAATGTAGTTACAATGCAGTTACAATGCAATTACAATGTATGCATCAATGTATACGCAGAGAGAGAATGAGTCTGCAAGCTTGAACATAACTGCAAAATTGGTACAGGACGGTCCGAAGGATTGTGAAAATAACAAGGCTGAATTGGGTTCAAGTAAAAACAAGTACCCCAAAATGTGTTGCAAACTTCATGGCAACTTGAATGCCAGAAGGCAGGCAGTCATACTTCATGGCAACGTGAATGCCAGAAGGCAGTCAGTCATACTTCATGGCAGCTTGAATGCCGGAAAGGCAGTCAGTACTATGTTATACATATTGATAAACCTATCACCTTCCACGCTTCGCCAGTCACACTAGCAGAGAACACACTAGCAGAGAACACACTAGCAGAATCAGAGAGCGGGATCGGAAGAGTAGTCCCATTCGGCCAATGTCCTTTACTAAGAACACAGATCTATAGAATCTCATTCATCCCATGTTCTCTCCAAAAAAACTAATATGCTTTGAAGTTTTATAGATCATTCTATAGTCTCTCCAAAACAACTAATTTGCTTAACAGATCTATAAAACTTCAGTCATTCTATAGTCTCTCCAAAACAACTAATTTGCTTAACAGATCTATAAAACTTCAGTCATTCTATAGTCTCTCCAAAACAACTAATATGCTTAACAGATCTATAAAACTTCAATCATTCTATAGTCTTTCCAAAAAAACTAATTTGCTTAACAGATTTATAAAACTTAATTCATTCTATAGTCTTTCCAAAAAAAACTCATTTGCTTAACAGATCTATAAAATTTCATTCATTCTAAAGTCTTTCCAAAAACTAACTAATTTGCTTAACATATCTATAAAACCTTTTGAGGGACCTGGTTCTTTCCACAAAAAAATATGATAAAACATACCTGTAGAGTCCCATTCAGACAATGTTCTAACCAAAGAACATATAAACTTAATAGTCTGTAAAACCCTATTCAAACAATGTTCTTTCCAAAGAACTATTATACTTAACAGATCTGTAAAACTCCATTCAGAAAATGTACTTTCCAAAGAACGAAGATATTTGAAGAGATCTGTAAAAACCGTCGCGGAATCATGGAACTGTTATTCTATTCGTCGCAAGGCGGCTGATTTGGTTCTGGGAGACCAAACATATTGTTCCGGCAAACACCAGTAGTTTTACTGACTTGTCCATTTTTGTCATTAATGAGATTGGAAAAACTCAGAGAATCAGAAAATCTCATTTGGTATTTTGATTTCCATCGATATATGTGGTTCTAAACCGTTTATTATATTACAGTTGCGTGTTTTAAATACATGTGGGGGGAGGGGGGAGAGGGGGAGAGAGCGAGAAGAAAAAGAAGGAGAATGGGAGAAGAGGGAGAGATTTGAAGAGAGGAAGAGTGAAAGAAAAGAGAAAGCATTGAGAAAGAGAGCAGAGAGTTAGAGATAATGCGAAAGTCAAAAAGCAAGAGAACAAAAGAAGAGGGCAAGAGAAAGACAAAGGAAATATAGAGAGGGAAAGAGACAAAAATTGAAGCAGAGGTGAAAAGAGGGAGGAAGAAAAGAGAAATCATGATGAATAAGCAGAAAGGAAAAAAATGGAAGGGTGGTGGTGGTGGTGAATAAAAGAAAGAAAAGAAAAATTGGAGTGGAGGTGAGAGAAGGAATGAGGGATAGAGAAATGGTAAGCTATTAAATTAAAACAGAGAGAAAGAAAAAGAAGGGAAAAAAGAAGAGAGAAAACAGAAAATAGACATATACCACAGATTGACAAGAAAAATGTAAACGATTTAGTAAATTCCGTAAATCTTTGTTCACTTTGTATAGTTGATGATGGCATTTGTAAAATAGTTTCTCACTGGTGTGAGAAACTGAAATGCTAGTGTATTGTATAAAGTGGGTATAAAAGCATGCGGTATAAAGTGTACCAAAACCAAACCACTCCAATTAAGTTAGAGCTAATCCTAGAGATAGGATAAAGTGAGCACTAAAAGTGTATCAAAACCAAACCACTCCTATTAAGCTAGAGCAAATCCTACAGACAGGATGATGACGAGACACGTATCAGCATTGAAATACCTCACTTCTAAAGTTGCTTGGTAGACGTTTTGTAAACCCTCCTAACGAAAATAACACTCTGAGTAACATTTTGTTGTTGTTGTGTTTAATGATTATGAGGTTGTTAGCCACGTTTTGACCGTCCATTACTCAATTTAAAGCATCAAACAAAAGCATAAAGATATATTGGGCGTCAAAGAGGAACAATTGAAGATTAGGGTTTGTATAAAATGGTAAATGATGAATTCTGCTAGTCCGAATTCAATTCATTTTAGAAATTCCACTGCAACTTTGTCGCCTCCTGACCTCCACGATCAGTTCATTTCCCCGCGTGCCTTGACTTGCACGCGTGATTGTGATACGGGCATGTTTCACACCTGATGGTATTGTTGACGGATGCTGGTGAATTTATTTTTTTCAAGGAGTAATAATTTTATTTCTTCGGCGACCATAATAGAATATTTGAACACAGGTTATTCCGTTTTCTACTATCAGAATGGCACTCTCCTAGGCTTGATTATTATGAATCACTTTCATAAGTAAAATCTAGTTTTTGCTCTAAGATTGCATTGTGAATTTGTCAAATAAAAATACGTGAAAGGCTGATTTCTACATCCCAGAGTTCAATTTATATTTCAACGTCAATTTCATCTTCTTTTAGTACGTATATTGATTTCAAGTAATTCATTCAGTAATATTTTTCAGAGTGCAGACATTTTGACATCACAAATGAAGATGGCATAACTCTTGCCACTCAGAGTAAGAGCAGGGGAACTGATTTCGCAACGATGCAACTTGGATTTTCAAATTAATAAACAGACGTTAATGAATTTCTCATTATTATGTATTTCTTGCGTCATGGCATTTCATGAGCACAGGCTTTTAAAACAACTTTGTTCTTTATTTGGTCTTCAGGCAATCTGTAAAATAAAATAACGTATTTTTACAATGAAACTGTATCGTGTAGTGACCGTAAGGCAACAGGACCACGTGACCTCAATTTTGAAATGCTAATGTGAGCTTGTCAGGGAATGTTATGAGTTAAACCTAAATGCAATATTCTTGAAAGTAAAGTTTAAAAAATCATAATTTAATGTTGCCTCTTTGGCTTGATCAAATTAAGGATTTCGCTCTTACATTGTGTCATAAACGACACAGGCTTCCGAAAGAAGACTGACACACCTACGCGTGGAATGAAGACTAACAGATGTAGGCATTATATTTTCGGTTGTTGAATGCAGTCTGCAGAAAGATCTTACAGATTAAAAAATAAATAAAATCCATCTCCCTGTACTTTTCGATGACATAAAGGCCACAAAACCCTTTAAGTTGCCGTTGACAGATGTAGAACAACTTAGCGTTACAAATCAGTACTTTATTTTTTATTTTGACTGTTAGCAACCGGGGAGAAAAAGAACAGGTGGAGTTAACTGTCCACGAATAATTCAAACCATGTAGTCTCACACGGTGTTATTTGGACAAAGAGCTGAAAAACAGTAATTTGTCATTGGT
This sequence comes from Sinotaia quadrata, assembly GCA_028829895.1. Lineage (NCBI taxonomy): Eukaryota > Metazoa > Mollusca > Gastropoda > Architaenioglossa > Viviparidae > Sinotaia > Sinotaia quadrata. Next base: position 81,200,639 of record CM054179.1, on the reverse strand, counting down.
GTTCATTAGTTACTCGACAGAAGCATCTGTCTAGTTGTAGACATTGATGTGTCTAGTCTGGTTATGTTGTTTAACATAACAGTTTGTAACACTTGTATTCTTTAGGTATGAAAAGTATGTCGTGTGTCTAATTATGATCTTTGGACATGCTCTGGACAGACGCACGTGATCATTGGGGGTTTTCAGGTCTTATATTAACACCTGTGTAACCACCAACTTAGAAGATCCTTAAATATACAGTTATATTTGTCTTTCTTGCTCTTGGATGCTTACTAGATATACAACTACTTTTGTATAGCCATGGCACTTGGATGCTATTCTTTACAGACAACTGCATTATTTGTCAAGTCTGGTCATTGATGGTATTCTTTACAGACGACTGCATTATTTGTCTAGTCCGGTCATTGATGCAATTCTTTACAGACAACTGCATTATTTGTCTAATCCGGTCATTGATTGTATTCTTTAAAGACAATTGCATTATTTGCCTAGTTTGCCATTTGAGCTTCCTAGAAGATAACTGCGACATCTCCTAGTGATGTTCTTTGGTTCTCAGTCTAGTCAGGTTATCTCTGGTAAGACAGTAACAGTAGTTGTTAAGTCATGGTCATTTGACGTTCTCTATAAAGACAATTATATTTCTCAAGTCGTGGCCATTTGATGTTCTTTATAAAGAAAATTACATTTCTCAAGTCATGGCCATTTGATGTTCTTTATAAAGACAATTACAACATTTCTCAAGTCATGACCATTTGATGTTCTTTATAAAGACAATTACATTTCTCAAGTCATGTTCATTTGATGTTCTTTATAAAGACAATTACATCATTGCTCAAATCAAGGCCATTTGGTGTTCATATGGCTTCTGACAGACAGCAGCATTTCTCGAGTCGTGACCATTGATATTTTTTTGAAGACAATAACATTCATCAAGTCATGACCATTGATGTTCTTTAGGCAGGCCATTACAACTTTGTCAGGTCAAGGTCATTCGTGCTCTCTGTACTTCGTCATAACCGTTCTTCTTTAGGCAGCAATTACACCGATGCTCAAGTACTGGTCACGTGCGCTCTCTGAACAATTAATGGCAATATTCTTTCTAGTCTTGGCCACCGGTGCTCTCTGGACATTTAATGACGTCATTCTTTTACAGTCTTTGCCAGTGATGTATTCTGGACATTTAATGACGCAATTCTTTTACAGTCTTTGTCAGTGATGTATTCTGGACATTTAATGGCAACCTTCGTTTTAGCCTTTGCCAGTGGTGCTCTCTGGACATTTAATGGCAACATTCTTTTTAGCCTTTGCCAGTGGTGCTCTCTGGACATTTAATGGGAACCTTCGTTTTTAGTCTTTGCTAGTGGTGTTCTCTGCACATTTAATGGCAACATACTTTTTAGTCTTTGCCATTGTTGTTCTCTAGAATATTCTTGTTTTCTTATTGTCAAGTTGGAAATGCATAATTTACCGTCTTCTTAAATATACGCAAAAATAGGTGGAAGCTAATGCTCCTACTTCTGTTTCACTTTCTTGATTTGAACTCTGCCTCTAGATGTGGACTCTTCTAGGTGTATAATCTTGTTATATGTTTTATTTCTAAGCACAAACTCTCATTCTATATTTTAGCACTGCCTCTATCGGACTCTCCTTCTTTGTTCGAACTCTTCCTCTAATGGACTCTCCTTCTAGATGTAATCTCTGCTTCAAGCTGTTGATTCTCTTTCAAGATGCGGACTCTCTACCTATGCGTTTTCTTTCCTGTGCAGACTCTTATGTTCTTTGAAATCAATTTGTCACTTCACATTATTGACTATTGACAAAAGATCATATAAAAATGTGTAAGATCCTTATTTCTGGAATATATGGGAATGATTGGACTAGAGAGTTCTGTTATGTTTACGAATACAGCATATTGAACAACAGGCTCGTAAACTAAAACCTCTATTGTTCAATATTCATTCTTTTCTATATAGAGACAATATAATGTATGCACTCCTCAGGTAAAACTCTATTGTGTTCGTGTTGTCTTAAAGCCTTGCCCCACTCACTTAAACTATGGAAACATTTTTTTTTTCGATTAGATTTCATTGTTTAGAGTGTGTGACTGTCAAATTGTTTTCTTATTACTTTATTTCTTAATTTATTTTATTCTTCTAGTATATAAATTTACATCCGAGCAATATTTTTTAATCATCAATGCTAACAGTTTTCAAAACGTGATAAATAGATTTATCATTATTTTCCGTTGTCATGACCTTGGTCATCCATTTTATCGATGCATTGCTTTCCATCGTCATTACCGCCGCTCTCCTCGTCATTTTGTAAATTATTTTTAGCACTATTAATGCCATTTTGTAATCGTTATTATTCACATTCACGCTTATTAAATTTTTATTTATTTATTACCATAATGGCTAGGATCCGCATTCATTGTGTTTGAGCATTCGCCACCATCTTATTAGCTCGAGTTTATGGCATAACGAATGCGCCATACCTTATTTCAGAGAAAAAAAATACTTCGCGTATGCACCACTTATAGAAGGCACTTGATAAGGACACAATCTTGAGTTTCCATGCGCTGTTAACCAGATATATTCTGTAATGGAAAATGGCTCTTGTAAGGGGGGAGGGGAATTAAAGTATTATCATTTGTTTTTTAAATGCTTCTTCAGGACAGTTGTAGGCGACTGTACAGGAACTGTAAAGGTTCAATGTCTCGCTAGAATATGACTGTTGCTGCTCGTTTGAACGGTACCAAGTGCACTGTTAATTAGGTGGGTGGGGGTTTTATTGTAAATTTTGTTGGGTGAAGGGCTTAACCGTGACGTATATAGAATGGAAATGTATGGTGAACTTGTGTAAGGGGCATTTTGTGAGTTGTTATTATGGGATTTCGTTGGGATAATTGCTTAATGTGTGAGGTGAGTTTGGGGGATTTGTTGCAAGTTGCGTAAAGTTGGTGGTTTAATGTGAGTTGTGAGAGTTAGGGTATTTATTGTGAGTTGAGTGAAGGGGACTTACTGTGAGTAGTGTTGGGGCTAACTATTAGTTGTATTGTGTAAGTGCTTAACTGAGTTGTGAATGGAAGAGTTTACTGATTGCTGTGTAAGGAGTTGGGGTTACTTTGAGTTATGAGGTGGGGGCTTACTGTTATTTGAGTACGGGGGTTACTGTGAGTTATTTGAGGTGAGAGCTTACTGTTATTTGAGTACGAGGGTTACTGTGAGTTATTTGAGGTGAGGGCTTACTGTTATTTGTGTAGGGGAAGGGTACTATTAGTTAAGTGAGGTGGTGGCTTACTGTTATATGTGTCAGGGACTGTCTGACAACCTATACACTATTAGGCTTTGGCCTGGGTCAAACATTTTCTTTTCTAATCAACACTTATTGATTTTGCTTCTCTCGTTCGTTTTCATAATTTTCTATTTCGTTTTATGTCTACTTAAATTTACATACGCATGTATGCACGAGTGTGTGTTTGAATAAATATATGTTTTGCAAATTTTCACATAACACTTAAATATTACCTCCAAGACAAATAATTCCATCACACACACACACACACACACACACACACACAAGTAAATTACGTACGTCATTTTTTCCATCGCTTTTAAAATTTCTATTTAATATCATCTCCTTAATACGTTAAAATTCCTGTTTAGGTGATGATGTGTGTATACAGGCACATTGAAACATTAACCCCTTCCATACTGAAAGTGTCAGCATTAGTGCTGATGTCATTAAGTTATTTTGCATCGGTACAGGTGTTAAAGTTTAGTTTCAAGTTCAAAGAGGGATTTCTCTTTTCGTCACAAGCCATGGGGCAGCTGGGCACACTTTCCACAGACAGAGAGACATTCCCCCTGCAAACAACATAAATATTAATAAATGTAGAAAAAATACATACATACATACATATATACATATATACATACATACATATACATACATAACAGAACAAAAAGATACGTAAATATAGATATACAATTACAGTTCTCAATCTCTACAGGCAGAGAATCTACAAATGTAATGAAAATATACAGATGTGTATCTATAAATATGTAATAAAAATATACAGATGTGTATCTACAAATATGTAATGAAAATATACAGATGTGTATCTACAAATATGTAATGAAAATATACAGATGTGTATCTACAAATATGTAATGGAAATATACAGATGTGTATTTACAAATATGTAATGAAAATATACAGGTGTGTATCTACAAATATGTAATGGAAATATACAGATGTGTATTTACAAATATGTAATGAAAATATACAGGTGTGTATCTACAAATATGTAATGAAAATATACAGATGTGTATTTACAAATATGTAATGAAAATATACAGATGTGTAAAGACAGATATGTAATTAATTTCATCACTGTAAACATAAAGAAGGTAATATATGTATTCATGTATTCTATCTATAAATAGAGAGGCTGTCTTTAAATAACGGTGTATACTGAGACTTCCAAACTTTGTAAACAGAGAAGACAGATTGAAAATGAGAATTTATTATTTGTCCACAAAAAAGGACAGAATAATAAGGAGAGGCAAGCATTTTATAAACACAACGGTGATACGGTCAAGCAATGAGACAATCTATTTTTGCTGGTATAAAGAAGGTAGCTATATAAACAGAGGTAATTCGTTTACAAAAGCAAACAAGGTGTCTTTATAGCCCCACACAATGTGTTTCAAGACATAAGGAAAATTTTAAATAAGCTAAGGCATCTGTAAACGAAGCGAAGAGAGCAATATACACTAATGACTTAAGCAATCTGTTTATAAACTTAGCAAAGATATCAATAAATTTATAAACTTATATATAAACTTAGCAAAGATATCAATAAACACTAATGACTTAAGTAGCCAGTAAACGTAGCGAAGATACCGATACACACTAATCACTTAAGCAATATGTTTGTTATATGACGAAGCGATACATAATGGGGTAATTGGCACCCACCCATCCCCCGATTCCGTGAACACAGACAAGGTGCCGACGTCCTCTGTAAATCATGGTATTCTTTGCATGTTAATAAAGGTTTATTCGTTTCCGGTCACTCTGAGATTCATACAGTCAAGCCTGTGTTGACGTCTAATTCTTTCACCTGAATTGATTTGCTACCTACTGCTATGACTGCACTGTTATACTTCACAGTTTTTTCCGGGGTGTATCAAAATGTTAGTCCGTTAAATATTCCCTTTGTACTTATTTACCTATCATACCTATTCAGTCTTATTTAACTTACCAATATGTATTGGCTCTTCTTTAGTGATTTATTATTGTGTAGTACTACCAATGCTAGTAATAGCCATGATTATGTACTACTGTTTGCTTCTACTACTATTAGTCATAACCATTATTGTGTAGCACTACCAATGCAAGTCATAACTATGATTATGTACATGAGGATGATTTCTAAACATAGCCATGACTATTTTCTAACTAAAGTAGTAGTCATAGCCATGATTGTATACTAACTAGTAGTAGTAGTCATAGCCATGATTGTATACTAACAAGTAGTAGTGGTCATAACCATGATTGTATACTAGTAGTAGTAGTCATAGCCATGATTGTATACTAGTAGTAGTAGTCATACCCATGATTGTATACTAACTAGTAGTAGTGGTAATAGCCATGATTGTATACTAGTAGTAGTAGTCATAGCCATGATTGTATACTAACTAGTAGTAGTAGTCATAGCCATGATTGTATACTAACTAGTAGTAGAGGTCATAGTCATGATTGTATACTAGTAGTAGTAGTCATAGCCATGATTGTTTACTAACTAGTAGCAGTAGTCATAGCCCTGATTAGTAGTAGTAGTCATAGCCATGATTAGTAGTAGTAGTCATAGCCATGATTAGTAGTAGTAGTCATAGCCATGAGTGTATACTAACAAGTAGCAGTAGTCATAGCGATGATTGTATACTAACTACTAGTAGTAGTCATAGCCATGATTGTATACTAACTACTAGTAGTAGTCATAGCCATGATTGTATACTAACTACTAGTAGTAGTCATAGTCATTATTGTATACTAACTACTAGTAGTAGTCACAGCCATGATTGTATACTAACCACTAGTAGTAGTCATAGCCATGACCATGCATTTTAACTAGTAGTATTAGTCATAGCCATGATTGTATACTAACCACTAGTAGTAGTCATAGCCATGATTGTATACTAAGTAGTAGTAGTCATAGCCATGGCCATGCACTAAATAGTAGTAGTAGTAGTCATAGCCATGCACTAACTAGTAGTAGTAAATTTGTAAATGCTGACGTATATTCCTTGCTCAGTGTCCTAGTTATCAAAGGGCGAAGTGAAATATTTAAACCTGAACAAAATAATAATATATCTTCTTTTATTCCTTTTTCGATATTGCTCATTCATTTTCTGTTCTTTGTAAATTCTCTTTTGCTCTAGTCTAAATGCCTGCGGGCGCTTGTCACTAGTTCCATAAATCTTAACACAATAAGTACAGTTTCGCAGAAAAGAGGGGAGGTAAGTATCATTAAGGTGTGCACTGAACTGCATACGGTATTGGTTAATGATTGATTCTGATAAAATGTTTTCTTTTCACAAGTTGCAGGATTTAAAAAAAATTAATTACATTTTTATTTTTTGTAAACTGGGAAATGCAATGACATTTGAAAGCAAAAATGTCTAGATACATCTTTTGTCTTTGTTATTCTTTCCCTTTTGAGACACACACACACACACACACACACACACACACACACACACACACACACACACACACACACACACACACACACACGTACACGTACACATACACAGAATGTGATGAAAAACATACCGATTGTAAACTAATATACATATATAGGATTAAAACTGTTAGTTTATAAGATTTTTAAAAAATACTATGAATGTTGGTTTGTTTGTTTTTTTGACGTGTTAAAGGAACCTTCCAGTCGCAGGCTTTTGTACACTGATGAATGTTGGTTTTTTGACTTGTTAAAGGAACCGGACAGATTTGGCCGTGCTACTACGTAACCCATCTATAATTATTCACAGTATTAAAAGGCCTCTGTCGCCAAAAGGAAATGTGCTAACACATTATCTTTGCTTATGATGATTACCGCCAAATTTCTTTTCTGCTTTATGAATTTTATGCCATGTCCCTTTCCCAAAAATGTAAAATTGGTTTCATTCTATGCTACATACACAAAATGACCCCACTGAGAGAATTAAGGCAGATTTCCTTCTAAAATTACCCCAAGGAAAGAATTAAGGCAGATTTCTTTCTAAAATTACCCCAATGAGAAAATTAAGGCAGATTTCCTTCTAAAATGAGCAGAAACTTTAGCTAATGTAATAAAATATGTTTAGGTCAGCTACGTATATATATATGAATATAATCAGTCAAATTGTAGTGTGCGAGTAAACTCGATAGACACTTGAGCTGCGTAAACACAAACAAAAAATATATATCTAAATAATCGAAATGCTTTCTTACCTCCCTTACCACTGATCTCCATACCCCTTTACACGATGTGAATTTACATAATTTTAATCTTCAGTTTTCTAGAATAATTTATATTTTAGACTTCAGGAGACAGGAACGAAAAAACAGATTATTTAATTTTCGTATCTCTCGATATAAAGAAACCCTGAAAGTATGATTCTACATTTATTTTTCAAATTATCTCTTTATTTTTGATGAAAAACATACAATTTCTGTTTAAATTTATATTACTAAGATAGTAACTGATTTGAAATGTTTTATGAGTGTCTTAGAATGCTAAGATTTGTGCTGTAAATGTTCCACTTAGAAAGCAATTGATTTGCATATACTCTGGCGTCATAAAATGGTAGGAATTGAGCTGTACGTGTCACACTTAGCAAGTAACTGATTTGAGTGTACTCTGGCGTCATAAAATGGTAGGAATTGAGCTGTACGTGTCACACTTAGCAAGTAACTCATTTGAGTGTACTCTGGCGTCATAAAATGGTAGGAATTGAGCTGTACGTGTCACACTTAGCAAGTAACTCATTTCACTCTTAACCAGCTGTCCTATTTCAATGGTTGTGAATCATTCAGAAGGCTAGTTTTGCAAAGAATTAAGTCTTCTGACAAACACCAAATGGCCTGGCGCATCGAAACTCACTCTAGATTCCCATGAAACTGCAACACGTGTTTAATGCTTAATTTGAAACTGGGGTTCTCAAGACGTGCTAATTTCATTCATAACTTAGATTCCAGACAGGTCAACGTCGCTGTTGTCAGCTCAAGTATTCAGGAATTATGACAGAAACATTTCAAACGTTCTTTGTAGGGGATCTTGGTGTTCAGAGCAGATTCTAGACTCGCTACATATTAATGTTTAAAACGTTGAACTGGTTGCTGTTCATGCGTGACGTAACACCATCATCCATGGATCTGAATTCTAATGTTCTGAAAGAAAACGCTGTAATGTACTGAGACAAAAGCTGTAATGTACTGAGAGTAAATGTTATAATGCACTGAGTGAAAACGCTGTAATGTACTGAGAGAAACGCTGCAATGTAATGGGGAAAAAAAAGCTGAAATGTACTTTAAGAGTGAACGTTGTAATGTACTGAGAGAAAACGTTGTAGTGTACTGGGCAGATTATGTTCTTGCTTATGCAGTCAAACGTTTGATTCGCGCAATCACAACAAGCAATCACGCGTGAATCAAGAACCTTAAAAACATAATTTGTGACTTTCAGTTCTAAAAATATACATCGTGACATTTTTCAGAAAAGTAAGTCTTGACATTTTTTAAAACACACCTACTAACTACACTGTTCTAAAAACAAGCCCTCTAACTATACTGTTTTATAAAACACACCTACTACATACACTTTTATTAAAAACACACCTACTAAATACACTTTGATTAAAACCACACCTACTAACTACTGTTTTAACAACTCACCTACTAACTGCATGCTTTAAAAACACACCTACTAAATACACTGTTTTAACAAAAACACCTACTAACTACTGTTTTAACAACTCACCTACTAACTGCACCGTTTTAAAAACACACCTACTAAATACACTGTTTTAAGAGTCTATATGTGGAGAAAATGAGCACACAAATTTACTAAAGTAGTCTTATATATATAATACGCTTATATGTAAGATGCCGAGACAGTGACGGATATTCTTGTAACTTCTTCATTTATTCCGCCATAAAGACGTTAATATTAACACATGCATGTGTATGGTTTACATTCACACATATTTTGTTGTTTCAACAGCTTGATTATCTAATTGATAACTGGGTACATGTTTCAAATGACGAAAGAGACTTTACACTTTTTTCCAGAACTCTCGTTACAGGGACATTCGCAGTAGGAACATAGTACACTGACTATTGATCTGCCAAATCATAATTGAAGAGACCGCCATTTTGGTTCACAGTGCCCTCTGCCTGTAGCGCTTCTTTCTTAGACAGCAGAACATAGCGGAAGCGGCCAAATTCTCGCGTCCTTATAACGTCTCGGCGGTCAAGACGCTACGGCAAGGTCATCGTCTGCTAATGGCTGAGGGTTCGCATCTTTTATGCAAGTCACGTTTGATGTCGGTCACTTCATCTCGTGAACTTCTGAAAGCGCCGAGAGCAGCAGGGTTGAGTTTTTTTATTATTATTTGTTTTGCCTGCAGTGTCCACACGTCAGACCTTGAGCTGATTTAAATAATTAGTTTCCTGATTTTCAATTCACTGGCATCACTTCAGGTGGGAGCGAAAGTAGGAGTGTTTTAAGGTGCTGATATTGGTGGTGGTGGTTGTTGTGGTGGCAGTGGTGGTAACGACGTCTCTGGTGGAGAAGAGTTAACTTTTCAAATCATGCCAGGAAGCAATTGACCTTATTTGGGATGAGTACAGTTTCCATATCATCTTTTCTTTTCTTATTTGATTAATTCTTTTATTGGTTGGGAGTGGGTAATGAAGTAAATGAGTGAAAGGGGAATAATCAAAAAAACGACAGCTGAGTAACTTCAGGATTTTTTTTTCGGGGGGGAGGGGATGGAATTAGGTAGGGTAGGGATAGGTGGAAAGGAGAGTGCCATGTGGATGAATGTTAATAGTGACACGAGAACGTTGAAGAATATTGGGAGGGTGGGGGGTACGTTCTCGAATAGGTATGTATTTAAATGAACAAGACAAGAGTTCTTGAAACAGACATTCCTCTCAACAGGAAATGAAAAGATGCCAGAGAAACGTCTCGCGCAAGAAATTCAGAATTCGAACCCAGATCGATGGGGAACAACGTACAGGCAATCTGTAGCGCTTTCTAGTTCAAGGTCACGGATCAATGTCGAGACCGTTGATAAAACAAGACTCACGGACAATAATTATCAATGCAAGGCTGACGGCAGTTTTTTTTTTTTTTTAATGTAGATCGGGGTGTACTTCTACCCAAACCTCTCATTCATTCACCCCTCCATCCCATCGCACTGATTTCTCTTTCACAGATCTTAAGACTCTCCTTAAGCTCTTAAGCCTGTCTGAAAAATCGTTGGAAGTCATTTTCTTCAGTCAGATTCACAAATTTTTTAAAAAAATAGATTAGAAACAAAGGAAAAAATAGAACAAAAAGAAAAGAAATAGAATTACAATAGAAAGCAATAAAGAAAATAGAACAGTAAGTAAAGAAATAAAATTGGAATAGAAAGAAAGAAAGAAAAATAGAACAGAAAGAAAAGAAATAAAATTAGAATAGAAAGAAAAAAGTCACATTTGGACACGCATGTTAATATTATTAAACTAGTTTGTCCCTCATACCCGAAAGAACCCAGGAAGAAACAGAGATTTTTCTATACCCGTAACAACCTAGGAAGAAACAGAGATTTTTCTATACCCGTAACACAGATTTTTGCATACAAGTAAAACTAGTGAATACCTGATCGGCTTTGCATAGGAGGGGGGTATCGCTTCTGCTCGTTAAAGGCCGCCAGTTCTCTCAATCGGTTCCCGTCCATCATGGCTTTTTGTAAGCTGAACCGGTCAGTGGGGTCTAGGAGTCTGGCGAGTAGCATGGACCTCTAGAGAAAAACAGAATGTCATGTGATTTGACGTCATCGCAATCATAACTTTGATGGTTCAGTATCACTACAGAGGTTGGTTGTTTTTTTTTATCTATCTATCGACTTATCTATCGGTTGGTTTGACTACCTATCTATCTATCTGTCTATCTTTTATTATATATGTCTGTCAAAATATCTGTCTCTCTATCCATCTTTCTTTCTATCTGTCTGTCTATTAATCTACCCGTCAATCTATTTAACTACCTGTCTATCCTCCTGTGTATCCGACTATCCATTTCTGTTTATCTTTCTCTTTCCACCTCTCTAAAAATATGTACATCTTTCTTCCCCCCCCCACCCCCCCATTCTTTCAGAAGCTACAAGAAACTGCATTTTTCCCTTTTGTTCATTTTTACAGTAGTGGTAGTGAGGCGTCCGGCTGTCTGATGGCTAGGAGGAAAAAATGTATGTCTAATCACTGTTGTTGCATTACTTACAAAAAGGGGTGGATGAATTAGAACAATGAATGACTCTACCATGATAGATAGATAGATAGACAGACACACAGACAGAATTGAATTTTCTTTTTTTTTTCTTTCTCTTTGCAGAAATTAAGCTACGTAGTTGTCTTGGCAGGCAAAAGATTTAATCATAAAATGTCAGTGTAAAAAAAAAAAGTCATGTTTACAACTTTATTTCTACAAACTTTTTGGTGCACAATGCAATGTAGGCATTTATATTATTTGTTCCTCCATACCAGGAGGGAATTAAAGCGTGGTTAAAGAAAACAAACAAATAAAACTTGAGGTGATATTTGCAGTGCCAGTGCACATGCTGGGAATTACAGACAGGTGCAAACAAAAAGACAGTGCCTACTCTCTTTTCTTGAATTCTACCCGGCCCCATCCTCACTCTCACTCGTGTTAACAGAATTTCTATCTACGCATGTCGAAATATGTCATAATTATATCGGAAATTAATGCTGTAATACGTCATCTTAATATAATGCCGACCTCATGTCGAAATGAAAATACTACATATACGTCACACTCTTTATGTTGAAATTTGTAATAAAGTGCAGTGCGTTTGTCGGAACGATATCGCATGTAAGTTCTGCTCTTAATAATAAATTGTCGTAAGCTTGTCGTAATAAAGTATAGTGCGTTTGTCGGAACGATATCGCACGCAAGTTATTCTCTTAATAATAATTGTCATAAGCTTGTAATAAAGAGCAGTACGTCCATCGTAATACCGCTTAAATGGCATGTTCCTAATTTAATGCGTACTTATGTCATAATAATATTGTCGTACGCTTTGAGGTAGAGTATAAGAGAGGAAAATATTTGATAGTACATTATTGTATAAAATAGTATAAATGAAATATGTGCGTGTGTGTGTGTGTATTTTGCGCGCACGCATGTGCCTCTGTATGTCTATGCCTGTTAAAGAAAAAAGTATCAGTTAAATGTCTCTCACTTCAAGGACGTATTTCCTGGATCGTTATATTTTTAAAATAAATTTGCATTATTATTATTGTTTAACATTTTATAATAACTTTTTTCACAAACTTATTGTGTACACTACCAGTCGCATCCACCTTCAGTGGATCTTTAGAAATTTAGAAAGAAAAAACAAACATTTAAAACAATCCGGTTTTTATTTTACTTTTCTTAACTCTTAATATCCGATCCTGTTTTTTATATATATATATAAATGAGTTATTCCCCCTGAAAAAACCCACCCCCACCCCGACCCAACTCCAGTATACAATAAATGAGATAAAATGTCTCTTAAGACATGACATTTCTATCACATATTGATTTGGACCTTTTGTAATTAGGTGCGCAAAGGTGTGCGCAGTCGTCCAAGGAGGTGGATCAACTTCCTGCTTCGGTATTTTGCGTTATGGCCGAAGCCATAACATCGTGCTGTCCTTGCACATTTTCTTGTAAATGTTTAGCCTGTGTACCTCAGATTCAGGTTGGAGGGAACAGGAGAGAGGAGATAAATATTTCGCAGAAAATTATTTATTGAACATAATGCGGTATTTGATTTCTATCTTGTTTAGTCGTAAACAAATGTTTGGTAACGTCTGTTGTCGTTTCACATTTCACATTCAATTTTAAAAAAATAAAATACTAGAAATACTATGATTTATATGAATGTTGTAATTTGCATCCACTGTAAATTGCATTATAAGTATTACGTGCAATTATTGTAAAAAAAAAAAATTCATAAACAGCTGCAGGCTTTGTTCAGGTTATTGTAATAGGATAGTGCAAAATATCTAAGATTCAACATGTAATGCTAATTATTGAGTTTACAACACACTAATCTGCAGTTAACATAGTAAGTGCCAATGTTAATTAGATGATAATTTATATTACATGGCATACATATAAACACATAACGATATATCGTTTTACCAAATCTAGGACTCCCCTAAATAATAGTCTACCTAAAATATGTCCTCATAAAGATAGAAACAGATCACTAACTGCAAGTAGATTTTGTAATGTTTGTACAGTTATGTTAGTACTAGTAGGATATTTATCCACAGGTGAGGGGCATATAATGAGCTGTTAAAGGGTTAGTGTTCCAGATGTTTCAATGTATAATACAAAAGAAATAATGTAATCATTAAATGTTAAAGTGTTAGTGTTCAGATATTTCAATGTATAATACAAAAGAAATAATGTAATCATTAAACGTTAAAGTGTTAGTGTTCAGATATTTCAATGTATAATACACAAGAAATAATTTAATTATTAAATGTAGTATCAAACATGCAAAAGTGATCGAACTTCTAAATACCCAAATCCTAATTAATCTTTGTTAAAATAATATAAATCTACCTTTCCTATCCATTGCTAGACGTCTTGATAATGCTATTATGTTACTTTATATAATTTATAAATATTAAGATGAAATTAATATTGACACTTAATTCTGAATAGGAATAATTAATTTATGTACTTAAAAATATATTTTTAATTGAGAAAACCAGGTGAGTGTGGGCATAGTATAAATTGAAAATTATTATTCTTAGTAAGTGCAGAGAAAGTGTATTCCTACTAATTCATTAATCAATAATTATTTTGTAAAAATATATATTCTTAAAATGTGCTTTATTGTATATAAAAAGTCATCTAATATTTCACAAGAATTAAGGAAAATGGGTGATGATCCACAAATATTTATTTACTAATGTACAGATAAATAGTGAAATAAAATGGCGGAGAACATAATACTTTCTAGTTTTCTAAAAATAGATTTTGAAGTCTTTGAAAAGTGTATAATGTTTAAGAAACAGATTACTCTTTCAAATTGCAGACAAAAAATCATAAACTTATATAATTTATTAATTTAAATTACAACTTACATTACGACGAACTGTTTTCTCTCTTGTTCATCCTTGGATAATGTATGAAATAATAAATTTGGGCACTTGAAGCTAACAACGGCACAATCAGGAACACAACATTTGCTATTTACTTGTTGTAAGTCGAGACATTGTCAGTGTGACATTATATGCGGTCTTTGCAAACCGAAAGAACCAAACCTCCTTGACCCGAAAGGTCATCCGCATGCTTAATTCTCCGAAATGGTCCATGTATGGTGGGCTGTCATTTTCAGAATTATTTTTAGCCGCCTAGTCATCATTGGGCGGTGTGAAATAGCTAAAGTTTTGAATTTTCGTCTTGTCTCGGATAATTATTCTTCCATCCCGGAGCTGCTTTTAGTTTATGTTTTTATTCTGTCTGTCTGTCTGTCTGTGACTTTGGGGCCCTGAAATCTGAGATCGAGACATACATCAAATGCATCAACAGTTTGTAACAAGTCAGCACTATATAACAAGTCAGCACCTTGTAATAAGTCAGCAGTAGACGATGTTGTAATGTACAGTACGGCCCCTAAAGTCACGTCTCATTGGAATGTACAGTACGGCCCCTAAAGTCACGTCTCCTTGGAATGTACAGCATGGCCCCTAAAGTCACGTATCATTGGAATGTACAGGATGGCCCCCAAAGTCAAACCTCATTGGAATGTACTGGATGGCCCTTAAAGTCACGCCTCATTGTAATGTACAGGATGGCCCCTAAAGTCACACCTCATTGTAATGTACATGATGACCCACCCCCCAAAGTCATGTCTCCTTGTAATGTACAGGATGGCCCCTAAAGTCACACCTCATTGTAATGTACATGATGACCCACCCCCCAAAGTCATGTCTCCTTGTAATGTACACTTGTACAGGATGGCCCCTGAAGTTAGACCTCATTGGAATGTAGATGGCCCATAAAATCATGCTTCACTGGCATGTAGAAGTCCCCTAAAGTCACGTTTCATTGGAATGTACAGGATGGCCCCCAAAGTCAAGCCTCATTGAATGTATTGGATGGTTCTTAAAGTCACGTCTCATTGGAATGTACAGGATTACCCCAAAGACTCGCCTCATTTTAATGTACAGGATTACCCCCAAAGTCACGTTTAGCTGTAATGTACAGGATGACCCACAAGTCACGCCTCATTGTAATGTACAGGATGACCCCAAACATATCAAACATACGCCACTCAAAATGACTAGACATCTTACAATGAGAACCACTCCTATTGCGTTTGCGAAATAGGCTATAAAGCGGCATCCTTGCACTGAAATCACTCCTACTGAGTTTGCGAAATAGGCCATATTGCAGGATCGTTGCACTGAAAACCACTACTATTGAGTTTGTGGAATGGGCCATATTGCAGGATCGTTGCACTGAAAACCACTCCTATGGAGTTTGCTGAATAGACTATATAGCGGCATCCTTGCATTGAGGAACACGTTTGTTGAGTTTGAGAAATAGACTATATAGCGGCATCCTTGCATTGAGGAACACGTTTGTTGAGTTTGAGAAATAGACTATATAGCGGCATCCTTGCATTGAGGAACACGTTTGTTGAGTTTGAGAAATAGACTATATAGCAGCATCGTTGCAGACCGAATGCTATAAAATTACAATGACTATCGCCCAGTGAAAAGTTTACTGTATTCAATATTTTCACTTTAATCATTACAGAGAAACCTGTAATTTAAACAGTTCTTAATTATGGATTAATTACATGCCTAAGTACGAAATGAAAAGTCACAGAAGTATACGAACTAGCTGTACTGAAATGGAGTTTCATTGCCTGAAGAAAATTTCAGAGATTCAATCACCAGAAGTGTACTCGTCATGCCGTTGAAATGCTAACAGTCAACGATCGACTGGAATTACTGCTCGTTGTAATCATCACGTCCTAGCTAACTTTATCAAATATAAATCTGTTTCATTTAGTTTCTTTTTTTTTTTAAGAGGGAGAAACCACTAAAAATAAACACTTTTAATGACGATGGTCCTAATTTTCAGAGCGGTTCAGAGGTGTCAGTTGGTTGACATATTATACCGCACGCCACAAAGTTCTGTGTCCGAATATCCTTCGTCTACCTGTCAATTGTCGCCAACTTTTTTGACAGTTTACGACAATTATTTCTTTGGCAGTCCGGAGAATTGTAATGTGGAAATGGCGCTACAGTTCCTTTTCTTTCAAAACGAGGTGTTGCCGTCTTGTTTTTATTCTTTCTTTCTTTCCTTTTATAATAATAATTATTTGAAAGCATTTTTTTTTCGTCAGCATAATACGGTACGACAAGATCTCAGAAAGATACTATTGTTGTTCCATTCAGGATTTAACCAAAGATTTGCTAAAATACTGATATCTCGAGTCTGTGTCATCAACCTGCCTCAATGGTCGATAACTCGAGGAAAATTAGATAGATAGATAGATAGATAGATAGATAGATAGATAGATAGATAGATAGATAGATAGATAGATAGATAGATAGATAGACAGATAGACGGACGGACGGATGGACGAATGGATGGATGGATGAGTGGGTGGTTGGTTGAGCAGAAACTATTGACAATGGATTTCAGACTACTCCGCCTCAGTCTGAGCATATTAAGTGCTGAATCTATTCACGACAGAATCTGTCGACTGTGCGCTCGAACCAGTATAGATTGACTGATCTGTGTCACGTGACGCAAATAATGGGAGGGAAAGTGGCGGGGGAGGAGGCAGCTCGATGACCGTTACACCCGTATCAATACGATTGACTCTCGATCAACATTCCACATTGTAAGCCGCCACCCCACCCCATCTACCCCCACCAATGTTCTGTTGTTTTTAAATGTAAGATTTTCGATTGAACCAGAATTGTAATAACTCTAGAGTCTATAGCAATTAATCTCTCCAAATGCCTTTCATATCTGCTATTCTTTCATCGCTTTTCTTTAACTTTTTTGTGGGTTTTGTGGCCTCCATATAATTATAGGAAATCAATGTGCGTACCTCTTGTATACCCTGGGTACGCGAAAAAATCATCTATTATGTAGTTTGTACCAGTCCACATATAGCTCATATCTATTATGTTGTTCATATAAGTCCCATATTTAGCTCACATCTATTATGTTGTTCACACCAATTTCAGACACAGTTCATATCTATTATGTTCTTCACACCAATTTCAGAACCGTTCATATCTATTGTGTTGTTTACACCAATTTCAGACACAGTTCATATCTATTATGTTGTTCACACCAATTTCAGACACCGTTCATATATATTATGTTGTTCACACCAATTTCAGACACCGTTCATATCTATTCTGTTATTCATACCTATTTCAGACACCGTTCATATATATTATGTTGTTCACACCAATTTCAGACACAGTTCATATCTATTATGTTGTTCACACCAATTTCAGACACGTTCATATATATTATGTTGTTCACACCAATTTCAGACACCGTTCATATCTATTCTGTTATTCATACCTATTTCAGACACCGTTCATATATATTATGTTGTTCACACCAATTTCAGACACAGTTCATATCTATTATGTTGTTCACACCGATTTCAGACACCGTTGATGTCTATTATGTTATTCATACCATTTCTAGAGATAGTTGATACCTCTGACGCTTGCTGTACGGAGTTTATATTTGTTTCATTATCTCTGAAAATCACGCCACAGTTTCATGAACACCTCTTACGTGTACCCATTAACTTATGCCATTAACACCTTCATTATTATAAATAATTAAACTTAATCATGCTTTCTTTGCACAAATCACACTTGTCTGTTTTGCGCATGCGCAGCATTGTATCAGTTGTGTTGACATTGCATGGTTGGTGTAAAAACATTCATAAATCATTAAATCTCGTTGCCTTTGAAATTTGTGCGCCATCCGTCATGGAAGACTAAAGGGAACGGCCAGTTAAATAATTAGTTTACAACTGTTGAGTAAAGGGAACGGCCAGTTAAAAAAACAGTTTACAACTGTTGAGTAATAAGACCAAAGGTAAAGGCCAGTTAAAAAAACAGTTTACAACTGTTGAGTAATAAGACCAAAGGTAAAGGCCAGTTAAAAAAACAGTTTACAACTGTTGAGTAATAAGACCAAAGGTAAAGGCCAGTTAAAAAAACAGTTTACAACTGTTGAGTAATAAGACCAAAGGTAAAGGCCAGTTAAAAAAACAGTTTACAACTGTTGAGTAATAAGACCAAAAATAAAGGCCAGTTAAAAAAACAGTTTACAACTGTTGAGTAATAAGACCAAAGGTAAAGGCCAGTTAAAAAAACAGTTTACAACTGTTGAGTAATAAGACCAAAGGTAAAGGCCAGTTAAAAAAACAGTTTACAACTGTTGAGTAATAAGACCAAAGGTAAAGGCCAGTTAAAAAAACAGTTTACAACTGTTGAGTAATAAGACCAAAGGTAAAGGCCAGTTAAAAAAACCAGTTTACAACTGTAAAGGAAAAGAATGACCAGTTAAATAACAGGGATACAACTGTTGAGTAAAGGGAAAGACCAGTTAAATAATCAGTTTACAACTGTTGAGTAAAGGGAACGACCAGTTAAATAATCAGTTTACAACTGTTGGGTAAAGGGAAAGACCAGTTTTTATTAAAAAAAACAGCTTACAACTGTAGAGTAATTAAGACCAAAGGGAAAGGCCAGTTAAATAACCAGTTAACAACTGTAGGATAAGAAACGCAATCAAAAACAAAGCAAAACTAACTGTTGACCAGTTACATTTCTAATTAACAGTTGTAGATTAAGAAACTAAAGTAAGATAACAAGCCTAACCGTTGACCAGTTACATTTCTAGTTAACGATTATAGATTAAGACACTAAAACAAAAAGCAATACTAACCATTGACCACTTACAAATCTAGTAAAGAGTCGTAGATTAAGAAACTAAAGCAAGAAAACAAAACCGTTTTTTGTAAGCAGAGTGGTAAGCATCTGACGCACTACAAGGTCAGAGCATCTTGAGGTTTCTAAATCAGTTAAACATTCAGAACAATTAGGGTTTGAACCTCAGAACATACAGCCATTCAGTACAAATAGGGTTTGGACTTCATAGTAAACTGGCGTTCAACACCAATAGGATTTGAACCTCAGAACAAACTGGCATATAGGATTTGGACCTCAAACGAACTGACCATTTGGTGCAAAAAGTATTTGAACTTCAGACGCGTAGTCAGTACCAATAGGACGGTGAAACTCAAAGAAAACCTTTGCGGGTGACAGGACTGACCCAACTTTTTCTGAATTAAGTACACCCATATAGTATATCTAAATCAAATATCAAAAAGGAAAATTGACAATCATGAAACAAATAGATGAATAAAGAAAATTAAGAGAGTAGCAAATGGAGCCATTTTAAAATCTAGATGAGGTAAAATTTCGTGTACCTCATAAAACTTGATGTACCACATCAAACTTGGTATGCTACTGTGGTGGGGTAAATTTGCCTATCCCTATTTCTAAACTTAATTGTTATATAAATTGTTAAATTTTCGAGGTGTCCAACCTTGTGTACTCCTTATGATAGTATTTTTGTAAATGTCGGAGTTGGAGTAAACACTCGAGTTTAGAATATGCTAGGAATTGCTGATGTTATGCAAATCAGTTCCAACTGGATGACTAGTTTTATTACCCAATGGTTAAGATTAACGAGAATGAGACCAGCCAATGGGCTGAGATCAAACAGTTGACATTTTGTAGAGAATTCTATTGTCTGATCACTTGAATTGGTGTGGCAAGAAGTCTGGTCATGAAAGGTGGCCGTTGGCTTATTGGTGATTAATTAACTGATTGAGAGAGAATGGACTTTAAAATATTTCATGCATTTTTGTTATACTTGTGTTTTACATAGAGATGTATTATGCGAGTAAACTATTATTTCTACAAATGCATGTACTAAGACATATATAGTTCATATATAGTATTCTAATCACTTAATATTGTTTATAGTGAACCTGTTGATAAAACTGGTATGGTGTATTTATTATGCTGTTTGCATGTATAGGCTAATAAATACTGTTGTAGGAAACTGTAAGTTTGAGACTTGAATGTAAGAACGAATAGAGTAAAACAGGGATAAACTGGAAACTTAGTGTTTGTTCTCTGATTATATTTTTACAGGAACGAAGCAGGCTTTCTTTGTATTATTTGAATCTCCTGGTTTAGTGATTATAAACTACTATGACTATGGTGGAAGAGGGAGCCTCTACTGCAGTGTGTAAGTGTAAGATTACATTACACTCCATTGATGTATGATGGCAAGGTGTGCTGACTACATTGAGAAATTTCTGGTACAGGGAAGTTACTAGAAATTGCTACAATTGTTGTTTTGCTTGAAGGTGCTGACTGGGTGAAAAGAAAGTGTCAGGTTAGCTTTGAGAGAGTAGCAGTGTGTCAGTGTTTTCAATGTGAAGAGAGAGACACATAGAACTCATAGAACTGACATGGACAATTACGTGTGACATTGTTGCAAAAATGCAGGACTGTTGAAAGTGTGCTTAAACCAGGTTACATAGAAACTATTATCTCTAATAACTCCATTTCTGTTCTCTGATAAGAACTATCCTGTGATTTGTATTGAAACTATTGTTGAATTGTATTTCAGGTTCTAAGACTGTGTAAATATAGAAATCTATTTGAATGTTGTTTTATTGAAATGCTGATGTCAAGTAATTATTTCATTGTATTTGTTATATGTATATTTGATTGTTGATTTAATAAATTTATTGTTAAATTTATTGACCTTCCTAAATATATTGATAATCTTATGTTGTA
Source organism: Sinotaia quadrata (assembly GCA_028829895.1). Lineage (NCBI taxonomy): Eukaryota > Metazoa > Mollusca > Gastropoda > Architaenioglossa > Viviparidae > Sinotaia > Sinotaia quadrata. The sequence goes on along the minus strand of CM054179.1, from coordinate 81,179,414 downwards.
GAAGAAAGTGGGTGGATGGAGGTTCGCTAAATAATAGATCAAAGATGGATTTATCTACTCCTTTAGTAAGAAGTTTTCTACCTACAGAAATACTATGTGATGGTAAATGTTTGTCTTTAATTAATTTTGTGAAAGAGAGAAAACATTTACAGCTCCCGCATATCCGACAAGCGAGAGAGAGACGAGTGGTGCCTGCTGGAGAATTATTAATAACAAAAATTAAGATTCTAATCACTTGTAATTAGTTATGGATGATTAATTAATAAATAATAATAATTACCATAACTAGGTGGCGTTGGCATCACAACTACATAAACCTTGGTGGATTGTTACATATAATATATGGCTTGCATTTAAGAGAACCACCATTTCGGTGTATATATATATATATATATATATTTTGTTTTACTGAGGGATTCGCTCATTTAATAAAAAAATTTAATTCAGGAGGGGATGTGGCCATTTCGTCCTCACAATGTGTGCTGAGACAACAAGTGATTTCCAGAGTTAATAATTGCTGGACTTCTAACAATGTAAACTTAACTACGACGAATGCAAGTTGAGGCTCAGTTGCACGAAAGTGTCGCGTTTTTTTTTGCTTCTTACTGTCACACAGCTGAGAGTGAGGTTTCATTAAATCCAAATTATTCACTTTGCAAACGTTAGACGTTTTCACTCTTTGCAAAATTGTATTTTCTAACAGCTGGAGGTGGACATTGTAGAAGTTATAGTATGTCTTGAAGCTAAAAGACTAGAGGTTGACAATGTAGTAATAGTAGTAAGCATGTCTTGAAGCCTGAAGTCTGAAGGTGAGCAGTGTAGAATTGATAAAATATCTTAGCAGTGTAGAATTGATAAAATATCTTAGCAGTGTAGAATTGATAAAATATCTTAGCAGTGTAGAATTGATAAAATATCTTAGCAGTGTAGAATTGATAAAATATCTTGAAGCTTAATGGTTGGAGCTGAGCAATACAATGGTAGTAAGCTTGCCTTGAAGCCTAAAGGCTGGAGCTGGGCAATGTAGAAATGATAATATGTCTTGAAGCCTAAATGTGGACCAAGTAGTAATGATAGTTTGTCTTGAAGCCTAAAGGCTGGAGGAGAGCAAATGTAGAAATGATAATATGTCTTGAAGCCTAGAGGCTGTAGGAGGGCAATGTAGAAATGATGTCTTGAAGCCTAAAGGCTGGAGGAGGGCAAATGTAGAAATGATAATATGGCTTGAAGCCTAAAGGCTGGAGAAGGGCAAAGGTAAAAATGATAATGTGTCTTGAAGCCTAGAGGCTGGATTAGGCAAAGGTAAAATTAATATGTCTTGAAGCCTAAAGGCTGGAGGAGGGCAAATGTAAAAATAATATGTCCTGAAGCCTAAAAGGCTGGAGGAGGGCAAATGTAAAAATAATATGTCTTGAAGCCTGAAGGCTGAAGGAGAGCAAATGTAGAAATGATATCTTGAAGCCTAAAAGCTGGAGGAGGGCAAATGTAGAAATGATAATATGTCATGAAGCCTAAAGGCTGGAGGAGGGCAAATGTAGAAATGATGTCTTGAAGCCTAAAAGCTGGAGGGGGGCAAATGTAGAAATGATGTCTTGAAGCCTAAAAGCTGGAGGGGGCAAATGTAGAAATGATAATATGTCATGAAACCTAAAGGCTGGAGTTGGGCAAATGTAAAAATAATGTCATGAAGCCTAAAAGGCTGGAGGAGGGCAAATGTACAAATTATACAACTGTCAACTGCGCGTGTGTCCAAATGCGGCCAGGCAATCACTCTACTGCCAGGAGTTTTATTGCGGTCGGACGAGGGGGTGGGGGATATGTCTTTTGGTTTTGTTTTAAGATACGAGTACATATAGTCACGTCCACCACGCGCATGACCTCCAAATGCCCGACAAACAATAGCGTTGTGAGGGAATTCATTGCCAATCAAACACGTCACGTGGCTGTTTCTGCTGTTCCCATGCAGCAGGTAAACAAACAAACAAACAAACAAAACCAGCCATTACATTTAATCTCTAAGAAAGAAAGAAGAGTTTTAAAATGCATGGAACATTTGCAAAACTTGTTCCGAATGTGAAAAATACGGTGCGTTAAGTGTTTGCGCTCCGCTGCCCGTGTGATTTTGGACTTCATTACTGCTCGAGCTTTGTTTGCGACACGTGTGCGCGCTCTGCTGGGAGAAGGGGTCAAACGTGTGGGCGTGAGTCACGTGTTTGTTTAATCACGTTTTGACCAATCTTTTCTATCGTTAACCGGCGCAGGTAGGGGGAGAGGACGGGGGAAGAGTTCCTCGCGAAGGCTGTGTCGGTTGCTAGATAACATGGCAGAAACAATTGTAGGCCGGACTTCTGTCACCACTTACCCAGGGTGCAGTTTGTAATTATAGATTTGCGCAACAGTTGAAATCCACAACGCGTTGGTTTATGTACTCACAGTTGTACGCTCTGACTATGACATGTGTAATATTTATCCCACTTGTCTTTCTCTCTCTAGCAAGTCCGTCCATCCCTTTGTCCATCCACCTTTTTGTCTGGCAAGTCTAATCTTCTGATCTGTCTACCCACCCCTTTGTCCATCCACCCTTTTGTCTGACAAGTCTAATCTTCCAATCTGTCTACCCATCCATTTGTCTGGCAAGTCTAATCTTCCAATCTGTCTATCCATCCAGTTGTCTGGCAAGTCTAATCTAATCTGTCTACCAAGTCTAGTCTTCTAATCTGTGTACTCATCCATTTGTCTGGCAAGTCTAATCATCTTATCTGTCTACCCATCCATGTGTTTGGTCATTCTCGTGTCTCACTACCTTATCAAATGTAATCTGTATATTCAGCGTACACACACACGTACACAGGCCTAGTTACAGTATATTTATATAGAACACTGAATGTCACATTTAATGGAATTTGTGGAATAAAAAGTTAGTCTGGCGTAATCAGTTTTGGGTACTTTCAAAATTGCAAATTTACAAGTTATAATTTCAAACCATTTTTATGCAATCCGCATGAGAGGTCAAAAGGGAGATAATGAAAAGAACTCAACTTCTTATGGCTCTTGGAAACGTGATCAAGAGGTAGCGTTCACAACAAACGCTTTTTGTTTCAAAGTCTGTTCATAAGAGATGATCACGTAACAGATTTCCAACAAACGATCTTCATATTTTCCATTAACGCCCACATTTCCGTTTAGTTTTGCTTTCCTTAATCATTCTTTGCAGGGTTTATTAAGAAAAACGTTTGTAGGCCTCTGTTTGGATGGATGGATGGATGGGTGGGGGGGTGATAGATAGATAGATAGATTGATTGATTGATTGATTGATTGATTTGAACATCATGATAAATTGCTATATGTTTTATTATGAAAAATGAAAAAGGCGGTGAATATCTGACTAGACACACACACACATACACACACACGCGCGCGCGCGCGCGCATACAGTTCACACCTAAGGTTAGAGGTCACTCTTTTTCACTGACCCACTCTAACTATACACACGACACCTGTGCAATCTCCTGTTCTAATGATCTACATCATTACTAGCCGGTCACGTGGTATAAGAATAAATATTGAAATATTGAATGGAAGTAGTATTTTTTTTCTTTAAATATTTTAACATTCTTTTGAAACTTCTCTGAATTAATGTTCATCAGCTTAATGATATCTTTTTTATTTTACTCTTGGCTAAATAACGCATTTTCTTCCCAATTATCTCCTTTAGAGGTGGCAAATGAGCAGAAAATTATCAGGAAAATCAATTATTATGTTCAGCAAATGTCATGTAAAAGAATTTGTGTGTCGACCTCTACTTTGACCATTAATTTTTTTTAAAATTAAGATCGTGAAGGTATTTGATATAGACATATACCAGTCACTAACCTACCACCTCACCCCTAACATACCACCTCACCACTATCATACCACCTCACCACTAACCTACCACCTCACTACTAACCTACCACCTCACCACTATCATACTACCTCACCACTATCATACCACCTCATCACTAACCTACCACCTCACTACTAACCTACCACCTCACTACTAACATACCACCTCACCACTAACCTGCCACCTCACTACTAACCTACCACCTCAATACTAACCTACCACCTCACCCCTATCATACCACCTCACTACTAACATACCACCTCACTACTAACATACCACCTCACCACTAACCTACCACCTCACCACTAACCTACCACCTCACTACTAACCTACCACCTCATCCCTAACATACCACCTCACCACTATCATACCACCTCACCACTAACCTACCACCTCCCTGCTAACATACCACCTCACCACTGCTTTATTCGTCTACTGGGATACTGAGATGCGTGGCTTTTTGTCTGCGAGACAGTATTTTCCGATGAATTATGACCTATTTGTTGTTCCATAGGTTGGTTTCGCTTTGCAAACGTTTCAAGCCGGGGGGGGGGGGGGCGCAGCCCCGAAGACAGTTTATAACTCAGCAAAATGATGACAAACAAATAAAGAAAGAAGCAGATATATAGGCAACATACAAGTTTACGACTCACTTATTACTTCTGAATTAACGTCACTTTATCTCTTCAAAGTTGTTTTAGAAGTCACACTTTATCTCTTCAAAGTTGTTTTAGAAGTCACACTTTATCTCTTCAAAGTTGTTTTAGAAGTCACACTTTATCTCTTCAAAGTTGTTTTAGAAGTCACACTTTATCTCTTCCAAAGTTGTTATAGAAGTTACACTTTTCCCTTCTAGAGTTGTTTAAGATGTCACACTTTTCCCTTCTAAAATTGTTTTAGAAGTCACACTTTTCCGTTCTAGGGTTGTTTTGGAAGTCACGCTTTTCCCTTCTAAAGTTATTATAAAAGTCACACTATTTCCTTCTAGAGTTGTTTTAGAAGTCACAGTTTTCCAATAGTTGAGTGATTCAAACTTTAATTCTAATAGCTTGGTGATTTTCACGTCACCTTTTCTATTACTGGAGAAACACAAACGTCACTTTTTAAAATCTTCTTTAGTGGCGCAATCGTCTGTTTTGTTGTCTATATTTGAAAAATACAGATGTGTCACTTTTCTTAATATTTGAGTAACACACATCTAACTGTTTTATTATTTGAATTGTGCAAACGTAATTATTTGTATTCAGTAAATAGTCCAAAAAAAGTTAAATTAATTATAAAAAGTGTCATTTTTTTCCTTATTACCGGAGCGGTACTAAACACAATATTTTTTTTTAATTATTGTAACGTCGCCTTTATCTATTAAATGAGTAGTACAAAAGGTAATTTCTCTATTATATAAACGTCACTTCTTTTATTAAAGTAGTACAAACAGCAACTTTTATATTTATAGAAACGTCATTTCTTTTCTTAAAGACGTAGTACAAAACAGCAACTTTTCTATTTATAGAAACGTCATTTCTTTTCTTAAAGACGTAGTACAAAACAGCAACTTTTATATTTATAGAAACGTCATTTCTTTTCTTAAAGACGTAGTACAAAACAGCAACTTTTCTATTTATAGAAACGTCATTTCTTTTCTTAAAGACGTAGTACAAAACAGCAACTTTTCTATTTATAGAAACGTCATTTCTTTTCTTAAAGACGTAGTACAAAACAGCAACTTTTCTATTAATAGAAACGTCATTTCTTTTCTTAAAGACGTAGTACAAACAGCAACTTTTCTATTTATAGAAACGTCATTTCTTTTCTTAAAGACGTAGTACAAACAGCAACTTTTCTATTTATAGAAACGTCATTTCTTTTCTTAAAGACGTAGTACAAAACAGCAATTTTTATATTTATAGAAACGTCATTTCTTTTCTTAAAGACGTAGTACAAAACAGCAACCTTTCTATAGAAATGTCACGTTTTCTCTTAATTTAAGTGCACAAACAACACCTTTTCTATTACTTGAATTGTAAAAACATCCTTTTCCCACTATTATTTGAATTGTTCAAAATAGCAATTTTCTAATTGTTTAATTTAATAAAACGCATTTTTTTCCTCATTAGAGGACTGTTACACAAGAATAGCTGTTTAATTTATTTCTTGTGTTCAAGACACTTTATGCATTTTGCTACCCTTTGACTCAGTGTCATTAAATGATTTGACGGATGTACAAAATAGTTATTTCTTTTTTCTGAAAGGCAAATGTCAGTATTATGTCAGTTTCTTGAAGAGAGACATGCTTATTGCATTTTTTTTTTTAGAAGTCAAACGTCACCTCTGTGTCTCAAAAACACTTTTTGCTATTGCCATTTATTTAAACGTTACGTTCTGGTGCTACTTCTTATTGACAACGTCACTATTGCCATTTATTTAAACGTTACGTTCTGTTGCTACTTCTTATTGACGTCTACTATTGCCATTTATTTAAACGTTACGTTCTGTTGCTACTTCTTATTGACAACGTCACTATTGCCATTTATTTAAACGTTACGTTCTGTTGCTACTTCTTATTGACAACGTCACTATTGCCATTTATTTAAACGTTACGTTCTGCTGCTACTTCTTATTGACAACGTCACTATTGCCATTTATTTAAACGTTACGTTCTGTTGCTACTTCTTATTGACAACGTCACTATTGCCATTTATTTAAGAAAACGTTACGTTCTGGTGCTACTTCTTATTGACAACGTCACTATTGCCATTTATTTAAGAAAACGTTACGTTCTGTTGCTACTTCTTATTGACAACGTCACTATTGCTGTTTCTCAAAGACAAATGTCACTGTTGTTTCTAAAGGCAAACGTCACTATTGATATTTATTTCTAAAATGTCAATATTTCTATTCGTATCTATATCTACTTTTTAAAGACAAACGTCACTATTTCTATTTATTTTTTTAAATCAGTATTGCTATTCTTAAAACATATGTAATTAATTATACTTCTTAAATACATACGTCACTAATGCTAATCTTCAAGAATATGTAACTATTTTTATTCCTTAAAGGCGAACGTCACTATGACTAATATTAAAGAAACGTAACTATTTCTATTTCATAAATTCGAACGTTACTATTGCTAATCTTAAAACTAACTAACTATTTCTCTTTCTAAAGACAAACGTCAGTGTATATATAAATATTTCTCCTTCATAAAGACAGATGTCAATATATTATACAAAATGTAATATTTCTACAAAACAAATGCAAACGTCACTATTGCTATTCTTAAAGAAAATCTATTTCTACTTCATAAAGACAAACGTCACTATATTAAAGAAAATGTAACAATTTCTACTTCATAAAGAGAGACGTCACTATATTAAAGAAAATGTAACAATTTCTACTTCATAAAGGCAAACGTCACTGTATTAAAGGAAATATAATAATTTCTACTTCATAAAGACAAATGTTACTAAAGCTATTTCTTAAGAAACACGAATTTCGCCGTTTCGGTTCGTGCTTGTGTGTTACGCTCTCTCTCACCCCAGAAGCCGCAATCATTTTCACGATGTTCTCAGTCTTGGGCTGCTTCTGGGGGAGCCCCACAGCCTCACGGTGCGTCTGATGTGCAGGGCAGGAGGGCTGGCGGAAGGAGGTGAAACAGGTCGCATCAGTTTGGCGCACACCCTCAACCGCCCTCCGTCGGTGACGGAGTGGGGTGGGGGCCTGGGCCGAAGCCTCAGGGGTTCGTGTTTTAATATGCTTCACTCTTATTCTGTTTGTGGCTTTCAGTAAATGAGTGTGTTGTTCATTTAATATGACAAAGCATTTTCTTCTTTTCTTTAGTCAATCTCCTTACGTCATCTTTCCTCCGAAATCCCATCATCTTTTGTTCCTTGTAAATGTCCTCTCAGTTTATCCTTAATTCCCTTCAGTTTAAATTCTCCTTGTACACAGTTTGAATCTGATGCAGCACTGAGGACAAAGAGCGATAATCTACAGCCGTTTAAATGGAATTTTTTGTACGTATACGCACAAAGTTTCAAAGGGCGGTAATCTTATGTCGTCTAACCCTGCACATTTTTTTTTCAAGACCTAATATAATTTTCGTCTAACCGTGTACATTTTCTTCTAGCCCTGGCACATTTTCATCTAGCCCTGGCACATTTTCATCTAGCCCTGACACATTTTCGTCTAACCCTGGCACATTTTCATCTAGCTCTGGCACATTTTCGTCTAACCCTGGCATATTTTCGTCTAACCCTGGCGCCTCCTGAGGACGCATGCAAAGTTAATACAGTCCAGCCATCTGTATAACCTAGATCTGAATGTGAGGCCGTCAAAATTTAACAATAGTTACAGTTTTTAAATATCTACCTACAAATAGACTTTAACACTAGTCACACGTTTTGAATACCTACGTACAAAGTTGCTTTAACACAAGTCACATTTTTTTAAATATCTACTTACTAATAGACTTTAATATTAGTCAATTTTTATATATCTACTTACAATGAGACTTTAACATTGGTCGCAGTTTTGAAATATTTACGTTCAAAGAGACTTTAACACTAGTCACAGTTCTTAAAAAGTCACGTGCAAAGATAATTTAACAATAGTCACTTTGAACTTTGAGCTATGAACTTTGAATTATTTATGCATAGTGTGACTTTAACAGTAGTCACAGTTTATAAATTTTCAAGTATAAAGAGACTTTTAACACTACTCACAGTTCTTTATTACGTGAAGAGACTTTAATACTTCTCACATTTCTTTATTTCGTGAAGAGACTTTAACACTACTCACAGTTCTTAACTATTTACGTGGAGAGACTTTAACACTACTCACAGTTCTTAACTATTTACGTGAAGAGACTTTAACACTACTCACAGTTCTTTATTTCGTGAAGAGTCTTTAACACTACTCACACAGTTTAGGTACGTAAAAGACCTTCAGATCATAGCATGCTCATTCATTTACAGTCGTGACACACAAGCAACAAATCAACTACTAAACAACTTCACCATGCTGACAGTGTAATCGTCACATCAGTTTCACTTTGAAAAATAGCTGATAGTGTGATCGTCACATCAGCGTCACTTTGAAAATGGTGACGCAGAGAGACAACACCATACAATCATTAGCAATCTAAATATATGTCCTACTGAACCTGACCGCTACTCTACTAGTTCTGAAAGGAAATTGTCAATAATAAATCAATAATAACAAAAAAACTATATCATCATTATTATTATTATTATCTTTGTTGATATGATTATTATCGTCGTCATTATTATTATCATAAATATTAAAATTACTATTAACGTGACCGTTATTATTGCTGGTGGTAGTAATTAATACTGATAATAATTAGTCAATCATCAAGAGAAAACAATTAGAATACAAAAGTACATCAGAGCAATCTGCAACCTACAGTACTTGGATGAAAACAAAAAAAAGTACATACACGTGATCAACGTTTCCTCTAATATTTTTCCTGTTGCACGGAACTTTTTCCAGTGTGCGCTGAATTTTGAAACTGCTTCGCGGCATTTTCTGAAGAGCTGATCGGCCGCGTGCCTTAGAGGGAATATTGTACATGACATTACTCTTGGTTAATAATGTCTAGGAGGAGGGGGGGGGAGGTGAAATTCAGGCTTGAAAAGTGTGGATAATTTAACCATCCAGGAAAGAAAGATTAAATCCACACATGGGGAGACAATCTGACATAAATAATATGAACGCGCTGTTTCAGTGGAGAAAGGGTACTAATATCATGGGGTTCTTCAACATTAAAAAAAAAAAATCATGCAGTCCAAAGTAAAGACTACGGTTAATAGAGAATATGCGAAGCGAGCCAGACAAGTCCTCGACTAAAAAAAAATATATATATATATAATGGTTCCAACAATATACAAACCATTTAATGCGTGTGCCATTCCTGTAATCAGTTTCACAACTGGCATTACATATTAGACACCAAACGAGATCAATCAACTAGGGTGGAAAAACTGGAAAGCTGCTTACATTACGTAAAACCGTAGCAGATGTAGATTAACTCGTGTTACGTTGAAAAAATGGAAAGCTGTTACATTACATAAAACCCTAGCACAAGTAGATTAACTCGTGTTACGTTGAAAAAAATGGAAAGTAGAGTACTCTTGGGAAAATGAAGTACGCTGTTGTTACAGTCATTTATGGAGTAATAGCAATGACGTTCCACTGACAGAAGCAGCCGAACTGAATGGATTACACAGCTGCCACAGGCAGACAAAGAAAGAGACAAAGAAAACAAATATTAGCAAGCAAACGGAGTCAGAAACATTTTCACTTGAAATAGACGCAGCAAATCGGTAGAGAATCAACAGAACAGTCCGACGTACTGACGAATGAGAAGCAAAACGAGGAACGCTCGTCATCGCTACAACAATTCAAGCACCGGAACTTAACCACAAAATGACACAAAACAAATATCATGAAAATGTCAAAGATTCAAAATGCTGAAAAGCATAGATGAAACACTTGCAACACTTTATGTCAGTACCTAGCTGGAATAGAATCGTTCAGAAGACAATGACATGGCACACGAAATTTCACAAAGAATACGAAATGACAGAAAGAAATGGCACCATGAGATGACACAAAATGGCACACGAAATGACAAAAAAGAATGGCACAAGAAATGGCAAAAAGAAATGGAACAATAAATGACAAAAAGAAATGGCACCATGAGATGACACAAAATGGCACACGAAATTTCAAAAAGAATACGAAATGACAAAAAGAAATGGCACAATAAATGTCAAAAAGAAATTACACAATAAATGACAAAAAGGAATGGCACAATAAATGTCAAAAAGAAATTACACAATAAATGACAAAAAGAAATGGCACAATAAATGTCAAAAAGAAATGACACAATAAATGATAAAAAGGAATGGCACAATAAATGAAAAAAAGAAATGGCACCATGAAATGACACAAAATGGCACAAGAAAATTAAAAAAGAGCTGCTTAGAAATATTGTGATAACTTCGGAATCTAAACACGAGTAAGAAGAGCATGAATGCACCAATCAGAAGCACTCATTCATACAAAGATTGAATTGTTAAAAGATTTCCAATTAGGTACGTGGTATAATCTCATCACAAAGACCTGATATTGGCGTGGTTAGCATTCCCATCCGGATAGCAATAATCGTGTATGGTGATGTACTTGACAAACACGTAAGCACAAAAGAGCGAGAAAAGACTGAAAGCTACCCGTATTTCATTCGCTACCCGTATTTCATTCCAGAAACTATAGCATGTTAGACGTGATACGAGTAGAAATATGGAAGCACAACACCTCAGCAGGAAATATTTTAGAAAAGAACTGCCAGGAAACGACAAACTTGCCCAACTGCTAAAAGAAGCACTCCTTGAAAGTGCCCAAATCCCCTGTAAAACCACAGATCTCCCAATATCCCTGGTAAGAGTCCAAGAGCAAAGTTCACAATCAACTAACTGACAGTAACAGAAGTCGTGAGAAGAGTCGGTAAAATAATAATGATGGTGGTGGTGGTGGTGGTGGTCAGATCTCTGGGCGTTTTACAAATCGGAGCAGCTGATCTTACCAAACCCACGGAGAGGCAGATATTTAAATCTTCAACCCACGGCCTCTTGCATGGTAGTCCACTGTCTGTACAGACCTCACAACCACGTATCTCTCCAATGGAAAAATTGTAAACAAACAGCTCGAATCACACACGTGACCTCTCAACCGCTCAACTCTCCAATGGAATAAATGTAAATAAACAGCTCGAATCACACACGTGACCTCTCAACCGCTCAACTCTCCAATGGAATAAATGTAAACAAACAGCTCGAATCACACACGAAGATATCATGGTGTGGTGTGCTAGCGCCGTTTACAGAGCATGTCTTTTATTCCTTTCTTTTGCGTGCGCGAGTATATGTGGGTGGTGATGGTGGTGGTGGTGGTGGGTACTTTCTTCCTGTCAGAATGAATGTGCAGCATTTATGGTGGGAGTGCGAGTATTAAAGGATTTAAAAGAATTCCCTCTTATCGTTGAGAAAATTCCACTAAGCGCATCAGACAGAGTTTCAGTGTTAAGTAACTTTGTGACGTCAGACAGAGTGTCAGTGTTAAGTAACTTTGTGACATGCAATAAGAAATCTGTCACAAAGAGCACTCGTTGCGACTGCTTTGATGTTCAACAGAAACTCCCACGACACTGGGAAGAAAAATTGCTTCTGATAGTTAGAGCCAGAGTAAATAGATGGCAAACTACAAGTATATAAACCAGGGCAGTTATACGAGCAGAGACAATCATAGAGCTAGAGAAGAAGCTATTTAAAAATAAGTTGATTCTCCAGACATCACTAATCTCTGTACAAAGTCAGAACATTTTTTTGTAAGAACCATAAACCATAAGATAACTCTTGCTGCTTTCTCCTCTCATAATAGTAAAATGGACTGGAGATGTTTGATCTTCCTTTAGCAAAACTTAGGCCTGATATTTTTGTCTTATTTTAAGCATTTTTGATCTTCCTTTAGCAAACATTAGGCCTGTTTTGTGTTATTGTAGGCTTTTCGTGGCTGATTTTCCTAATTTGACTGGACGCCATCTAATCCAGCTAGGACAATAAAATATTTGCAAATCGACAACACGGTCGTAATTCTTAATCGCGCATATTTGGCGAAATTAAGAAACAAACAAGACACGGAGCGACTTCACAGAGTCAGTTTTAAAAAAAGTGGCAAAATACTGCATAATTTACCGCACGTAATTAGTAAGTTGAACTATTACAGTTTTTAAATCGTTTCTCAATATTTAAATATAAAAGTATTAGTTTAACTGCACACTCTCGTGTGCTTGCGGAGAGTTAGCTCCCATATTGTATCATTTGTTCTAGCAAAGTAAGAGATTGCAGTCTCTATCCCCCCCAACCCCCCCGTCAAACATGATTAAACAATAGTAACAAATAAAATCACACCACCTTGCCTTAGAACCTCTTAATTTAAAAATGAATGCATTTTCAAATTGCTTTTATCAAACAGAGAAGCTCTTAATGCATTCCCAAATAATTATTTTTATCGAACAGACGGATGACTCACCTTTACGTCCTCGTCTGTGTCGTCCGTGTCGTCAAGGGGGACTGCGACTGACACGCAGAGCAGCCCAGCAACAACCACTGCAGCTAGAAGAGCAAACTGATGAGGGGAATTAATCATTGTAACCAGGTGGGTTATTTTTTCTTGTGAATGCGTACTTTAGCTGGGTTGAAAAGTGTGGGAGACAGTGGGAGATTCTGGCCAAAACGAGAATAGGAAATATTAATTTCTAGTAAATCTTTATCTAAATCTAACCGGAGGCTAAGAGAGCTTAGATTTTTCTTGGAACAGCTGTTTCCTTGGTTTAATTTCTACTTCTCTAGTGAGTTACATTTCTTTCATCGTTTTTTTTTCTTTTTTACGTCGTGCTAGTGTAACTTTTAGTAACGAGCTTTAGAAATAATGTGACGTTCTGGATATAGAGTGACGCGCTACTCAGGTCTTAGGAACTAAACTGGAAGAGAGCTGGACGTGTGGTCGGGTGCTGTTGGCCTCAGAGGATGAGACAAGAGAAGATGGACGTTTTATAGCGCTCGATTATGATGGTCGTTAACAGGTCTGTCGGAATTTCGCTCCGCCCCCTTCCGTTTCGTGGTGTCCTAAGCACGACAAGGATGGGTTGCACGTGCGTGTAAGACGCACCCACACACACACACAGAAACACACAGGATGCTGATTTGCTTGCATCTGCGTGTGCATATGTATAGAGCAAGAACCTGATGTGACGTCGAAACAGTCAGGTTTGTGCAGGAGTGTGTGTGTAGGCGATGATTATGGTGTCAGAATTGTTGTTTATATTTCCTTCATCTTAAGCTGAAACGTCACAAACTGAAAGCTTGCTTAATGTGTGCACTAAATACTTATGAACTCGTTTGTCACAACGAGAAATTGTGTGCAGTTTTTACTTTTGTAAAAGTGTTGGTTCTGGGAAGGGGGGGGGGGTATTTGTGCTTGTATAATTTATGATTGAGACTGCTAGTGTGAACATGTGTCTGCGCACTTTGTACTTGTATATATTATGGTTTGAGAAAGTGTAATGGTAAGACGAGTGTGGGTTTTAGTGGTTAAAAAGGCATAATGGTAAGACGAGTGTGGGTTTTAGTGGTTAAAACGGCGTAATGGTAAGACGAGTGTGGGTTTTAGTGGTTAAAAAGGCATAATGAAAAACGAGTATGTGTTTTTGTGGTGTAAGACTTCAAAATGGAAACACGAGTGTGGAATTGTACACTAGAGTATGGTTCTGATATACGAGCGGGAACAAGAATGGGCGTGCAAATGTTTGTGCTCGGACATTTTATAACTTTTGTCGACTGAAAAATGTCATAAAAAATAGGCATTGGATCGTGTGCTTGGACTTGTCGACTGAAAGACGTCGTGAAAACAGGCATTGGATCATGTGCTTGGACTTGTCGACTGAAAGACGTCGTGAAAATAGGCATTGGGTCGTGTGCTTGGACTTGTCGACTGAAAGACGTCGTGAAAATAGGCATTGGATCATGTGCTTGGACTTGTCGACTGAAAGACGTCGTGAAAATAGGCATTGGATCATGTGCCGGGTTTTATGGTGAATGACAGCTTACGTGCTTATATTACGGATTACCTTTCTAATAAATCGCCTTTATTCACTCATCATTATTAAATATTTTCAATGGTAGTCGTTTATACGAAGTAGATAATTATACGGTGTTGCTATAGTTCATTCATTTCTCATATCATCTCTTTTACAGCGTTGGAATGAAATTTGTCATCACCGTGTACAGCACTCAGGGTGGGGCCGCAGACTTTTTGCTCGTCAAATAATTCATGAATCGATCCAAGCTCGAAAGACTACTCTTGCTGCCTATCATCAGAGGGTGGTGGATTTGGTCCCCAGATACCGGATAGAACGATAAACTGGCTCAGATATCAGATAGAACGATTACTTTAGCCCAGATATCAGATAGAACGATAACTTGTGCCCAGATATCGGATAGAATGATAAACTGTGTCCGTCTTGCTCACACTAAAGATTTCTTGGCTGTTACAAATTGAACTAAGCTGGTTACCAACTGTTTCTCTGTCCCCTACCCCGTTCCATGCGAAAACGAACAAAATTCTTCGGGACAAATATCACAGCCTCACTCTCCGAACTGTCCCTGGCATCCTTCATCACCACCATCGTCGACATTATTATCTCTACAATATCCGTTTTTTCCAAACTTTGAATCTCTCCTCTGTAGATGCTACTGTCAGTCAACATAAGCTTAACATGTGAACATGCGTAAAATCTAACTAAAAGCTAACAAAACAGTTTTTAAATTACAAAAAGAAATAAGGCTATATCTCCAATAACGGGAAATCAGAAAACTGTTTGTTAATCTCTTCAAATTTTTAGACCACTTCGAAAATTTCATCATTTCTTGGTTTCTTTATAATTTATCATTTTCTTTAGTCTCAGGATGTAAATCTTCGTCATTTTATGACTCATGATTTAAGACCAACATTTTATTGCGTCATATGAGGGTTTATAGAGTCATCGTCTCATACGCTATCATGTATGATTGGGGTTTTTTTTTGTGACTTCATATGTGGGTTTATAGAGCTCTTGTTTCATTACGCTATCATGTATGATTGGATTTTTGTGTGACGTCATATGTGGGTTTATAAAGATCTCGTTTCATAACTCTATCGTGTATGATTGATTTTGTGTGACGTCATAATTGGATTTATAGAGTCATTGTTTTACCACTCTATTTATATGTGAGTTTATTGAAATGTATATCAGTTTGACGTCATACTTGAATTAAATAAAGTATTATTTTATTACGACATCATGTGTGTGATTTTATAGAAATGCATAAGAGTATCATAAATGAGTCTATAAAGTCCTCGTTTTATTAAGCCGTCATGTATGACTTTATAGAAATGTATATCAGTGTGGTATCACAAATTAGTTTATAAAGTGTTCGTTCTATTACGTCACTGAGTAGGACTTTATAGAAATGATACGTATCAGTATGACGTCATACATGAGTTTTATTCAGTCCTCGTTTTTTTACTCCATTATATAGGATGTATTCAATGCAAAGAACAAGTATAAAAATCGACGTATTGGATCTATAGTGTTCACCACGATCAATTTCCATGACGTAGTTATGTTTGTGGTTGCAAAACGTATCTAAAAAGATCTTATATAAAATTAAGACACTGTTGTTTTAATACATGGATCGAGTGTTGTTATAAATATTCTTTCTCAAAAATTATTTGAACAGTCATTGAAATGTCCATGCGGAAATGTTGAGGGCAACCTGACACACAGCTCCTTTCCTGGAGAGTGAAGAAAAAGAGAGAAACTTTTGAAAAATGTAATCTTATGATGTATTTTAAGTGCCATGCATTGGCCATGTTCTTGACGATTATTACTGTCTTTCTCTGGCCGAAATTTACTTTTTCGGCCTGGTAAATTATTAATCTTGTATGAGTTAAGAATAAGAATAATTTCGGATTTTAATCATCAGTTATAAATGTATAGACACCAAAAAGCAAAGGGACTGTATCTTATTTGAAAACAGAAATAATATTTTATCTCCAAATTGTCACTCTTCATTTCGAACCAAATTTATGCATGGGATTTAATTTAATTGTACGGTTTTATTTATTAAATAGAATTTAATATAGCATTGGCTGGATAATCATACTCAGTTACAAATTTGTGTTTCTCAGAATATTGAAGTAATATAACTAAAGATGTTATCAATAACTTATCAATCGCAAATAAAATGTTTCCAAAATAAATTAATAACAAAATTCTTTCATAGCATAATTCACCTTTTTTTTTTTTAGCGCATGTAATAACGCAAAATTTTATTTCTAGGAACAAGATTACGCATGCGCATTTAATGGATGCTTTATTTAAATGAAAGATGGCGGATGTGAAAAAGCGGACAAGGATAATTCTTTGTCTTTTCTTTCATAGGAAAGTTTTAAGGTAAAATAGTACAGGACCGTGCGCGGGTTTTACGTGGATTTATTGTTTTTGTTGTTGCAATGAACCTGTTCACTCCTGATATCATTACATTATTAAAGCTTCTACACTATCTCATAATTGGGTCAAGAGTATAAAGTACACGGGATAACGTCATTTAAACTTAAATGCCTATACAATTACTTGGTAAAGGCCTTTTTCAATTTTGGTTTCGATTTTTACCTTCGAAATTACCACTGCACAATTATTTCCCTTGTCAGCAAAATAACGTTTAGCTCAGGCATTCGTCATTGAATACTGCACAATTATTTCCCTTGTCAGCAAAATAACGTTTTTGCTCAGACATTCGTCATTGAATACTGCACAATTATTTCCCTTGTCAGCAAAATAATGTTTAGCTCAGACATTCGTCATTGAATACTGCACAATTATTTCCCTTGTCAGCAAAATAACGTTTTTGCTCAGACATTCATCATTCAATACTGCACAATTATTTCCCTTGTCCGATATAACGTTTTTGCTCAGACATTCATCATTGAATACTGCACAATTATTTCCCTTGTCCGATATAACGTTTTTGCTCAGACATTCATTCATTGAATACTGCACAATTATTTCCCTTGTCAGATATAACGTTTTTGCTCAGACATTCATCATTGAATACTGCACAATTATTTCCCTTGTCAGATATAACGTTTTTGCTCAGACTTTCATCATTGAATACTGCACAATTATTTCCCTTGTCAGATATAACGTTTTTGCTCAGACATTCATCATTGAATACTGCACAATTATTTCCCTTGTCAGATATAACGTTTTTGCTCAGACATTCATCATTGAATAGAAATGAGGTGCAATTGTTGACCAATATCAGAGTTATTTATAGAACCATACTCATGCTATTGTGAAATTTAACGATAGCTAAATTTTGTAGAATTGCTTTTGTTGGGCAGAATATAGCCATTGAGTTCATTTTGAAATCAGTGACCATTCGATTTTGGATTAACGAATTGCTTGAGTGTTAACTCATTATTAAGCAGACACTTGTAGTAATAGATGGACTATATCTAAAATGCATTTATAAACGTGTGCAATTTCTCTGACAGACGGGTCAGTTTCTCTATTAGTCTCTGACAAAAAAGGCCAGTTTCTCCGACATACAGGTGCAATTTCAATGTATATTCGACTTATATAATTTTAATATTTATAATTTAAAGTGTATATCTTTATCATTGTGCTTTAATAAATTAATATATATAATCACTGTGGCATTGTCCATTTATCATCTGAGACGACATAAAAATATGTTATAGAGCGAACAGTGTTTCAGTGTTAAACGAAGTCACGTGGAGTCTAACGTCACCATTGGGTCCGATGATACCTAAAGACCAAGACGTGAACCAAAATTGTCCTGGATATCGCACCCTATATCTATTTGTATTGAATAGAATGCAACATTAAAGCGACGTTAGGATTTAATTCATGACGTTTGGTCTTGGTTTGGTCTTGGTTTGGTCTTGGTTTGGTCTTGGTTTGGTTTGGTCTTGGTCTTGGTTTGGTCTTGGTTTGGTCTTGGTTTGGTCTTGGTCTTGGTTTGGTTTGGATTGGTTTGGATTGGTTTGGTCTTGGTTTGGTCTTGGTTTGGTCTTGGTTTGGTCTTGGTCTTGGTTTGGTTTGGATTGGTTTGGTTTGGTTTGGTTTGGTTTGGTATCTTTTGTTTTGGGGGTTGTAATTTCCATTTGAAATGTTTTGTATAGTAAATGGTTTACGTTAACCCTTCTCTTACCGAGAGCGGTTGAAATTGAAAAATAATAATTCTTGACTTTATGATCTGTGACAAATTGTCTTTATAGTTACTGCTGCCAGAATGGATTAGTTCGTATGGGAAGTGACCTAGTTTCGAGGCTTGTGTGTCGTTGCTAGGCGATCATAGCACTGCCAGTAATGGAATCCAACTCCGTCAGAAACAACAGATTAGACTAAAATTGGTTCCTTTGTACTCCAAAATATTTCTAGATAATTGTATAAAAGTTACGTATGTTACGAGAATACCTTCAGTATTTGTTTTTGTAGTTCTAACCATACACATAGAGTCATAGATGAAGAGGGAAATCCCCGAGAGATATTCAAGCCACTAATATGCAAGGTTATTGCTCTTTTTCCAATAATGGGACTTACAAAGCTATTTTTAAAGTGATGTGAAAGCAGCAGAGTAGCTGTGGTAGTAGTAGTGGAAATACTAGTGACAGTATTTTCAGTAATAAGAATTCTTTCTTGTCTTCTGTCTTTCATTTTTTTTTCCCTTGCTTTCTCTCTATCTCTCTCACTCTGTTTTGTCTCCTTCAGATCAATCTCTCCATATTTCCCTCTCGCTTTATTTCTCTCTTCTCCCCTTTATTTCTCTTTCTTTCCTCTCTCTCTTTCTCATTCTTTCACACACACACACACACACACACACACACACACACACACACACACACACACACACACACACACACACACACACACACACACACCAAATACCACCATGATTACCTCATTACACTGACGCTCTGACTTTGGCAAAATGAGAGAAGTTCCAGCGAGCCAGTACAACAATTCTTACACTGTTTCAGTCTGGAGAGAACGACTTCACGGTCTATTGAACTTTGTACTGTGTTACCCCTAAGCACTCGTATCATCTCACGTGTAGCGAAATAGTGCAAATCACCCGTGAACCAATTCACAACACGAATCTCATAAGCAACGTTTCTATAAATATTTATCGACGCTGGAGTAGTATATGACGCCAATACGGTTAACGTCATATCCGGTTTCCCCTTCCATGAAGACACGATTTGTAAAGGTGTCCTACAGCAACATCTAATCCAATTTTTTTTAAGCGTTTAATAAATTTGATGAGAGTGAAACCATAGTTTCCGATGAATTGATCGCTATAGGTGCCATGAACAAACTAACATAACAAGCAACAACATAAATAACCTCAGTAAAATGTTTTCTGACAAATAAAGTTACTTATTTTAATTGCCGGGCTTGTGGAAGGGTTAACTCTCGAGTTTGACACTTCTCCGTATAAACAAATTTCAACAAATTAAACATTTTTAATGGAAACAATTAACGAAATACGGAAGTAAAATAAGACAGAACCTAACTTCCATAATATGTCTTTAATTTACGCTAAATTTTATATCCCCCTTCCCCCGAAAAAAAAAAACAGAAAAAAGAAAATACATTTAAATTATTTAGTGACTAAACACGTTTAACCAATCAATTGAATGACTAGGTACTGACCACTCCATAAAATGTTTAGTGGCCAGGAGTTTTTAAAAAGGAACTAGCAATAACGAGAGTTGGTGGGCCATTACATGTCAGTTATTCAATCAGACTCTCACAGTTTTAGACCGTCGTCTGCTATTTGTGTTGTTGTCCAGAGAAACACTTTCAATATCAAATGCGAAAAATGGAACCGAAGAGGCAGGTGATTTTGATTTGTAATCTGGAGCACTTTTAAAATAGATAGAAGTAATTTCTCCGTTATTGTCCTTTCGATGAAAAATGTAGTTTCTAGACATAGTGCAACTTTATGTTATCAGTCAATGAGTGAATGGACTTTGCATTCGTCTTTCAATAAAGAGGAGGGGGGCTTTCTGGGATAATCTTTAACAGTTTCTACACGTTACAAATTCTACAGGCAGTCGAGAATCACGTAGACTGGGGAAGGTTCTGAAAATTGCATTTAACACTTCGTAGTGTAACCTTTAGTAAACAACTACCGAACTTATGTAAAATGGTGACTGAACATCCACAAGTATGAAACAAATACTAAACATATTATAAATTAATATGCAATGTCTGTCATCAAGCTGTCATGAATTGTCATCCCCAATCTTGAACAATCATCGAATGGTTTATACACAGTCACAGAAAAGTTTTCAGTTGGTTCTTTTCGTAGATGACATTGATAATTGCATTGGTTATTGTCTAAAATCCCTTAAATAATAAAATAATTGTCAAATGAACAATTTTTTTTAAATGATTTACCTGTAAATATCACGTGAACGATCATGGGAAGAGTATTAAATATATTCAATTAAACTTACCAATGAGAAGATGTTAATCCAATTGTTGAAATATCTTAAAACAAGTCAGTGAACGTTCATTGAGCAGGTGGTTCAAAGCTCGTTAAACCAAATGTCGCAAAATTCTACACAATTCGATTTTCATGGATAACATGCATCCACCTTATGGGTAATATACTTTCAGTTTTCATGGTTAATATACTATTACTTTTCATGGATAAAATACTCCGTTTTCATGGACAGTATGCTCAGATATTTCATGGATAATAGTCTTTCTTTCCATGGATAATATACTCCGTTTCCATTGATAATATTCTCTGTTTTCATGGATAATATACTTTCATTTTCATGGATATTATTCTGTATTCATGGATTATATGCTTCCAGTTTTCATAGGTAATATGTTCCATATTTCATGAATGATGTATATCTTATTAGTTAAAAAAAATACTTCTAGATTTCACGGACGATACATATTCAGTTTTCAATACTAATATACGTCCAGATGTCATGGACAGATATATTTGTCTTACATTTAATATACATCTACTTATGGATGCTGCGCATCCTGGTTTTATAGATAGCACACATCATATTTCAATTACAATATATCCACCTAATGCAAAGATATTGCCAGTTTTCAATGATAGGGTTTGTCTGATTTATGGATGTTGTACCTCAAGGTTTCCTGGATGTTGTACATCAAGATTTCCTAGATGTTGTACCTCAAGGTTTCCTGGATGTTGTACCTCAAGGTTTCCTGGATGTTGTACATCAAAATTCCATGGATGATTTACATTTAGTTTTCATAAATATTGTACATCTGGTTTTCATACATTTTCCTCCAGATGACATGTGAAAAAAATATTCATAGATAATGTATATCTAGGTTTCATGGACAACACAGATTTAAATTTAAGGGATTTTATGCATCTGATTTAAATAATTGTACATCTGCTTTAATTTAAACGACCTTTTCTTAACATTTGTTACTTTCAGGGATGTACATCCGGTTTTATTTTGGTTATTTTGTGAATCTACATTCATTTCAACGATTTTGCGCATCTATTTCAATTTCAGGGATTTTGCACATTCATTTAAATTTCAGAGATTTTGCCCATCTATTTCAATTTTAGGAATTTTACTCATCCAATTTCAATTTAACAGATTTCGTGAATCCAATTTCATTTCAGTTTTTCCATGTCAGTGCAGCGTGACGTGTTGTGACGTCACTACCTTACACACCGTAACGACTGCAGAGGGTTATATTTCCAAATTCGTTGAAAGTTACAGTAATCACATATGTTTACTTTTCCCTTTTTAATCTCACTTCTGTAGCGGTAGAAACTTTTTGTGAAAATGGAGCGAAATGGGAGATAAACAGACATCAATCAACAATTAGTTTATTTTTAAGCGCAGCTTTTCGACAGTCAAGGGAGTGGGGGTACCAAGAAACCATCTGCTTCCAGCAGTTGCAATATTGATGTAATAATTGGGCGCATTACGCGGACACAAAGAGACATTTGGGTTAAATAATTTGCTATGCTGGCTTATGGGTCTCACCCACCTCCTTTCGTTTTACGTTTTATATTTATTTTTCTCGTAATTTCGAAATAAGTACAAACTAACTTATAAAAATGTACCCAGGGGTGATATGTTTTGGGCCTCGCTGTGCAATAAATGCAATATTTTTAATTGTAAGGCTCAGTCTAAAATCTAGATTAGTTTTATCTTGTTTGTTGAGTAACTTTTAAAAGAGCAGTATGCTTTGCACAATCTTTTATTGAAAAAAAATCTTTATACTCTCGCAATGATCGTTTATAATAACGATTTAAAAAAAAATTTAATTTCTTTGATTTTATTTTAAAGTCAGCAATAGCCCAATTGGCTGTCTTTTAATTGTCATGTAAAGCTACGTAAAGTGACTTGCTAACTTGTAATTGTCACGTAAAGCTACGTAAAGTGACTTGCTAACTTGTAATTGTCACGTAAAGCTACGTAAAGTGACTTGCTAACTTGTAAGTGTCACGTAAAGCTACGTAAAGTGACTTGCTAACTTGTAATTGTCACGTAAAGCTACGTAAAGTGACTTGCTAACTTGTAATTGTCACGTAAAGCTACGTAAAGTGACTTGCTAACTTGTAATTGTCACGTAAAGCTACGTAAAGTGACTTGCTAATTTGTAATTGTCACGTAAAGCTACGTATAGTGAGGTAACCATTTAACGTTTTATCGCTTGTCACTTACCATGAAAAACTACTTCAATTAAAGTTATAATTAGGTCACTTGATTACCATGAAATACTACGTCGATTAACGTTATAATTGGATCACCTGATTACCATCCAAGACTACATTAATTAAAGTTATAATTAGATCCTTGATTAACGTGCAAGACTACTTCAGATACAGTTATAATTAAACCACTTGACTCTCATGCAACAACCATGAAAACCGATTTAAATTAAGTCAACATTAAACAGACCTTGACTTTTATGTTTTCTGTTACCAAGTAATGGTATTTCTATTTAAGTCTATATAAGTCCATTATGACACGTCAGTTATATCACAAAACTATGCCAGTGATGTCTGAGACATTATATTATTTTCAATTACTGCCACTGAAGTCTGAGACATTACATTATTTTTACTTACTGCCACTGAAGTCTCAGACATTATATTATTTTCAATTACTGCCACTGAAGTCTGAGACATTATATTATTTTCAATTACTGCCACTGAAGTCTGAGACATTATATTATTTTCAATTACTGCCACTGAAGTCTGAGACATTACATTATTTTTACTTACTGCCACTGAAGTCTGAGACATTATATTATTTTCAATTATCATAACTGTCAAGTGTTTCTGCTGAAATCAGCATTTATCTTAAATGTCACATTTAGATGACTGTGTAAAGTTAATTCTCCCTAAGTATGTACTAATTCATTCATAATGATCATCTTAAGTTGGGGGGGTTTCTATTAAAAAATTTAACAGATTACAAAACCTTCCATGACCACAAGTTATTTCTATTAAAGTAAATATTACTTCATTATTTCACATTTATAGATGCCCCTCTCCCCTCCCACGAAGTACTTTTTGCCTCGTACCATCTTTTTACAACTATTCAGACATTTGTAGCTCAAAATGTCCGCCCCTCTTGATGTCTCATTGCTCTAGCAGTGTTGTTTTAACCGATCTGATTATTTCCGCCCCTCTTGATGTCCCATTGCTCTAGCAGTGTTGTTTAACCAATCTCAATATGTCCGCCCCTCTTGATGTCCCATTGCTCTAGCAGTGTTGTTTAACCAATCTGATTACGTCCGCCCCTCTTATAATGTCACATTGCTCTAGCAGTGTTGTTTTAACCGATCTGATTATTTCCGCCCCTCTTGATGTCCCATTGCTCTAGCAGTGTTGTTTAACCAATCTCAATATGTCCGCCCCTCCCCATATCATTATGCACTCTTTGTATTTCTACAACGTAACCTTCTTTATCTCAATAACCTTTTTTGTTAATGAGGACTTTGTTGTCATTTATATTTTCTTCTTTCTGGTGCTAATGTCCTCATTTTACCTTGGACTTTTCGGTAATATATTCTTATTTTTGGTGTGGTGCTTGCTTCATTGAAGCTAGGACTTTACAGTAATTTACATTGCTTGTTTGTTTTGTTATTTACGTTGTTTGAACCTAATCTTCACGATTTATATTTAATTTTCCTCTTTGTAACTGGGACTTGACGGTAATTTATATTTCTTTGTGTTATTAACCTTTTTTATCTATGACTTTAGGCTATTTATATTTCCTCTTTGTTGTGATTTTTCCTCATTGTAACTCGGACTTGATGGTAATTTATATTTCTTTGTGTTATTAACCTTTTTTATCTATGACTTTAGGCTATTTATATTTCCTCTTCGTTGTGATTTTCCCTCTTTGTAACTGGGACTTGACGGTAATTTATACTTCTTTGTGTTATTAACCTTTTTTATCTATGACTTTAGGCTATTTATATTTTCTCTTTGTTGTGTTACTCTCCCCATTCTTAACTCGAACTTTACGGCAATTTATACTTCTTTGTGTTATTAACATAATTTTTAAATAGGACTTTTCCATTAATATTTTTCTTGGTTGTGTTACTAACCTCATTTTTACCTGGGACTTTGCGGTTACTAATATTGTGGGGGTTTTTGTTAATATGTTAATAACCTCATTTTTACCTGCGACTTTGCGATATTGTTGTGTGTGTGTGTGGGTATGTGTGTGTGTGTGAGTGAGTGTGTGTGAGTGTGTGTGAGTGAGAGTGTGTGAGTGTGTGTATATGTGTGTATGTGTGTGAGTGCATGTGTGTATGTGTGTGTGTGTGTGTGTGTGTGTGTGTGTGTGTGTGTGTGTGTGTGTTAATAACCCCATTTTTTACAGGGACTTTTGCAGTAATATTTCTCCTTTGTTGTGTTACTAACCCCGTTTTTCCTACGACTTTACGTGAATCTATATTTCTTCTCTTTTTGCGCAATGTAGGTTACGTTTTGCCTGGTGAAAGTGATTAGTATGTAGCAACATGTAGCACAGGTGAGCTTTTAATGTAAGAGCCTGAGTTCTCTAGGTCACCTTTAGCTCTGCCATGGCTGAATCCGGAGAGAGACAAACGCGAGTCGCTGGCTATCAGAAAGGTAAACGGTTGTCATCACCCTGATGAGGTTGTTCCCGTTCAATCCTTACTGTGTGAATTTGTCATTATTATCGGATTTACGTAATCACGTTAGAAGATGTTTAATATGTTGATTTGGATACCTCTATTTAAGTACCGGCAGTACAATAACGCATGCTGTTTTTCTTTACAATTTAATTTTTATTTTAATTGTTCCTCTGCGTTAGTGTTGGTAGGAAATATAGGACTATGAGTGAACAAAATTTAATAATAACACTCTACTGGTATTGAGATTTGCCTCTGCAAATTGATTTGTTTCTCTTAAATGACAGAGTGATGTCCCCCCCCCCCCCCTTAGTGGCATAGTAATTTGCAGTTTTTGTAATCTAAATGTTTCCTAGATATATTAATTTATTGTTGTCATTTATTCTTTTGTTTTATAAGCTGCATATTTGTTAGACTTTCTGTTGTAATTTGTGTATTCCTAAATAGCATTATGACTTATCTCTCTTAAACAATATAACTGTCAATGTTAATGGATATAGTGATTTAGCTCACTGCAAAGTGTTTATCTATGTGTCCGGCATCATTTCTCGCTCATTTCTCTCGTGTCTGGCAAAGGGATTTTTTCTCATGTGTCCAGCAAAGTGTTTGTCTCGTGTCTCGCATAGTGACTTCTCTCATGTGTCCAGCAAAGTGTTTTGTCTCGTGTCTCGCATAGTGACTTTTCTCATGTGTCTGGCAAAGTGATTTGTCTCATGTGTTTGGCAACGTGATTTTTCTCATGCGTCTGGCAAAGTAATTTGTCTCATGTGTTTGGCAACGTGAGTTTTCTCATGCGTCTGGCAAAGTAATTTGTCTCATGTGTTTGGCAACGTGAGTTTTCTCATGCGTCTGGCAAAGTGATTTGTGTCTCGCATAATGATTTCTCTCATGTGTTTGGCAAAGTGATTTCTCTCATGTGTCTAGCATAATATATTATCTGTCTTCTATGACAGTGATCTGTCTGAAATGGTATTGTAATGTCCATTCTGTGTTTACGAATTACACAAGAGATGTGTCTTGGTCTAGTAAAATGTCTATAGTCTTGCTTTCTAATGTACCTTTTCTATATGTCATTCTTACTGGTACAGCATTTGCGTCTTTTATAAATAGCATAAAGGCATTTTTTGTCTTATAAAGGTTTATATGTCTTATAAAGCTTTGTTTGTCTGATAAACGTTTGTTTGTCTTATAAAGTTTTTTTTGTCTTATAAAAGCTTGTTAGTCTCATAAAGGTGTGTATGTCTTATAAATGATGTTTGTATTATAAAGGTTTGTTTGTCTTGTGAAGGTTTGTTTATCTTAAATGGCATAGTTATTTGTCTGTCTCATAAAGGTGTGTATGTCTTATAAATGATGTTTGTATTATAAAGGTTTGTTTGTCTTGTGAAGGTTTGTTTATCTTAAATGGCATAGTTATTTGTCTGTCTCATAAAGGTGTGTATGTCTTATAAATGATGTTTGTATTATAAAGGTTTGTTTGTCTTGTGAAGGTTTGTTTGTCTTGTGAAGGTTTGTTTATCTTAAATGGCATAGTTATTTGTCTGTCCTATATTACACAGTGATGTATCTGTCTTGTCTCATAATGCAATTTGTTTGAAAAGCCACTGTGGTTGGTTTAAGTCGGTATTGCTTAGTAACTCGTCTACAAAAACCCAATATTTTTAAATAATGAGTTGTCCACCTTAAGTGGCACGGTGACGTATCTGACTTAGCACGGTGATTTTTCTGTCGTAAGTGGCAGTTGTTTGTCTAATTAAAATTTCATAATGACTTGTCTGGCTTATTTGGCAGTTTTTGTCTAATTAAAATTTCACATTGACATATCTGACAAAAAGACCAAAATTGCTAGAAGTTTGTTGGTATTCTGGTTTATGGTTTGTTTTTATTTTGCTTTTGTCTGGAATGGCAGAAGCTGTTCGAACCAAGCCGAACAGACCTAGTGACATTTTGCATTTACGTTTTCTGTCGATCTTTGATTCCAGTACCAAGTCTGTGCTCTCAAAGGTGGAACTTGGCCGCCATATCGTTTCTCGGTCTCTTGTATGTCTACGTTGTCAGGGTAAACTTGAGTGTGGCAATTATTTGCATGGTCAGTCACCCTACATCTAATGACATTGGCCAGCATGGCTTCAACACTAGCGGAGACGGTTCGAATACAATTGTTGCTGTTACCAGTAGCGAGCAACCCCGGGGTCACGTGAGCGGCCTTTGGTACGAGTTGAGAGACATGGCCTACTTAACGTCATCGGGTGCATCTCTAGGGGTGCATGTCGGAGAGGTGGAGCATTTGACATCAACAGGTGTGCCACTCGGGGAGCAAGTTGGCAGTGATGATGACAGTGGGTGTAGATTGAGCATGCGTAACGAATCATCTCTCGTCAGTCAGGTGCGCGCTAATCAGGTTTCTTTTCTTTTGTAATTCACACTCGTATGTACAGACTCGTACATACACGTATACTTAACAATAACACACTCACAAACATATAAATATACACATATTCTCTTGCACAGACATTCACGCGCATATACAATACGCCCTCTCATATATATACACACACATACACACACACACAGAGAAAAAATACAGTTTCAAATAGATTCATACACACAGTCTACAAAACGCACAGACATAATCACACATACACACACACATACACACACACACACACACACACACACACACACACACACACACACACACACACACACACACACATATATATATATATATATACTGTCACACATTCAGACTCCTGAAAACACACATGCACACATTCAGTTTTAGAAACACATTTGCACGCATGCTTGCAAATATACAAATATGCACACATACATATTCGCGCGCCTATGAAAAATTTTCAGTCACACAAACGAACACGCGCGCGCACGAACATTTTCTTAGTATTTGTTTTCTTTTCTGTCTCTCTCAAACAATGTCACAAGACTCATTACAAATATTTTACTCTTTCCTTTCTAAACCGTAAGAAAGAATGACGTTATGTTGTCATTTATTTCTTCCTTCAACATTCATATATTTTAAGTTGTTTCAGTGTACATGTATGTTGTTTAATTTATTTCAGTCATAAGTTGAGGTTGTTTATGTTGTTTCAATTATAAGTTTGGGGTTGCTTATGTTGTTTCAGTTGTAAGTTGTTTACGTTGTTCCAGTTTTAAGTTGAGGTTTTTTGTGTTGTTTCAGTTGTAAGATATGTTGCTTCAGTTATGTCGTTTATGTTTCAGTTATAGGTTGAGGTTCTTTATGTTGTTTCAGTTGTAAATGTTTATGCTGTTTCAGTTGTAAGTTGTTTATGTTGTTTCCGTTATAAGTTGAGGTTAATTATTATGTTCAGCTGTAAGAGTTTATGTTCTTTCAGTGGTAAGCTGTTTATGTTGTTTCAGTTATAAGTTGAAGTAGTGTATATTGCTTCAGTTGTAAGTTGTTTATGTTGTTTCAGTTATAAATTGAGTTGTTTATGTTGTTTCAGTTGTGTTTCAATTGTAAGTGTTTATGCTTTTTCAATTGTAAATTGTCTACGTTGTTTCTGTTGTAAGTTGAAATTGTTTATGTTGTTTCAATTGTAAATTATTTATGTTGTTTCACTTGTAAGTTATTTATATTGCTTTAGTTATAAGTTGTGACTATTTATGTTGTTTCAAAGTTTTTCTATGTTGTTTTACCTGTAAACCTATAAGCCGAAGTTGTTTTAGTTGTAACTTGTGTATGTTGTTTCAATTTAAAGTTGTTTATGTTGTTTCAGTTGTGTTGTAATTAGATTGTTTTTCTCTTTAATCTCTCTTCCAGATGTAAGATTGAAAAGAGAAAAAAACAATGCAATGTGAGAGAATAAAAAGTGACAAAGTAAAGGGCGTGATATGTTGGTTCGAGCTAAATTGTAGATCAGTGAGTAATACAGTGGCCAATAAAGAAGTATGTTGTAGATCAGTGAGTAATACAGTGGCCAATAAAGAAGTATGTTATAGATCAGTGCGTAATACAGTGGCCAATAAAGAAGCATGTTGTAGATTAGTGAGTAATACAGTGGCCAATAAAGAAGCATGTTGTAGATCAGTGAGTAATACAGTGGCCAATAAAGAAGTATGTTATAGATCAGTGAGTAATACAGTGGCCAATAAAGAAATATGTTGTAGATCAGTGAGTAATACAGTGGCCAATAAAGAAGCATGTTGTAGATCAGTGAGTAATACAGTGGCCAATAAAGAAGCATGTTGTAGATCGGTGAGTAATACAGTGGCCAATAAAGAAGCATGTTGTAGATCAGTGAGTAATACAGTGGCCAATAAAGAAGCATGTTGTAGATCAGTGAGTAATACAGTGGCCAATAAAGAAGCATGTTGTAGATCAGTGAGTAATACAGTGGCCAATAAAGAAGCATGTTGTAGATCAGTGAGTAATACAGCGGCCAATAAAGAAGCATGTTGTAGATCAGTGAGTAATACAGTGGCCGATAAAGAAGTATGTTGTAGATCACTGAGTAATACAGTGGCCGATAAAGAAGTATGTTGTAGATCACTGAGTAATACAGTGGCCGATAAAGAAGTATGTTAGATACAATACTTCATATTGTCTTCAATGCACGGTTGTTGTTTTTAAGAAAACAAATATCGACTTTGTGTCAGTCTTCTCCAAACCATACAGCACATTATTGCAAATCACTTTCTTTTTCAAATTATTTCGGACACATTATATGCCTGTCATTTGTTACACAATATTCAGACACTTTTTATGCCTGTCATTGTTTTTACTAAATTTCAGTCACTTTTTATACATGTCATTGTTTTCAGACATTTTTATACGTGTCATCGTCATGTCATTACTTTCTGTCATCCTCTTCCCTGATACTGGCAAAAGTTTTACGTTGATCAAATTTAACACTGAGGGCAGATAATAGCAATATTAAAGAGAAGATAACTGCTGCCTAACATTTTTATTCTCACTTTTGCCCAGTTAGTCTATTGCCTTATACCAGCTTGGGTTTTAGTACAGCTAATTCTTTTGGCGTTAATGCGACTAGCTCGTCTGTAGGAATTTAGTTCAAATCTTCTAAATGAAGGCCTGCAGCAGCGAAAAAATTAGAACTAATTTGCAGTCCTTTTTTCTTTTGGTGGTGATAGTGTGCATTCATTCTTTAGTTCTTTGAGTTTTCTTCCCATGTACGTCCAGCACTTGGACATTGACATTACTATCCTGGACTTTTTCTCTATATAACGGTCTGCTTGGTGGCTGTCAATGCCGGATGTCCGTTCAGCAACTACTGAGGCAACCATCCTGAGCTACCCTGAGCCAAACATCAACACTGCAGTGGCAACCATCGTGAGCCAATCATCAACACTGCACTGTCAGCCATCGTGAGCCAATCAGCAATGCATAAACCTTAGTGTCTTTAACGGTATCAGTATACTGTTATGACGCTACTCTTGCGCAGTTATATTTTTAATTAATCTATAGCAGAAGTGTCAAATGTGATATCCGCAAATGTCAGTGTGAGTTGTCTGCTCTCGACTTTCTGCTTATTTAAATAACAATGCCAAATAGTTAAATGTGGTGGGTCTGATTGTACTTAGAGCAGAGCAGATAATCAATCCACAAACATCATAACACTGGACATGATGCTAGAAAATGTAATGAGTCAGCTGTCTATAACCTCAAATTATTTTCCTTCTGTCAAAAATATTTACGAATAAAAAATAATGTTTTTAAATTTCAAACTGTTGATGATGATAATGATGATGATGATGGCAGGAGCCTGCGGTCAACACTTACACGTACATCCATAATTTCCGAAATGCCGCCATCTTTTACCTTTTTATCCCTCTTAAATCCCATTTGTTTGCCGACTATTGATTTTGTGCGCAGCAATTCCTTCCCTTTGACACGGCAGAGAATGATGCATTGGGAATGTTTACGTGCTGTTGTGTGCAGAGTACATCACTACTAAACCTACTGTTGTGACGTGTCGGTCCTAATTCATCACTGTGTTTATTTTCCCGCACAGTGTAACTGAGCCAAACAGATAGATCCATTATAGTCAGTCTTCAGCCACTTAAGTTATATAGTTAGTTTGATAGTCAGTCAATCGGAAAATTACCTTTTAATCTCTTTAAAAAATAACAGTTAATCATTCAGTAGTGTAATCAGTCGGCCTATATGTATTTTATTACTTTGGTATCTGAGTAGGTCAGTCGGTCACTGCTTTATTAATTACTTAGTGAGTACTGTAACTAGTTTGTGAGTAACTAAGATAATCACTCAGACAGTTAGTCAATCAGTAAATGAAATAATTACATAAAATCAGTTAGTTAATTAATCAATTAATTTAATATTTAAATATTACATAATAAAATCATCTAACAGTTTATTAGCCAACCAGTCAGTGAAAGTCAATCATTAGTATGGCTAATCTTGGCTAGTCAGTAATTTGGTTGGGCAGTCAGCTGACCAGTTAGTACTTTAGTTACTCAATCAAGAATTTCGTTTGTCAATAAGTATTTGTTTTAATTAATCAGTCAAATGATCAGTCAGATAATTATTCAATTACGCAGCCATATAGAGCATTAATTAATCAGGCACTTGATCAGTCAGTTAATTATTTAATTAGGCAATCATATAGAACATTAGTTAATCAGTCATTTGATCAGTCGGTTAATTATTCAATTAGGCAGTAATATAGAACATTAGTGAATCAGTCAATCGATCAGTCAGTTAATTAGGCAATCATATAAAACATTAGTTAATCAGTCATTTGATCAGTCTGTTAAATATTCTATTAGGCAGTAATATAGAACATTAGTTATTTAGTCAATCGATCAGTCAATTAATTATTCAATTAGGCAGTCATATAAAACATTAGTTCGTCGGTGAATAGTTTGTCAATGCTATTAATTTATTATTCATTCAGGGAGTAAATTGATTGGTAGACCACTAAGAAAATTAGTCAGTTTTGAAGTTACGCAATCATTCACTCAGTTATTTAATCAATTAGTTAGGTAGTCAGTAAGTCATGTGCAAAGTTGTTAGTCATACAGACATTATATGTTGTACATCATTAACTCATTTTACTTTTACTTATTTAGACAATCAATTACGTCATTCAATCAGTTATTAGGTAATCTTATTAATCAATCAATCAATTCATAAATCAGTAAATTAGTCAGCTACTTTTGCATCTTTCTGCTAAGTTAATAGTTAGTCAGTCGATCGGTCCATTCGTCTCTTAGTTAGTAAGATACTAACAAACAGGTATTCATTTGGCCAGTCACTTATATAGTTGGTCACTTATATAGTTAATCACTTGGCCATTCACTTTTATCGTTAGTCACTGTGTTGTCAGTTATACAAACGGGTTGAAGTTTATTATCTATCACTGTACTTTTACTGTTTTTAAATATTTATTTTTTTCTCTTCCTTGTTTTAGATGATCATCCACTACCGTGTGTTCAGCTACAGGTTATTCTCTTCGATGTTATTTTAGTTTTGTGACAATTTTCGAAAGATAAATACATTATTTGTTTGTTTATTTGCTTATTATCACCATGTGTTCTTGTTCTGCTGTTTTATTTATTTTGTCTTAATCATCTGTATCATTTTATGATCATATTTTATTTATTATATAAAACAGTAATTTACATCTAATCCTTCCTTTTATCACTTTTGTGGAAAATACAAAAATCTTACTACTTTATTTTAGTATTGTTGTTTTACAGTCTGGCGAGTTTCTTTGGGATAAGACGACAATTTCTAGACTGCTGGCCATGTACTTTTACGGGTATCAAACAGTTTATTGGATTTATATTTTTTTTAAACAGCCACAGACACACACACTAATTATTATGTGGATTTGTACTTTGAAAATCAAAAGGATGCATGGGCAGGCAGATGGGAGATCAGGCATAGATAGATAGATAGATAGATAGATAGATAGATAGATAGATAGATAGATGGCGGGCGGGCGAGCGGACGGACGGATGGATGGATGGACGGGCGAGCGGACAGACAGACGGATGGATGGATGGATGGATGGATAGATAGATAGATAGATAGATAGATAGACAGATAGATAGATAGATAGACATATAGATGACTTCAAAGGTCCTTATTTCAGATATATTTTTAGATAGATAGATAGATAGATTACTTCAAAAGTCCTTATAGATAGATAGATAGATAGATAGATAGATAGATAGATAGATAGATAGATAGATAGATAGATAGATAGATAGATAGATAGATAGATAGATAGATAGATAGATAGACAGACAGACAGATTACTTCAAAAGTCCTTATTTCAGATATATTTTTACTCAAATTCCGGGAGGCTGGTTGGCGGGTCGGTTTGGCGGACGGCGAGTGTGGGCCGTGTGTCAGGTTATTTCTGCGTTGTGTACTCTGTTAACACCACTGGCTTCACGTTCTAACGTCTACCTGGCCTACGCCTTGCGGTTTCTCTTAGGATTAGCAGCGGTGAGAAATTCTTGTCGCCTGACATTTTTTAAAAATTAAATTGTCTATTCGTTTGTAGCAAACAGATGTTGTGTATTGTTTATTTTAGATAGACAGACAGACAGACAAACAGAAAGATAGACAGGCAGATAGATAGATAGATAGATAGATAGATAGATAGATAGATAGATAGATAGATAGATAGATAGATAGATAGAGTTTCATTACCATCTGATTTAGACTCTCTCTCTCTCTCTCTCTCTCTCTCTCTCTCTCTCTCTCTCTCTCTCTCTCTCTCTCTCTCTCTCTCTCTCTCTCTCTCTCTGGTCTTCAAATAAGTTTTGTGAAGAGGTTTAAATGACTGTAACCAGGGGTATTCTTAGAGCATTTTAACCCGATCGTGTGACACTTCACGGCCTTCACAATACAAAGCAACACCTACTTGTTATTTTTACTTTGCTTCATCGTTGGTTTCAGACCTGAATACCTTTCTAATCTCTGAAAAACCACGTGGAAGAAAATGGTTGTTGAGTATGTTGTTATGCAGCAGAAAACTTGCACTTAGCCAAGAACATGGTCCTGAGTCGAGCGATGTCTGTCGCCAACACGTACGACAACTAGTATGCTTCTATGAAGTGATAACTTCCAGACATTTATCAGGAGACATTATAACCAGACCGAGTAAGCACTATGTGTTTCCTCATATCGTGTCCTTGAACTGCTTGTAGCTGAGGGAGCCTGAGTACAAGGATTTTGTGTATAGATGATACTTGAAAAAGCTTCTTCTGACTGGTCTACCTTAGTACTCAAGAAGCCTCTACTTTTTGCTCAGCTTCTACTTACTGGGCTACCTTACTACTGAACTAGCCTCTAACGATTGGTCTACTTTACTGATGAACTAGCCTCTAATGATAGCGCTACTTTACTACTAAACTACCTTCTAATGATTGAGCTACATTACTACTGAACTAGTCACTATGATAGTGATACCTTACTACTGGATTAGCCTCTAATGATTGAGCTTCTTTACTACTGAACTAGCCTCTAATGATTGGCCTACCTTACTATTGAACTAGCCTCTACTGATCGGGTTACCGTACTACTAATACTAGGCTAGTAGCGATACCTTACTACTGGACTAGCCTCTAATGATTGGGCTTCTTTACTACTGAACTAGCCTCTAATGATTGGGCTACCTTACTACTGATCTAGCCTCTAATGATTGGGTTACCGTACTAATGAAGAGCCTATAATGATTGGGCTACCTTACTATTGAAGTAGATTTTAATGATTAGGCTACTTTACTATTGAACTAGCCCTTAATGACTGGGTAACATTACTAGTGAACTAGACTTTAATGATAGCAATACTTTACTACTGAACTAGATTCTAATGATTGGGCTAACTTACTACTGAACTAGCCTCTAATGATTCGCTACTTTACTACTGAACTAGCCTCTAATGATTCGGCTACTTTACTACTGAACTAACCTCTAATGATAGCGATACTTTACTACTGAACTAGCCTCTAATGATTGAGCTACCTTACTACTGATATAACCTCTAAAATCGGGCTGCCTAACTACTGAACTAGCCGAAAATGATGCGATACCGTACAATTAAACTAGCCTTTAATGATCGGACTGCCTTACTATTCAACAAGATTTTAATGGTTGTGCTACTTTACTGAACTAGCCTCTAATGATTTGGCTCTGTTATTGCTGAACTAGCCTCTAATGTTTAGGCTATTTTACTCTGAACTAACCTCTCCTAATTGGGCTACTTTATTACTCAACCAACCTCTAATTGGGCTACTTTATTACTCAACTAACCTCTACTGAATTGGGCTACTTTATTACTCAACTAACCTCTACTGAATTGGGCTACTTTATTACTCAACTAACCTCTACTGAATTGGGCTACTTTATTACTCAACTAACCTCTACTGAATTGGCTACCTTACTACGAATCTGACACACCCTGAGGGATCCTAACCACATTTGTTCCGCTTGCCCACTGGGAATGTGCAAACGCCGTTTTGTAAAGTGTGCGCCATCTTGGGAAACGTACGCACTATCTAACAGAATTGTGCGCCATCTTGGGAAACGTACGCACTATCTAGCAGAATTGTGCGCCATCTTGGGAAATGTACGCACTATCTAGCAGAATTGTGCGCTATCTTGGGAAACGTACGCACTATCTAGCAGAATTGTGCGCTATCTTGGGAAACGTACGCACTATCTAGCAGAATTGTGCGCTATCTTGGGAAACGTACGCACTATCTAGCAGAATTGTGCGCTACCTTGGAATCTTCCCCCACGAGGTTGCGTGCGTCACGTCGCCATGCAGAACCGTTCAAAAGGCATTTCTGGTGTAACTTGTACTCGGACAGTCTCCATACATTCTATTTATAATCAGGAGTACAGATGCACCTGTTTGGTGTAGGCTTCATTGGGACATTATATTCAGTAGTACTGCGGCACATAGTAAGCAGTCATCACAAGTGGACCTCGATGACAGTACTGTTAATTGTTTATGGTTATTACAGTAAAGGCCGGTTAGTTCTTTGATTTACATAACACATTCACTCGAACCGTTTAGTGATGTATAATGAAGTAAATCAGACACGTGATGGCCTGGTATTATATTTAAATAACTACTATTTGTTATTTGTGATGCGTTAACATGTTCTGGTAATTTTTGTCGTCGAATAATAAACGAGTTAAGTATTATGTAATAGTTTAGTGTTAATCGAAATGCTTGTTTCAGAGGCTTAATGTACGTGATATAAATGCAAAATATTGTTAATGTAATAATAAGTTATTATTTATATATATTCGTAATGTGTATGTACGCGTGTGTGCATTTCGTTTTAATAAATTTAAAGAGTATTTGTAAAAGTTTAGTTATCTTGCTTGTACTGTGTATAGTTATTCTTTAAGTCACACGCTGCCATTATTAACAATGCTAAATGTACGTTTAAGTAAAGGTGAATATTATTCTTTTTCTAACTGCCCATCTTTAGGGTGTGGCCTTCCCCTGTGTACATGCTATGCTTGGGAGATGGGCTCCGAAACTTGAACGGACGAAATTGGTAGCGTTCAGTTTTTCCGGTAGGTAGTGGTTTCTGACACTATGTGAAACATTATCTAAACGTTCCCGTTTGTTTGTTATATTCATAAATCTTTGAAATATGTCTGGTTGTTCAAAGATTAATTTGAATATTCAGGAAAGAATAAATGGGATTGAGGGGGGGGGTAAGTAGTTATTAATATTGTCACGTTAAGAATCAAAGTCTGTACCATTATCACACCACCACAACACGTCATCATTATCACACTGCTTTTCTTTATCATTCCATCTCACTACTATCAACACGTCACGAGACTCTGTTACGCCACTATATCATAACAACACGTCATCATTATCACACTGCTTTTCTTTATCATTCCATGTTATTACTATCACACCACTCTGTTACGCCACTATACCATAACAACGCTGGCATCACACTAAATCACACTAACATTCCATCAAACTACCACACATCTACACCATCGCCTAACATACCATAACAACACGTCATCATTACTAAATCACACTAAATCACACTAATATTCCATCAAACTGCCACACATCTACACCATCGCCTAACATACCATAACAACACGTCATCATTACTAAATCACACTAACATTCCATCAAACTGCCACACATCTACACCATCGCCTAACATACCATAACAACACGTCATCATTACTAAATCACACTAACATTCCATCAAACTGCCACACATCCACACCATCGCCACCATTGTCAGTTCACCATAGCCTGTCACATCGTTGCACCGTGTTACTGCCACACCACTCTGCTCTGTCACACCATCGCAAAACCACACCAACATCGTATCCTGACGCCACCAGTGCAATACACTGTACATTGACGTCATTGCACTACGTCGTCAGACATCATACTACTACCATTACCAACCATCATTACTATCTCTCTTTAGCAGAACTCTTTAAAAAAAAATCCACAAATAAATGACATCAAAGACAAAATCCCATATCATGAGTGTTATTATTATTAAGATCAATGTTATATCGTCGTTTTAACATAATTTAATTAGGTCATGGAAATCAAAGTAAACTTCGATTATAGCTCTTCTTATCACCGTTGT
Source organism: Sinotaia quadrata (assembly GCA_028829895.1). Taxonomy (NCBI): domain Eukaryota; kingdom Metazoa; phylum Mollusca; class Gastropoda; order Architaenioglossa; family Viviparidae; genus Sinotaia; species Sinotaia quadrata. Next base: position 81,141,040 of record CM054179.1, on the reverse strand, counting down.
CCTGATTTCATGTGAGTGTATGATTGTGCGCGCGCGTCTGTGTCTGTATGAATGTGTGAATGTATGCGTGTGTTTGTGTGTATGAATGTGTGCATGTGTGCTTTTGTGTGCATGAATGCGTGTATATGAATGTGTGCGCGTATGTGTATGAATGTGTGTGTGTGTGTGTGTGTGTGCATGTGTTTTGGTGTGTATGCATTCTTGTATATAAATGTATGCGTATGTATGTATAAATATGTGCTTGTATGTGTATGAATGTGTGCCTGTGTATGAATGTGTACCAGTATAAATGTGTGCATTTATGCGTGTTTGAATGCGTGCGTGTGTGTATGAATGTGTGCATGATTGCGTGTATGAATGTGTGCTTATGTGCATGTGTGTTTATAAGCATGCGTTGTTGTTGTTGTTTTTATATTCCAAAGGCGCTCCAATTGGTACAATTACAACATTTGCCTTTTCCGGCTTGCTGTGTGTCTATGGATTCGACAACGGATGGGGCTCCATTTTCTATTTGTCGGGTAAGACCGTTCATAACTTCCATTGCTGGATGGATGGGAAAGAAACGTTTGGCTAGCTGTTTGTTTGCCGTCAGGCAGTTAATGGTTGGATGATTGGATACTACGTCTCCCTGTCCTGGCCACTAATCTCGGCTTATGATCACGATAACGCAGTGCAACTAAAGAGAGAGTACTCTCTAAACCAGTTGCTTCTTAACAGTTATAATGCAGTCTGCACATCTCTAATTTTCGAAATGCATTCTCGCACCCCTTATCAAACTTTCTTATAGTGTAATTTTAGCAAAAAAGCTGTCATGGCTATATGCATGCATCACACACACGCTCACACACACACACACACACACACACACACACACACACACACACCACCACCACCACCACCACCACCACCTTTTGAAAATATTGTATTTAATTTTTATTTTTGCTTTCATTTTTTGTTTTGTTTTTTCCAAGGAGCGGGTAATTTGGCGTGGGTGGTGTTCTGGCTCCTAATAACCGCAGACACACCCTCTCAGCACAGACGAATTCGCCCTAACGAGCTCAATTATATTTTGAACTCCATTGGAGAAAAACCCAATTCAAAGGTGTATAATGTTTCCAGGTGCACTGAATTCAAAAATGCATAATTTTAATAGGTGTACCGAATTAAAAGGTGCTTGTTCATAGGCTGCTCTACTAACCGTTTGATAATATAATTATAATTTATACATACATATAAGATCTGTGCATCAGCTTGGAATGGTTTCCACCTAATCCCTGCTTTGCATATTTAACATCATGTTTAATCCAAGAGTTTCTTCAGCCTAATCCATACTTTAAACATTCAATATCATGTTTATATCCAAGAGTTTCTTCAGCCTAATCCATACTTAAAACATCCAATATCGTGTTTATCCATAGGAGTTTTTTCAGCCTAATCTATACTTTAAACATTCAATATCATGTTTATATCCAAGAGTTTCTTCAGCATAATCCATACTTTAAACATTCAATATCAATGTTTGTATCCATAGGAGTCTTTTCAGCCTAATTTATACTTTAAACATTCAATATCATAGGATTTCTTCAACCTAATCCATACTTTGCACATTCAACATCATGTTTATATCACTAGGGTTTTTTCAGCCTAATCCATAATTTACATATTCAATATCCCTAGGGCTTTTCAACCTAATCCATACTTTACAAAAATCAGTATCATGTTTGTACCTCTAGGATTTTATAGATAATTTTCATTCAATGTCATATTTGTATTCCTAGAGTTTTTATAGATCATTTTCACTAAATATCATGTTTGTATCCCTTGGTTTTTAAGATCACTTTCACACAGTGTCATGTTTGTATCCCTTGTTTTTAAGATCACTTTCATTTAATGTCATGATTGTAATCCTAGTCTTTCTTAGATCATTTCATTTAATGTCATGATTGTAATCCTAGTCTTTCTTAGATCATTTCATTTAATGTCATGATTGTAATCCTAGTCTTTCTTAGATCATTTCATTTAATGTCATGATTGTAATCCTAGGCATTTTTTATCACTTTCACACAATGTCGTGATATGAAATGTTAAATATGTGGACAGTATAATTCGCTTTAATCAGATTGACTTCACTGCATAATATGGGTCGAAACGTTATACGTACAGAATTCATCGCTAGGTTTTAGGTGATATGAAACGGTATACGTACAGTATCTATCGCTAGGTTTTAGGTGATATGAAACGGTATACGTACAGTATCTATCGCTAGGTTTTAGGTGATATGAAACGGTATACGTACAGTATCTATCGCTAGGTTTTAGGTGATATGAAACGGTATACGTACAGTATCTATCGCTAGGTTTTAGGTGATATGAAACGGTATACGTACAGTATCTATCGCTAGGTTTTAGGTGATATGAAACGGTATACGTACAGTATCTATCGCTAGGTTTTAGGTGATATGAAACGGTATACATAGGGCATATATTGTAAATTATATGAAAAGTTTTACACACGGCATATGTCGCTAGGTTGTAAATGATATGAAACGTTATTCATACGGATATATCGCTAGGTACTATATATATGAAACATACATATGGTATATATATCGCTAGGTAGTATATGATATGAAACATTATACATATGCTATTTAACGCTAGGTTTTATGTGATATGAAGCGCTATGCCTACGGTATATATTGCTTGGTACTATATATGAAACGTTATACACACGGTATATTTCGCTAGGTTGTAAATGATATGAAACGTTATGCAACGGTATTTATCGCTAGGTATTATATATGAAACGTTATAAACATATTATATACCGCTAGGCTGTAAATGAGAGAAAACCTTATACATATGGTATATTTATCGCTAGGTTTTGTATCATTTGAAACGTTATCATGTGGTATATACCTCTAGGTTTCATATGGATGAGAAGTAATTCTACATATAAATGGTGATGACACATGCATATGGTAAATGTCACTAGGTTTTATAGGGAACTGTTAATCCCATATTTTACCAGAATAATTTTGAAACTCTTTATTTACTGATTATATATATCACTAAGCTTTATAATGGTATATATCACTAGGCTTTATTACGGAACATATCACTAGGCTTTGTTACGGAACATATCACTAGGCATTATTACGGAACATATCACTAGGCTTTGTTACGGAACATATCACTAGGCTTTATTATGGTATATATCACTAGGTTTTATTATTGTACATATCACTAGGCTTTATTATGGCACATATCATTAGGGTTTATTATGAAATATATCACTGGGCTTTATTATGGCACATATCACTAGGCTTTATTATGAAATATATCACTAGGCTTTATTATGGCACATATCACTAGGCTTTATTATAGCACATATCACTAGGCTTTATTATTGTACATATCACTAGGCTTTATTATGGCACATATCACTAGGCTTTATTGTGGCACATATCACTAGGCTTTATTATGGCACATATCACTACTGTTGCTGTTTACAGTGAAAACAGCCTAGAGACAAGCTGGCGTAATAGAAATGTGCGTCAGATTCAAAATTAGCCACAAACTTGAAGAGTTAATATAAATATGGTCTCAGTCTGCTTCTGTAAATGTTATTTGTGTATAATTTCATGGTCAACATGCTGTGCATTTATTCATTTTCATTTTTTCAAACTATTTGGGTCCTTGTGGTGATGGCTGGCGATTATGCATGTGTTTGTGGGCGTGATGTAACAGGCCAAAATACCCACACCGTGGCGGGCTATGATGACGTCAGGCCCTCTGTGGGCAGTGATTTCTGCTCACGCTTTCAATAATTATACGAACTACACACTGCTCACGTCACTGCCCACATTCATGAAGGAGGTGCTCAAGTTTGACATCTCTCAGGTAGTCCTATTGCGCTTTTCTCCTTCTTTCATAACGCACGGGTAGTCAAGTGTATTACAGTTGCCTTTTCATTTGACATTATAGAGGTAGCTCTTTGACTTTTTATGTCAAGTGTATTATTGTTTTCTAGTTTAACATCATAAATGCAGTCCTTTGACTTTTCATGTCAAGTGTATGCTATTGTCTTCAAGTGTGACATCATACACTCACACATAGATAGATAGATAGATAGATAGATAGATAGATAGATAGATAGATAGATAGATAGATAGATAGATAGATAGATAGATAGATGGATGGATGGATGGATGGATGGATGGATTAGAGAAGTTGACCAACCAGATGAGCGAAAGATTCACACACACACACACACACACACACACACACGTGCGCGCGCATACACTGTAGCACGTATAGCAAAAGAAGAAAGAAAGAAACTTGCTTTAAATATCAAACCCTTTACTTTTCTGTTCTGTAGAATGGCGGGCTTTCCGCTTTGCCTTACGTTTGTGAAGCCGTCGTTTCTTTGACTACCAGTCATTTAGCAGACTACCTGAGACAAAGGGGCATACTCAGTACAAAGTCCACCCGCAAAATCTTCCAAGTGACATGTATGGGTTATTGTTATCTTGCATGCTGCATTCCCCTCAACATTCATCTATATCAAGCCTTCCCAGTGACGTGATTTGTTTACGTATTCGGTTTGGCATTACGTTACCTCTCCTCCATCTGTACCAAGACCTTCCCAGTGACGTGATTTGTTTACGTATTCGGTTTGGCATTACGTTACCTCTCCTCCATCTGTACCAAGACCTTCCCAGTGACGTGCTTTGTTTACGTATTCGGTTTGGCGTTACGTTACCTCTCCTCCATCTGTACCAAGGCGTTCCCAGTGACGTGCGCGCGTTATGTGTATATTAAAATGTTGCATGATGTAATATAAAGTTACATATTACCCTCTGAACCAATGCATCCTAAGTGACGCATACGGGTTTTTAATTCTGTATGATGTTACATGTTGCCTCTCTCCCCAATCTGTATCAAGTCGTTCCAAGTGACATGTAGGCATTACTTGTATATTTCAATGTTGCATGTTGCCTCTGTATTATCCGTATCAACGTGTAAGCGAACTTATGACGCAGTTCGTTTCAGGAGTCCACAGTTAGGCCATCGGGTCGTTGCGTTCTCGTCAATCTTCTCTCTGTGTGTCTCTCTCTGTCTCTCTCTCTGTCTCTCTCACTGTCTTTGTCTCTCTCACTGCCTCTCTCATTGTCTCTCTCACTGTCTCTCGTTCTCTCTCTGTCTCTCTCACTGTCTCTGTCTCTCTCGTTCTCTCTCTGTCTCTCTCGTTCTCTCTGTCTCTCTCGTTCTCTCACTGTCTCTTCTCTCTGTCTCTCCCGTTCTCTCTCTGTCACTTCTCTCTCTCTCTTTGTTTCTCTCATTCTCTCTCTCACTCTCTTCTTTCTGTCTCTCTCGTTCTCTCACTGTCTCTTCTCTCTCTCTCTGTCTCTCTCACTGTCTCTTCTCTCTCTCGTTCTCTCTCTATCACTTCTCTCTGTGTCTCTCATTCTCTCTCGCTCGCTCTCTTCTCTCTCTGTCTCTCTCGTTCTCTCTCTCACTGTCTCTTCTCTCTCTGTCTGCTTTCATTGTGTAGAGACCATACACATATTCTTTTAAAGAGCATTCCTCACACCCCTACTTATGTGGAATAAATAAGAATGCAATGTTATCACAATAGAATGATGTCCTGGTCCACTCGTAGGACCATAAAGAGTAAAGCCTATCTCTGCAGTTTGGTTTCACTTGTAGATAATTTCTAAAAACTGTTTATTTTCCATTGAGAGCATAATTAATATTTCACTACTTATTTTTTTTTTTTTTTTGGGGGGGGATCAACTTACTTTTCTCTTTTCCTCATCCTAGAATCAAATGTGATACTCGTTAGAGAGGCCTAAGGGAAACAACTGTCGGCAAATAAGAGCAAAATAAACTGCTAACTGACTTTATTCACAATAAATTTAACCCTTTCAACAAGGCGTAGATGTTATAATCATCGCAAAAGAATAACAATTTTATTATCAATAAAAATATTAAAAACTAACTGTTCTTTCTTAATTATTTTCTTCTTTCCAGCTTTCTTGGGTGCGGCGGTGTGCATCGGAACAGCAGGGTACATGAAATGCGAGCATCGCCATCTAGCGGTCTTTCTATTTTGTCTTTGTTTGAGTTTTATGGGTTGCAATCGTTCTGGTTACGCTGTCAATCATATAGATCTGGCACCCAGGTAAATATAAAGACCTTTTTGTAGCGTATACGCAGTAGTTTTTTTTAAAATTATTTTTCATGATGCCGATAAATAAATAATAATTTGATATATAGTTATTTATAATTTTAAATCAATGACTGTTTATATCAAGGCAATTTCTGTTCTATCCTCACGTCCCAGTGTTTGTCTGAACTCTCCAGTGTTTGAAGACAGAACAATTGTCTCTGTTTCTTTAAAGTCTTCTATGATTATTTTTTTTACATTATATTATTATTTGTTTATTTCGTTGGGGTTTTTTGAGGGGTACGGCACCCTTTATGTTGGTCGGCACCTCGAGCAAAGGTCAAAATAACACGTTGTCTGCACTGACGGTTTGGCTTTACAAAATAAAATGAAAATAAAAATAATTAATTAAAGACTTTTTTTATTGAATAATATTCATTTCGTTTTGTGTTCTTGTATCATAAATATTTCGTTGCGTGTGTTGCAAGGCATGCTGGCGTCTTGTTTGGCATCACCAACACAGCCGCTACAATTCCAGGAATGATTGCTCCCCTTGTGGTGGGGGCCCTTACTCCAAATGTAGGTCACGATTTTTTTTTAAAAAATTTTGAAAACGCATGAAATGGTAATTGAGAAAGATATCAACAAACTCGAAAGAAATATGGAAAAGGAAAAGGGTTTGTGGGGGGAAATGTGTCAAACTGTCAGATAATATTTTGGGAAACAAAACCAAATATTAAAGGAGCGCAATAGCCCCTCGAAAATTAGTTAATTCTTGCAAAATATCTGAATAAATATAAATACAGTCGACCTTCGTTTAACGTAACTAATTGGTTCTGGGAAAAGTGACGTTAAACGAACCACATGCGCAGCGGTTGGACCACACCATGTACCATGCAGGCCTCGCGTGAGCGATGCCTGAGGGTAAAGGGAATAATGGAAGAACGAACACACGTAGGCCGATGGAGGCTTCGACGCTAAACGAAAAGACATAAATCGAGCGTGACGTTAAACAAGGGGTGGCATATAATAGAACAGTCGATTAATGGCAAACCATGAACTGGAGGAATATTTAAATATTCGTTTGCTATTTTACTCTCCTGTACTGAGTTATGTCGAAATCATTCAAGAGCTGTTATTTTGCTCTAATTAATTTTGATGATTAGCCTAATTAACATGTAAATATTTTCTTTACCCACGCCTACCATCACATTTATAACTCCTCTCTCTGTTCATCCCTTTTTTTCTTTAAATCTGACTCACATTTATGCCATTTGCTTTCTGCTCACACAGCGAACGCCAGAAGAGTGGCGGCGTGTTTTCTTCGTCTGCTCTGGAATGGCCACACTCGGCGCTATCGTGTATGCCATCCTTGCCGACGGGGAATTACAGAGTTGGGCGTCGCCCCCGGCAGAAGAAATAATTATCGATCTTGGCAGGAGCAATAAGTTGAGGCACGAGGAAAAATTGTCCGATCCTGTTTCAGACTCGCAGAGTCTCGACGGAAGTGAAGCCAGGACAGGTTGGATTAATATTTTAGGAAAATAATGAAGTGGGAGGGACCAAGTGTGGTCGCTGATTAAAATTAGGTCACTTGACAGGAAACACATTTAGCAAGTGACAAGTATTTATGCAGAATCAGACATTCAGATTTTGATTTTAAATATTAATGAGGAATAGATTGATTTCATTTCTTCAGCCCAGATTACCCGGTACCCGGGTGAAGGGGAGGAAGGAAACGATGGATAGGTGACATAACTCGACGATTTGTTGTGTTCTTCTCTAGGATCAGTTTCAAGAAATACTGTGTACAAATTCTTTTACTTTTGTCAAAAGCGAAATTTTGTTTTAATAAAATATTATCATAATTTGTTCATAGCATGAAAGACCCATTTGAAGCGATTTTTTATTTTTTCCACAGCACTGCTTGAAGATTTCACCATATGTGTTTTCAAATTAATTATTAATGGCCCACGTTCATGAGAGAACGTTTTACTTCTTCAATACTATGTGAACATATGATGATGTTGTGTCTTCAAAGTATATATAGTCCACGTTCACATAATAACAAAATTATATTTTCAACAACACTATTGAAAATCATAATCTGTTTTCAAATTATCAATGGCCGACAATTCACGAAATAGCAAAATTATTTGTTCTACAGTAATAGCAATCCTTTTGATCATAATATTCATAAGTGTTCACACAATTTAATTAATAATGACCCTTTTGTAACGAAAGTGTTCTAATTTTCATATTGATTTTGAAAGAAATCGCACCAATGTCAGAGTTTATACTTGTGTTTGATAATTATACTTTCTTTATCCCCAAAACTCACCTAACTTGCATAACGTTCAAATTAGAAACTGCCATCCAAAGTGTTCACTCGTGGATTTCTCGAGTCTTAGCATCTAAGACATTCGAGCATTAGCACAAGTCGCTGAAGTGTTCACACGTGAATATCTCTTAAGCGTTCAGACGTGAATCTCACAAGTGTTCACTCGTGAATCTCCTTTAAGAGTTTGGGCGTGAATCTCTCAAGGGTTCAAAGGCGAATCTCTCTTTCAGACGTGAAACTCACAAATGTTCACACGTGAATCTCTCGTGTTCATGCGTCTCTTGAGCGTTCATATCATTTACGTGAACTGCCTCTTATTACTAATTACATTTTTCAAGGTCAAGATCATCAGCGTACCTCACTTACTTTGTCTTGTTCACAAAAATTTCATCCATTTCTTTTTTTCTTCAATTCTCAGATTATTCTATTTCACAAAATTTATTGACTTTCTATATATTTATTTATTTATGTTGTTAGTTTTAGGTGTGATGCAATTAAATTCTTATTTTTAAAGCGTGTAAATCTTTTCGTATATGCATTTAGATCTCGTCTGTTTGTATCGAGACAAAAGTCTATTTTTTCGTAATTTTCTAATATTTAAATTTCTATTTTTTTTAAAGTTAAGGTCAAACTCAGAGCTGGATCCTAAGTAAGTATAAAGACAAAAAATACTAAAACTTTAAAAGTAGTGAAATTAAATTAATATATTTACCGTGAGAAAAGCAAAAACTATTCTTATTTTTTAAACAATATTCATCAACAAGTTTAAAGTTAGTTATTTTTCCCTCTCGTCATTTCTTTTCTCCTCTTTTGTTTTTATCTTGAATCATTTTTAAATTGTTCCTTACCTTTTAAATTTTGCAAAGAAAATAATATGTACTTTTTTATTTTTATTTTTAAATCTAGAAATCAAATTTGTATTTTATTAATTAATACGCAAATAAATTTGTAATATTTTCGGCTCATGGCTATATTTTAATGTCCTTGACCTTGAACACTTACTGTAGAAGTAGTTGTACAAAGCTGTATAGAGCTGGACAAAGTTTTCAAAACAGTATTAAAAAAAAAGAATATAAAGCAAAAATTTACAAAAGCTGTACTGAGAGATTTACACAGATTAAAGGCTAGAAGCTATATAAGTTGTTCAGGGCTCACAAAGCTGTAAAAATATCGTACAAGCAGAAAGATCTTCCAAAACTGTACAAAGATATCTAAAGATGTTTTGTTGGATTGTGTGTGTGTGTGTGTGTGTGTGTGTGTGTGTGTGTGTGTGTGTGTGTGTTTGTGTGTGTGTGTGTGTTTGTAAATCTTCTTTACAGTATATAAAAGTAAACTGCTATAAAGTAAAAATTATTTAAGTGTCACAAAACATTTTTATATTGGTTTACTTAAAATTATATTAATTTTTTCACAGTGCAAATTACAAGTATTTAAATTTAAAAATCTTAAAATCAAACAATTATAAATTTCAAGCAAAGAGAATTGACGTGGGTGTTACTATCCCATTTTGACAGAGCTCTATAAACATGTGTGCACTTGTTTATGCTTGCAAATACGTGTGTGTGTGTGTGTGTGTGTGTGTGTGTAAGAGAGAAAGAGAAAAAGTGCACGTGAATGCTTGAGTGCACAGACCATACAATCTCGTTTCAAACACTGCAAATAAATCTCGTTTCAAATTTTGATAACAAATCTTGTTCCAAATACTGGTAACAAATTTCGAAAGGTACGAATACCTTTCACTTTATTAAATTAACTCTTTAATCGTAACAATAATATATGATTTCTTTAACCTATTATAGTAACAAGTTACAAAATAACTTTCAACGGCAATTAGACGTATAACAGCACTTGCCTGTAACTTTAATTTAACTTTGCAGATTCTGGTGAACCGACATCAGGCAAATTTTGTTTTAATCTCTAGGCGAAATAAATTTACGGTTACCGGTGCAGAAGGCGTTCGTCCGTCGCAATGGCAGTAGCTTTACCTGTAACTATAACTGGGCAATTACTGGCGGGCAGGTGTTGGACGGACGCAAAACAATTTTCTTGGCACTGATGAGCGGAAACATTCTTTTCCTGATAATACTCACGTTCACGAAGAGTCGTAGAAAGGCTTTGTCTTCAGGTTTCTTTCGGGTGTAAGGGTTGGGTGGGGAGCGATGGGGAGGGGAGTATTGTGTAACAGACTCGTAAACGCGCATGTGGTTATCAGCTTGAGGATGATGGCGTTGGCTGACATGGATATATGAAAACAACGAACAGCAAGAATACGTGAGCGATAATGATCACGGCGACGACAAAGACGACCATAATAAATAATAGATCGTCTATTTTTACAAGGAAGGGGACTTAAAACTTGCACAACACTAAATGCAAATATAGGGGTACCGGGGTACACACTGGCACAACGTGCAAGCAAACACGTAGAGCACGAACACATTTAACGGTGAACACAGAACGAAAGACACGGACACGCTATATGTTTTTCTTCTGCAGTGTTCGTTTCTCCATGCTGCGTTATTGTTGCTGAGGTGTTTGTATGTATGTATTTGACTAATGAGGAATGATATTTATGTGGCTAATGAGCAATGATATTATGTGGCGAATGAGGAATTATATTTATGTGGCTAATGAGGAATGATATTTATGTGGCTAATGGGGAAGTATATGTATTTGACTAATGAGGAATTATATTTATGTGGCTAATGAGGAATGATATTTATATGGCTAATGAGGAATTATATGTATTTGACTAATAAGGAATTATATTTATGTGGCTAATGAGGAATGATATTTATGTGGCTAATGAGGAATGATATCTATGTGGCTAATGAGGAATGATATTTATGTGGCTAGTGGGGAAGTATATTGTATTTGACTGATGAGGAATGATATTTATGTGGCTAATGAGGAATGATATTTATGTGGCTAATGATGAAAGGTATTTATGTGACTAGTGAGGAAGGGTATGCATGTGGCTAAATAGTGTGACGTTTTGTTGGGAGATGTGCAAGATGTTAATTCTCCACCGCCCCGGGCATAGACTAATCCCCAAAACACACCTGGTTGGCCACACGTTAGAAAAAGGAATGATTGATAATGTAAAATAGAAGAGTGATAGTTCTAGAAGACAGGTCCAGCCCCCTGATACATACATAGTAAGTAAATACAGGTGACAGACTACACATATAACATGTAAGTGAGTCATGCTAACACAAGTGGTCCATGTATCAACAATAATTGTATTCAACAAGAAATAACATAAAACAGCATGCCTACATATAGCAAATAGTTCAACATTTACAATTAGAGTTTATAAATATTTATAGTTCAAAATCATGACCTTGTGGCGTTGTAAGAGAAAGTGTGTTTGAGTCCTATGGCACTGAGGTAGTTATATTTCATTCATATGAGCAAACTAGTCTTACGATCAACTAGACACTTCTCTCTCTTGATGCTCAACACGACACTTCTCTGTCGACGCTCTACTAGATACTTTTCTGTCTTCACTCTTAACAAGACACTTCTCTGTCTTGACGCTTGACAAGACACTCCACTGACTTGACACGAAACTAGACACTTCATTGTCTTGACGCTCAACTAGACACTCCTCTGTCTTGACGCTCAACAAGACACTCCACTGTCTTGAGGTTCGACTAGACACTTCTCTGTCTTCATAGGCGACAAGACACTCTACTGTCATAACGCTCAACTAGACACTTCTCTGTCTTGATGCTTGACAAGATCCTCCACTGTCTTGATGCTCGACTAGACACTCCACAGTCTTGACGCTCGACAAGACAATCCACTGTTTTGATGCTCGACTAGACACACCTCTGTTTTGACACTCGACAAGACACTCCACTGTCTTGACGCTCAACTAGACACTCCTCTGTCTTGATGCTCGACTAGACACTTCTCTGTCTTGACGCTCAACTAGACACTCCACTCTCTTGACACTCAACTAGACACTTCTCCGTCTTGATGTTCAACTAGACCCTTCTCTGACTTCACGCTCAACATGGACACTCCTCTGTCTTGATGCTCAACTAAACACTTCTCTGTCTTGACGCTCAAACTCTCAGTTCTCTGACTTGACGCTCGACAAGACACTCCACTATCTTGACGCTCAACTAGACACTGTCTTGACGCTCAACTGCTCAACTAGATGTTCCGCTGTTTGACGCTAGACAAGACAATCCTCTGTCTTGATGCTCAACTAGACACTGTCTTGACACTCAACTAGACGCTCCACTGTTTTAACGCTCGACTAGACATTTCTCTATCTTGACGCTCGACAAGACACTCCACTGTCTTGACGCCAAACTAGACACTTCTCTGTCTTGACGCCCGACAAGACACTCCACTGTCTTGACGCTTGACAAGACACTCCACTGTCTTGATGCTCGACTAGACACTCCACTGTCTTGATGTTTGACTAGACACTTCTCTTTCTTGACGCTCAACTAGACACTCCACTCTCTTGACGCTCGACAAGACACTTCTCTGTCTTGACCCTCAACTAGACACTCCACTCTCTTGACGCTCAACAAGACACTCCACTGTCTCTGTGCAATTGACACATCTGGTGGAGAAATTTCGTCAGGTTTTATTTTTTGTCTCAATTATTCATTTCTAAATCTGCGTGTTAGCACCAATTCGGTCTCTTTCATTAAGTGTTGTTTCTGAATTTTTTCTTTAATTTCTATTTTAATTTTTATAATGTTGTTGCTGCACATTTCTTTTTTCTATTTTTCTTGTTTGCTCGTTTATTTTTTATTATCGTTCTTTGTTGTTATTGATATGAAGTTATGTCGTTTGGCATGTTTCAATTGTTTGAAAAGTATAAAATTGAAAATTTAATATTGTTTTCTTTGGTCTTTATAAAAGGTTAATGAAACTCATAAATGTCATTAAAGTAAATTTTGAAGACTGCAGCGCATTGATCAGTAATTCAAAACCTAATGACGCACTCGTTTTCAATACCAAGTGGAGCGGAAGGACGAAGACCAACTCGATTCTTCAGAGCGCGAGACACGGAGCAAATGCACTCCATGCTGCTTCAGGAAGTCGTGCAAGACTGGGTCACTTGTGATTAACTGACTTCTGGTCAGGTCAACGAACGAGAGAGCCATTAGATCATTAGCCAGCGCGGTTCTGAATGCATACGAGCAATAGTCCCCTATATGTAGGTTAATGAGTGTTAGTCCCCTATATGTAGGTTAATGAGTGTTAGTCCCCTATATGTAGGTTAATGAGTGTTAGGCCCCTATATGTAGGTTAATGAGTGTTAGGCCCCTATATGTAGGTTAATGAGTGTTAGGCCCCTATATGTCGGTTAATGAGTGTTAAGCCCCTATATGTAGGTTAATGAGTGTTAGGCCCCTACATATAGGTTAATGAGTATTAGGCCCTATGTGTAGGTTAATGAGTATTAGGCCCTATGTGTAGGTTAATGAGTGTTAGGCCCCTATATGTAGGTTAATGAGTGTTAGGCCATATATGTAGGATATGAGTGTTAGGCCCATACATGTAGGTTAATGAGTGTTAGGTCCCTACAAGTGGGTTAATGAGTGTTAGGCCCCTATATGTAGGTGAATGAGTGTTAGGCCCCTACATGTAGGTTAATGAGTATTAGGCCCTATGTGTAGGTTAATGAGTGTTAGGCCCTATGTGTAGGTTAATGAATGTTAGGCCCCTACATGTAAGTTAATGAGTGTTAGGCCCAACATGTAGGTTATGAAGGTTTAGCCCCTACATGTGAAAGTTAAACAAAAACATTATTGTATGATTAGTCAGAGATCGATTCGCCCCTGGCATTGAATCTACCGTAACATAATATTCTGAACCAAATAACAAAAGTCCAAAATTGGCCTTTTTCTCGAAAAATGACCGGTGGTCAATGTTGGGGGCGCCTACAGTGTTGATAATGAACAGAAGACATCATCATCAAATCACCACCACCAACAGTGTAGAAGTTATTAATACCCCGGGGAAAGTAGTCTCAAAGCCAAGAATGGTTTGGTGAGTGGAGGTAGTCTTGACCAGTAGATATTATTTAAGAACGAGAGTTATTGTTGTTTTCAAAAAAAATTGTTTTGCTTTTTTTTTTTTTATCATCTGTCTGTGAGAAAGGAGATTTCGTGGCAGTTAGGCTAAGATCAGTAGACTCGCAACATGCTGTATCAGTCTGTCGACCAGGGTTTCTCAAACCGGGTTCCACGGAGCCTAGAGCAGAGGTCGTGAGGGTTTCCCTGAGAGAACGCGATTGGAAAATGTAGGCTTAGTAGATATAGCGAATTTTATTCCGAGACCTAAAAATTATTTCAAGGGTTTCTCCTGGGTACAAATGTTGAGAAAGCAGACATGCTTGGGTTTTTTCATGGAGATCTCTTTTGTTGTGTATTTTGTTTTCTTCTGTTTCCCGGTTATAATACCAGCTATGTCTAGCTCGTAAGTGTCACTCTCTTCACTTTTTGCGTTTGTTTGTCTGTTTTTCTACTGTTTGTTTGTTAGTACGTTGTTTGTTTTCTTTTGTTTGCTCTTCTGTTGTTTGTTTGTTTGTTTGTTTGTTTGTACGATGATTTTCTCAGCACAACATGTTTAAAGGTATAAATAAATAACAAGTAATATAATCGTCATAACATTAAGAATGTAACGTTTTGTTACATATAAAATTAATATTTTTCTCTGAAATAATAAAAATAATAAGTTCTTTGTTGCGGCTTTCCAACATGCAAAGAATTTTCTGACGGACTTCGTACAAAGAATAAAAAATACAAGTAAACACTGACACATTACTGATAGAATGCAAGTAAACATCGACACATTGCTGATAGGATGCAAGCAAACACTGACACATTACTGATAAAATACAAGTCAACACCAGTAAACACTAATAGATTACAAACTCACACCAGAAAAACATTGTCTAAGTACTAATTGAATACAAACTCACACCAGTAAACACTGGCACGGTACTAATAGAATACAATCTAACACCAGTAATCATTGACACAGCACTAATACAATACTAACACCAGTAAACACTGACACAGTATTAATAATATGCTGACTAGTACAGTGCTCGATGGGACACTGACACAGTACTGATAAATTACAGAATGACACAGTACTGATAAATTAAGAGAATGACACAGTACGAGTATTGATAAATTACAGAATGACATGTTAGTGTACTGATAAATTACAGAATGACACAGTACGAGTATTGATAAGTTACAGAATGACACAGTACGTGTACTGATAAATTACAGAAAGACAAAGTGCCGATAAAATAGTAACTTAGCCTAAATATATACTTTATAACACGTGTTTGAGAAATACTTTACGATCAACGGCTAACTGAATACTTTATAACATATGGCTTGTACGGAGTACTGAAATATTATAGCTCTACTAGACACGTATGAAGTGCTTAAAGATTAAAATCCTAGTGGGTACATATGGAGTATATAAAGATTAGAGCCCTACTTGGTACTTTTAGAGTATATAAAGATTAGAATTATACTGTGTACTTATAGAGTACATAAAGATTAGAGCCCTCCTTGGTACTTTTAGAGTATATAAAGATTAGAGCCCTACTTGGTACTTTTAGAGTATATAAAGATTAGAATTATACTGTGTACTTATAGAGTACATAAAGATTAGAGCCCTCCTTGGTACTTTTAGAGTATATAAAGATTAGAGCCCTACTTGCTACTTTTAGAGTATAAAAAGATTAGAAGTATACTGTGTACTTATAGAGTATATAGAGATTAGAGCCCCTCTGGGTACTTACAGCGCATATAAAGATTAAAGCCCTCTGGGTATGTATGGGGTACATAAACTATAAAGAATATAGCGCACTGGATACTTATGGAGTACTTGAAATTAGAGGCACACTGCATAATTATAGTTTATATAAAGATTTAAGCCATTTAGTTAGCACATGTAAGGAGCAATTCAAGATTAGAACTCTACTGGGTACAAATGGAGTATATAAGAGTTGCAACCCAACTGGCTACCAATGGAGTATTTGAGGATTGCGTCCATACTGGGTACATACGGTGCATTTGAGATTACATCCCTACCGGATACGTACGGTGCTATTGAAGATTACATCCCTACCGGGTACGTACAGAGCTGTTGAAGATTACATCCCTACCGGGTACGTACGGTACTTTTGAAGATTACATCCTTACCGGGTACGTAGGGAGCTGTTGAAAATTACATCCCTACCGGGTACGTACGGTGCTTTTAAAGATTACAACCCTACCGGGTACGTACGGTGCTTTTGAAGATTACATCCCTACCGGGTACGTACGGAGCTGTCGAAGAAGTCTTTGTCGAAACTAATGCAGAAAAAATACGACCATGAGCGCATGTACGAGAATGAGAGTTATGTGCTTACGAATGCCATGTTGAGGCTGGAGCTAGCAGATCATGAGAAATTAATTAAATCTCTGGGGCGGTGTAGCATTTCAAAAATTAAGGATGGAATCTTCTTCGCATTTCTTAAAATCCTTGCAAGGGTGTGGCTCTTCTTGAAGAGAAAATTGAAGAGAAACAATGCTGGTCCTATCAAGCCGTAATAACAGTAAAATCACACCTGCTATTATTCCCATGTGGGAATTTAAAGGATTTCAGTACGCATCTGCCATCGACTTGACAACTTTATTATATAAGACTCGCTTGTTTATTTATAAAGCACACTTTCTTTTTTTTGCAGCGTTTGGCGTTACAAAGCACAGAACATGTACTGACCTGCGAAAAATGCTTTTCATAGGGATTCTCAAGTCTAAAGAAGGTCTAAGAAATACTTTGAATTCAGAGTTGCTTAAAACACTCTTGAAGAATATGAATCGTGTTCATACTATTAACCCCAGCTCTAAATGTGACCCCTACGTGTAATACGTGTAAATTACCAATGACCAATGCTCCCTCTAAGATGCAGGGTCGCGCAGCAGTTTTCAAAATTCTGCGCACAAGTTTTCAAACAGCCCTCAGTTCCGTGCACACGGGGAAAATATATTAAGAGGGAACGTTGCCGAGGACTTTCATTAATCTGCCTTTGAACTAGTTTAACTGATTTCTTTCCGAGATTAAAACGTTTTATTACAATTTTGCATTCAATCTCTCAGTCTCATGAATAGAGTCCTGCACTGCATGTGCATATGTGTCCTTTCGTTATATTTCTTAATAATAGTATTGAAATGTTAACACAGCAATCTGTGTATTACAAGTATAAAATAAAAGGAGAGAAAGGGGAGAGAACAACGGGTGATATTTAATTAATACAACAGATGCTAAGAAGAATATCATTTTTATTGTGTGGTTGCTTTAAAATGTGTTTGTTTTATTTATTTATTTTTAAATAAAAATATTGCTAAATGTAAAGTTTAAAAAATATATAAACTTTAAGAAGATGCACCAATCTAGAATTGTATATAGCAACATGCAAAAAGAAAAGTTACAAAGTTTTCTTTTTCTTTTTATATGTTTTGGTTTTTAAATAAACCTACTGGAAAATGTACTGTTAACAAAAAGACTTACTAATCAGTAGACTAAAATTGCATGCAGCATATTGCCAACAACAAAGTTATAAAGTTTTCTTGTTTTTAATTTAGTTTCATGCACTTGTCCTTTTATAACCACACTTACATATACCAACAGCCCAAAAAATTCTTCTATTCTAACACTAAAGTCATTAATACCAAGGGAGCTAACTCCACATCACATGGTGTGTTAAACAAGATGGCTTGAAACTTGACACGACAACTATTTTGTTCTTCACCACGAAAAAGATCTCTCCTCTTGGCATGACGCCTACTGTCTGCAAAACATAATCAGGAAACCTACTGTTCTCAGAAAATTTCCTCAGGAATCTTGCACTCTGAAAAGTAATTTCTCAAGCATATGATTGGTGGACTTAAATTCATGTGCCTTTTTGCACATGTTATGCAACAAGCTCAGCCCAACAGATAAAAATTATGTCATGCTTTTACTTTTTGCAATGTGTTCAGGGACCACAGTATTTACTTTAACTAATTTAAGAGTAAAAAGGAGGTTTTCTGGGATTTTTTAATTCCAAAGCTCCCAAGTACAAAACAAAGCAACTTTTTTTAAAATTAATCTAAAATAAAAGTTTTATTTATAAGAACTTTTATGCAAATCTTTCATATTAGAAAGAGTTATCTTGAAATATATCAAACTAGGAGCAACATACAGATTGTGGTTCATTTGATTTTTTAACAATATAAAATCAATTTTAAAGAAACACAACACATTCGGTGATTTAAATTCTATAATGTAAAAATAAAAAATAATTATATATATAAAGATAGATTAATTTTATGTAACACAATTATTTAATACGTATTTTTTTTAATGATCCATGTGAACAAATATTTTTACAAATAAACTGATTATTTAACATTATAAAAAATCACAAACAGAATGTGAAAAGAATTTGGAAAAAACATATTAAAAATATATATATATTGTCAGCAAAACTCCTCAAAAAAACTTTTTTAATTTTTGTCTGTCTGTTTATCATGTATGGTTTAGAAAACAAAATAAGCAATAAAAATAATATGTCATTGGTTGGAGATATGGATAACAAACAACTCACAAGTTAGATGCAAAACTGAAAAAGTTTTTGATTATCTTCAAACAAAAAGGAATGCATTTGTGAATGTACATTTAATATTAATTTGTATCTCTATCTACCATCACCTCTACTAGGGCACAACCAAGAGTGCTACAATGATTATACAAGTTCAAATGAAAACAGAATCTGGAAAAACCAGACCTTTGTCAAAGAGAAAGAAACTGCTTGTGATTTATTTTTTAAATCTAACTAAAAAAGGTGAAATGATGTCAAACATATAAACAAAAATATTTCAGGTTCCCAAACCAACAGTAAAATGGCCAGGCTAGTTGTTTAGTCAGTCAAACTGCCAAGACTTATTCCCAAACCAACAGTAAAATGGCCAGGCTAGTTGTTTAGTCAGTCAAACTGCCAAGACTTATTCCCAAATTTAACGTACTGTGCAAGTTAACTATCTAGTGATACAGTCAGTCAATTGGTTATGCCAGTGCTTAGAGCAAAAGAAATAAGTCACAACTGTTAAATCTCTGTTAAGAATGGCCATACTAGTGTTGAGGCGTATCATATAAGCCATGAATGTTAGGTCATGTTAATTTAAGAGTGTTGTACTTCATAATCAATTTTTTAGGAAAGTTATTTTTAACAGTATATACTGAAGTTTTTGCACATAACTCTTCTTCTACATGTGGGTTGCATCCACAGAGTCATGGAGGATACAAACAAAAGAAACAAAATAATAGGGAGTTATATGCACATAATTGTGTACACTTCTCTCACAGAAGCACAAAATTTTGATCCATCAAGATTGATCTAATTAGTAGTACACATATTTCTCAATGAATTATGTCAGTATAACTAACCTGTATGGTACAGAGTACATCTAACCTGTATAGAGTACATCTAACCTGTAAGATATAGAGTACATCTAACCTGTAAGATATACAGTACAACAAACCTGTAAGATACATTATACTATAACAAAGATGAGTACACATGATGCAATTAACCTAAAGATATACAGTATACCTAAGATGAAAATACACAGTACAACCAAGATAAGAACACATAGAACAACTAACCTGTAAGATAAGATACACAATACAACTTGCCTACATATTAAATTAATTAAATACAGTGTCAATGCATGATATTAGTGCATCTGTACTGTAACTGTAAGTCATATCTTTAAAAAAAAAAAAAAAAAAGTTCTTAGGTGGATGAAGAATTCTGACAGAAACCCAGTATGTGACCTTCAAATGCAAGGAAAATAGTGAAACCATCATCTACTGAAAATGTCAATACAGAAAGTGCAGATAACAGCAATATTATCTTTTATTTTAATGCATTTCAAACATGCTGGTGAGATATCTTTACTAAAGAATCAAAATCCAATGATTTTATTATATCTTAGGGATGATCTCTGCATTGTATACATTTACTGAATATTTACAAACTGTATTACAGAATATTAAATCTAACTATTTATAAAAGGTTATATTCTGGTATCGCTAATGTAAATGCATCTGTTGTGTATTATTTGAATGTAAATACATATGTTAGTACAAGATGTAAATGTAAATACATTTGTTAGTAAAGTATGTGAACGTAAATACATCTGTTGGTATATAATGTGAATATAAATGCAAAAATTAGTACATTGTGTGAATGTAAATACATATGTTAGTACATAATGTAAATGTAAATACATATATTAGTACATAATGTGGATGTAAATACATCTGTTAGTAAAGTATGCAAATGTAAATACACGTGAGTACATTATGTGAATGTAAATACACTTGTTACTACATTAAGTGAATGTAAATACGGTGCTCAGACTGTTAATCGCACGTCACTTAATAGCGGACAGTTAGTCACAGACAGATAACAGCACAGATAGTTCATCACTAAGACAGTTCACCACGCGACAACTAAACGGACATACTTTTAATCGCACGACACTTGCACGCTATTAACAGGTGACAGGTCCAATAGGCTAGCCGTTGTTTACAGGTATATCAGCTATTTAAAAGTGGACATCGTGCATTGTATTCACAATGTTAATATTTATGTAGTTATAATTCAAAGGTAGACATCGTGCACTGTATTCACAATGTTAATATTTATGTAGTTATAATTCAAAGGTAGACATCGTGCACTGCACGTAAGAAAAGTACATAGTGGAAAGCAGTTTATGGTTAGGTTATGAAAGACCTCTTATTTTTTCTTTTTTATAGACTTTTATCATTTTATTTTTCCTGTGTACGTAATTTTATATACTTTTTTGTGACAAAATACATTTAACTGATGATGATTAACTGTCTTCACAATTATATGTCATATCATTTAAGTGGTTCGAGTGACTGCGATTAAATGTGGTGCGTTTACGTGGCGCGCGATTAAATGTCTATAAATTGTAAATACATCTGTTGATAAAGTACGTGAATGTAAAGAACACACATCCCAAACATCGAGCTGAGATAAACTGAATCTTTGGTAAGCATTTACATTGCACAAAAAAAACAAAAACATTTTTTTGTTGAACTCTGTTAGATGTATCGTATGTGGACTGAAAATTGAAATCTTCGACAAGTGTTTCACCTCTACTCTTTTAACTTAAGTGGTGGCCTTGACTCAGTGATAATGTAATTCAAGCAATGCCCTTCTTCACACTGGAAATAGAGCTTTTAGAACCACTGCTTTCCCCTCTACCCTCTGAACTCAGTGACGTTCTTGATCCAAAACTAGAGTCTCTAGCAGTCATTTTGTTAACTTTTTCCAATGTTGACAGGGTTGGAAGGTCAGCAAGATTATCAACTGTAGAGTTCATCAAGTGCAGGCCTGGAATAAAGAAAATATAGAAACTTGCACAGCTGAAGAACTGGGGTGATTTATTATAAATTAATTCATTTCTGCCTTAATCTTGCCCAAAAATTTCAGGCATAAAGATATGCATGCACACATCTCACTCACACACAAACACATGCACAAACACATTTTTCATTCAAGCAAGCAAACCATTCTTAAATTGTACAGAGCAAAAGTTAAGTAAATAGGCATAAATGATACAAGTAATGGCTTTAACACAAGTCATCTGAAAAGAAAAAAATGACTGACAAAAAGTGACTTGCAATGAACAAATATTGACATTAGGGACTCAGTCCTTACATTAACTGCATTTTAAGTTCAAAGATCAAAACTACATATCTTACAATGCACATTTCTGAATACAAAGACTGATTCCATTAAACAACTTCATGTTACAATGCACACTTCTGTCTACAAAGACTGATTCCATTAAACAACTTCAAAGTTACATATATTACAGTGCACACTTCTGTCTGCAAAGACTGATTCCATTAAACTTCAAAGTTACATATATTACAATGCATACTTCTGTCTACAAAGACTGATTCCATTAAACAACTTCAAAGTTATATTATAATATGAAAGTGCAGTGGGTGGGTGGGTGTTGAACTGCATTAAAAACATGAATTTGTGTTTCAGAGAATATTCAAATGTGGGGGTGTGGTTTAAAAGTTCATTAAAACATGGGTGTATGGCTTACAGCTCCATCCATAAGTGAATGTGTGGTTTACAAGTATATTAAATCATTAGTGTGCAGATTAAAAGTACATTAGTACATGATTGCATAGTTTACAAATATAATACATCATCAGTGCATGGATTAAAAGTATATTAGTACATTACTGTGTGGTTTACAAGTATATTAATTCATTAGTGGATGGATAATAGTATATTAAGGCATTAAGATATGACTTTAAAGTGTATTAGTACATGATCGTGCAGTTTACAAGTATATTAAATAAGTGTGATTCAGAAGTGTATTATAAATATACTGTGTATGCTGTGATCTAAACAAAGATATACTTTTTTTAATTGCAGGATAGATTTGCTAGAGTGTGTACACACAATTATGATTTAAGCATAGATATAAATTTGCTAGTGAGGAGTATTTATTTATACACAAAATGTAAACACACACAGATGAACATTTTCTAAAGTAGAACACTGACAAATTGTGATCATAAAAGTAAACTTACTAGCACAAATCCACACTCAGTACCAAAACTATGGCCTAAACATGGGCACAAATTTGACGATATGTGGCATATTTTGATTTGATTAAATTTAGTGACTCACTTCAACAAAAGCAAGTCATGTTGTGGTGCATATTTGGATAAGGTCTGTTGGTAGGAAACTTACATAACAAAACTGCAACTTGATGACTGAAACTGTGCCAGGAACAATGGAATAACAATGAGTCATGCATATAGAGAATTACATCATAAATATTTTTACCAAATTTCAGCATGACTGTAATTTCACAAAAATGTTATCATATATTTAGCCAAGCTCTATAAAATATTAGTGACATTTACTTGAATTAATATGATATTATAATCTCAGTCAGAGCCAAATAAAAATGATAACTCTAAGCAGAACATGCATATTTATTTATTTACTGTAAACAACAAGGGGTAGTGGAAGCTCCTGGTTAAAATGTCAAAATCACAGCAGACATTTCACTGTATTTTTATGGTTTAAAAAAATTATAAGTTTTTCTTTGAGAAGAGGGCAAGGTATAAAAGTATTAGCTCCAAATTAAACTTTGTACAAAAATTCATTTTATGATTTTAATATTGGTCAAAAATCAAGTAAATCTTAAAATACAAAAGAAGTAGATTTGTTTTGTTTTATTTTGTGTTTTTCTTCCACAAAAGACTAAAAGAAGCAATCCTGCAGGCATGTATTCCTAATTAAGGATACATATTTTACAAAGTGATGCAAAAGAAACTAATCTGTAAAAATGCAGTTTATGTGGAAGAAAACATTCTTGGCAAGACTACAGAGTAGAGACTGACTTAAACCAAAATAGTTTGATCACAAAGAGAGGAGAATGAATTAAAAGTAGGACTTTTAAGGTGATGACAGAGAGATTAAATGAAACCAAAATGTGATTTTTAGGAAGGAGGGAGGGAAAAGAAGGACTGAATTAAATAAATTAGAGACTTCTAGAGGATGACTGAGGGGGAAGGGGGAGCAAAAGGTCAGTATAGTCAATCAGAGACTTTTATCTATCTGTTAAATCTACCAGGGACTTCTAGAGAATGAAACTGAGGGTGGAGGGCACTACTGTCAATCAGTGACTTTTATATGGTATAAACAAGGGGAAAAGGTAAATCAATCAGGAACTTCTAGGAGGTGCCAGCAAGGAAAGGAGAACTGAATTAAATCAATCAGAGATATTGCGTGTGTGGGGTGATAACAAGGGAAGTAAGAAATTAGTTAAATCAAATCAATCAAGCACTTCACTAAGGGGTGATAATGCTGGAAGTAAGAAATGAGCTAAATCAAATCAAGCAAGCACTTCACTAAGGGGTGATAAAGCTGGAAGTAAGAAATGAATTAAATCAAATCAATCAAGCACTTCACTAATGGGTGATAATGCTGGAAGTAAGAAATGAGTTAGATCAATCTGAGACTTCTAGAATGGGTAGTGGGCAATAACAAAAGGAGGAAGAACAGAGTTAAGGGACTTCTATGAAGAAATTACTGTATAAAATGGGAGTATTAAATTAAACTGGGACTTGAGGGATGATAACAATAAAAAAAGGATACTTACACTCTACATGGATTTGAAGATAACAACTAAATATGCTTTAGAGACAGGAAACCAAATGGGGACTTTCTGGGAGATTAATTAAATATGCTTTAGAGACAGAAAACCAAACAGGGACTTGCTGGGAATTAATTAAATATGCTTTAGAGACTAAGAAACCAAACAAGGACTTTCTAGGAGATTAATTAGATATGCTTTGGAGACTGAAGAAACTAAATTGGACTTTCTGGGAGATTAATTAAACATACAAGAAAGAGATTATTAAAAACATGAACGGGACTGTATTGAGAGAGAAGATAGCTATTGAATATATTCAGAGAAGACAACTGTTAATTGGGTTATAATTACTTAACACACTTAGAGAAGACAACTGTTGAATGTATTTGAGAGAAAGGAGACAACTGTTAATTGGGTTGTAATTACTGAATACACTTAGAGAAGACAACTGTTGAATGTAATGATGAATGTTCTTTGAGACACAGATCAGAGATAACTGCAGGATTAAGTTGAGACAAGGGAAAGTAACTGTTGAATTACTCTAAAGCAGAGGGACATAACTGTTTAATTATATTGAGAGAAAGTAAATAAATGCTCATTATTTTTTAAGCAAACCTTCACCATTTCACATTTTCCTAATATCGGTATGGTATTTATATACAGTAAGTTCTATGTTTATGCAATATGTGTATTCCCAAATCCCTTGCACAAATGGAACATGATTTTTCTACTGAAGTACATATGTATATTCATGTAAAGTAAGTAGGAGGGAGGAGTCTACCAACAATGTAAATACATAATAATAAAATAATTTATAATTAACCATTGCTTACTGCATACATGCAGGCCAGTGTCAATTTATTTATTTCAGTGATAGCATCAAGTAACAAATAAATTTGTACTCAGTTAAGCCTCTTAGTGTTAAATTCATGTGAAAAACGTGCATATATACACACACCCCACATTATCGCAATGTTGAAACAAAGAAATCTAACATTTGTACAGTATAACTTAACACAATTAAGAGACTTCAAATGCAGGAATTTACATCACTTTGAGTACAATTCACTATCTCGCTCTTTCCTTCAGGTCATCATCTTTTGGTTTGTATAATGTCATGTTTGGCACACAAGTAAAATGAAGATGTCTAAATTTGAAGGCGGGGTGATAAATTCAAAGCCACATAAACAAAGCTTGTGACAACATAGAACTCAGGTGTGTGTGCATGCATGTGTGTGTGTGTGTGTGCATGCATGTGTGTGTGTGTGTGCATGCATGTGTGTGTGTGTGTGTATGTGTTTGTGTGTGTGTGTGTGTGTGTGTGTGTGTGTGTGTGTGTTTGTTTGTAAATCTTCTTTACAGTATATAAAAGTAAACTGCTATAAAGTAAAAATTATTTAAGTGTCACAAAACATTTTTATATTGGTTTACTTAAAATTATATTAATTTTTTCACAGTGCAAATTACAAGTATTTAAATTTAAAAATCTTAAAATCAAACAATTATAAATTTCAAGCAAAGAGAATTGACGTGGGTGTTACTATCCCATTTTGACAGAGCTCTATAAACATGTGTGCACTTGTTTATGCTTGCAAATACGTGTGTGTGTGTGTGTGTGTGTGTGTGTGTGTGTGTGTGTGTGTGTGTGTGTGTGTGTGTGTGTGTGTGTGTGTGTGTGTGTGTGTGTGTGTGTGTGTGTGTGTGTGTGTGTGTGTGTGTGTGTGTGTGTGTGTGTGTGTGTGTGTAAGAGAGAAAGAGAAAAAGTGCACGTGAATGCTTGAGTGCACAGACCATACAATCTCGTTTCAAACACTGCAAATAAATCTCGTTTCAAATTTTGATAACAAATCTTGTTCCAAATACTGGTAACAAATTTCGAAAGGTACGAATACCTTTCACTTTATTAAATTAACTCTTTAATCGTAACAATAATATATGATTTCTTTAACCTATTATAGTAACAAGTTACAAAATAACTTTCAACGGCAATTAGACGTATAACAGCACTTGCCTGTAACTTTAATTTAACTTTGCAGATTCTGGTGAACCGACATCAGGCAAATTTTGTTTTAATCTCTAGGCGAAATAAATTTACGGTTACCGGTGCAGAAGGCGTTCGTCCGTCGCAATGGCAGTAGCTTTACCTGTAACTATAACTGGGCAATTACTGGCGGGCAGGTGTTGGACGGACGCAAAACAATTTTCTTGGCACTGATGAGCGGAAACATTCTTTTCCTGATAATACTCACGTTCACGAAGAGTCGTAGAAAGGCTTTGTCTTCAGGTTTCTTTCGGGTGTAAGGGTTGGGTGGGGAGCGATTGTCACAGTCTGATAAAAATGTCCGACTTGGTGACCTACTTGTCTTGTTTACTTCAAATTTGAAATTTGAAACCCTTGGCTCCTTTGTTCAAAGCTTCCTTTTTCGAGATGCTTCTAGAACAGGTCAAGATGTTATGTAACTTTAGGTCTATTGTCCAGATTCTCGAACCAACTACATACTTCGCGACCAGTCACGTGATACGCATTATGCTTTTCTATAAATGTGGGTGCGCGCTTCCGTTCCCTTACTGCGAGAACACATTAGCTTTATCCATTTAGCTAACTCGGGTCATGAGGCAGCCGACAGCAGATGAGAACCAAACCTTCGACTTCTCATAAAAGTGTGAGTTCATCTCTGAGGGTCCACGCCACTGAAATTCAAGTTCACTAGCAACATAAAGGAACATCTTCCTAGATGCCACGTGCGTCGTCGCTGTAGTGAGACTGTGAAAATAGACTGGCTGACTGAGTAAAAGAGACCAGGCAGATACAGACAATCCAGCTGAGTATTACTCAGTGTTTATGCAAATATCGAAAAGACAGTTGATGGCAATTCGTTAGTTAACCGATAAAGCATGTACGCGCAAAGAATCGAGAAATAGACTATTCGCGCTCGTATTTGATTTTTGTTAACTTGTTAAAACTTTATTAAATCTTATTTTCTTTGTTAAAACCTCTTAGTAGTTAATTTTTATGCATAATAGACCTATAGATTTCTTAGATTGAATGGGGGCGGATGAGCAGAATGTTGATAACAAATGCATATTAATTTAGAGGAATTTAACGGTTTTCAATCTAGCTAAAGTTCGCAGTTTATTAGTTTGTAAATTTGTCGTCTGAACTACAAGACACACTTTTAATTAGTCAAATAATAAATTGAGCAACCAGTCTGCATAGAATATGAGAGAAGGAATTAATTATATTTAAAGTCCTTAATTATTCTAGGGCAGGGTCTATAAATAAATACTGGAAACGTAACAGCGATGGGGAGGGGAGTATTGTGTAACAGACTCGTAAACGCGCATGTGGTTATCAGCTTGAGGATGATGGCGTTGGCTGACATGGATATATGAAAACAACGAACAGCAAGAATACGTGAGCGATAATGATCACGGCGACGACAAAGACGACCATAATAAATAATAGATCGTCTATTTTTACAAGGAAGGGGACTTAAAACTTGCACAACACTAAATGCAGATATAGGGGTACCGGGGTACACACTGGCACAACGTGCAAGCAAACACGTAGAGCACGAACACATTTAACGGTGAACACAGAACGAAAGACACGGACACGCTATATGTTTTTCTTCTGCAGTGTTCGTTTCTCCATGCTGCGTTATTGTTGCTGAGGTGTTTGTATGTATGTATTTGACTAATGAGGAATGATATTTATATGGCTAATGAGCAATGATATTATGTGGCGAATGAGGAATTATATTTATGTGGCTAATGAGGAATGATATTTATGTGGCTAATGGGGAAGTATATGTATTTGACTAATGAGGAATTATATTTATGTGGCTAATGAGGAATGATATTTATATGGCTAATGAGGAATTATATGTATTTGACTAATAAGGAATTATATTTATGTGGCTAATGAGGAATGATATTTATGTGGCTAATGAGGAATGATATCTATGTGGCTAATGAGGAATGATATTTATGTGGCTAGTGGGGAAGTATATTGTATTTGACTGATGAGGAATGATATTTATGTGGCTAATGAGGAATGATATTTATGTGGCTAATGATGAAAGGTATTTATGTGACTAGTGAGGAAGGGTATGCATGTGGCTAAATAGTGTGACGTTTTGTTGGGAGATGTGCAAGATGTTAATTCTCCACCGCCCCGGGCATAGACTAATCCCCAAAACACACCTGGTTGGCCACACGTTAGAAAAAGGAATGATTGATAATGTAAAATAGAAGAGTGATAGTTCTAGAAGACAGGTCCAGCCCCCTGATACATACATAGTAAGTAAATACAGGTGACAGACTACACATATAACATGTAAGTGAGTCATGCTAACACAAGTGGTCCATGTATCAACAATAATTGTATTCAACAAGAAATAACATAAAACAGCATGCCTACATATAGCAAATAGTTCAACATTTACAATTAGAGTTTATAAATATTTATAGTTCAAAATCATGACCTTGTGGCGTTGTAAGAGAAAGTGTGTTTGAGTCCTATGGCACTGAGGTAGTTATATTTCATTCATATGAGCAAACTAGTCTTACGATCAACTAGACACTTCTCTCTCTTGATGCTCAACACGACACTTCTCTGTCGACGCTCTACTAGATACTTTTCTGTCTTCACTCTTAACAAGACACTTCTCTGTCTTGACGCTTGACAAGACACTCCACTGACTTGACACGAAACTAGATACTTCATTGTCTTGACGTTCAACTAGACACTCCTCTGTCTTGACGCTCAACAAGACACTCCACTGTCTTGAGGTTCGACTAGACACTTCTCTGTCTTCATACTCGACAAGACACTCTACTGTCATAACGCTCAACTAGACACTTCTCTGTCTTGATGCTTGACAAGATCCTCCACTGTCTTGATGCTCGACTAGACACTCCACAGTCTTGACGCTCGACAAGACAATCCACTGTTTTGATGCTCGACTAGACACACCTCTGTTTTGACACTCAACTAGACACTCCACTCTCTTGACACTCAACTAGACACTTCTCCGTCTTGAAGTTCAACTAGACCCTTCTCTGACTTCACGCTCAACATGGACACTCCTCTGTCTTGATGCTCAACTAAACACTTCTCTGTCTTGACGCTCAAACTCTCAGTTCTCTGACTTGACGCTCGACAAGACACTCCACTATCTTGACGCTCAACTAGACACTGTCTTGACGCTCAACTGCTCAACTAGATGTTCCGCTGTTTGACGCTAGACAAGACAATCCTCTGTCTTGATGCTCAACTAGACACTGTCTTGACACTCAACTAGACGCTCCACTGTTTTAACGCTCGACTAGACATTTCTCTATCTTGACGCTCGACAAGACACTCCACTGTCTTGACGCCAAACTAGACACTTCTCTGTCTTGACGCCCGACAAGACACTCCACTGTCTTGACGCTTGACAAGACACTCCACTGTCTTGATGCTCGACTAGACACTCCACTGTCTTGATGTTTGACTAGACACTTCTCTTTCTTGACGCTCAACTAGACACTCCACTCTCTTGACGCTCGACAAGACACTTCTCTGTCTTGACCCTCAACTAGACACTCCACTCTCTTGACGCTCAACAAGACACTCCACTGTCTCTGTGCAATTGACACATCTGGTGGAGAAATTTCGTCAGGTTTTATTTTTTGTCTGAATTATTCATTTCTAAATCTGCGTGTTAGCACCAATTCGGTCTCTTTCATTAAGTGTTGTTTCTGAATTTTTTCTTTAATTTCTATTTTAATTTTTATAATGTTGTTGCTGCACATTTCTTTTTTCTATTTTTCTTGTTTGCTCGTTTATTTTTTATTATCGTTCTTTGTTGTTATTGATATGAAGTTATGTCGTTTGGCATGTTTCAATTGTTTGAAAAGTATAAAATTGAAAATTTAATATTGTTTTCTTTGGTCTTTATAAAAGGTTAATGAAACTCATAAATGTCATTAAAGTAAATTTTGAAGACTGCAGTGCATTGATCAGTAATTCAAAACCTAATGACGCACTCGTTTTCAATACTAAGTGGAGCGGAAGGACGAAGACCAACTCGATTCTTCAGAGCGCGAGACACGGAGCAAATGCACTCCATGCTGCTTCAGGAAGTCGTGCAAGACTGGGTCACTTGTGATTAACTGACTTCTGGTCAGGTCAACGAACGAGAGAGCCATTAGATCATTAGCCAGCGCGGTTCTGAATGCATACGAGCAATAGTCCCCTATATGTAGGTTAATGAGTGTTAGGCCCCTATATGTAGGTTAATGAGTGTTAGGCCCCTATATGTAGGTTAATGAGTGTTAAGCCCCTATATGTAGGTTAATGAGTGTTAGGCCCCTACATGTAGGTTAATGAGTATTAGGCCCTATGTGTAGGTTAATGAGTATTAGGCCCTATGTGTAGGTTAATGAGTGTTAGGCCCCTATATGTAGGTTAATGAGTGTTAGGCCATATATGTAGGATATGAGTGTTAGGCCCATACATGTAGGTTAATGAGTGTTAGGTCCCTACAAGTGGGTTAATGAGTGTTAGGCCCCTATATGTAGGTTAATGAGTGTTAGGCCCCTACATGTAGGTTAATGAGTATTAGGCCCTATGTGTAGGTTAATGAGTGTTAGGCCCTATGTGTAGGTTAATGAATGTTAGGCCCCTACATGTAAGTTAATGAGTGTTAGGCCCAACATGTAGGTTATGAAGGTTTAGCCCCTACATGTGAAAGTTAAACAAAAACATTATTGTATGATTAGTCAGAGATCGATTCGCCCCTGGCATTGAATCTACCGTAACATAATATTCTGAACCAAATAACAAAAGTCCCAAATTGGCCTTTTTCTCGAAAAATGACCGGTGGTCAATGTTGGGGGCGCCTACAGTGTTGATAATGAACAGAAGACATCATCATCAAATCACCACCACCAACAGTGTAGAAGTTATTAATAACCCGGGGAAAGTAGTCTCAAAGCCAAGAATGGTTTGGTGAGTGGAGATAGTCTTGACCAGTAGATATTATTTAAGAACGAGAGTTATTGTTGTTTTCAAAAAAAATTGTTTTGCTTTTTTTTATTTTATCATCTGTCTGTGAGAAAGGAGATTTCGTGGCAGTTAGGCTAAGATCAGTAGACTCGCAACATGCTGTATCAGTCTGTCGACCAGGGTTTCTCAAACCGGGTTCCACGGAGCCTAGAGCAGAGGTCGTGAGGGTTTCCCTGAGAGAACGCGATTGGAAAATGTAGGCTTAGTAGATATAGCGAATTTTATTCCGAGACCTAAAAATTATTTCAAGGGTTTCTCCTGGGTACAAATGTTGAGAAAGCAGACATGCTTGGGTTTTTTCATGGAGATCTCTTTTGTTGTGTATTTTGTTTTCTTCTGTTTCCCGGTTATAATACCAGCTATGTCTAGCTCGTAAGTGTCACTCTCTTCACTTTTTGCGTTTGTTTGTCTGTTTTTCTACTGTTTGTTTGTTAGTACGTTGTTTGTTTTCTTTGTTTGCTCTTCTGTTGTTTGTTTGTTTGTTTGTTTGTTTGTACGATGATTTTCTCAGCACAACATGTTTAAAGGTATAAATAAATAACAAGTAATATAATCGTCATAACATTAAGAATGTAACGTTTTGTTACATATAAAATTAATATTTTTCTCTGAAATAATAAAAATAATAAGTTCTTTGTTGCGGCTTTCCAACATGCAAAGAATTTTCTGACGGACTTCGTACAAAGAATAAAAAATACAAGTAAACACTGACACATTACTGATAGAATGCAAGTAAACATCGACACATTGCTGATAGGATGCAAGCAAACACTGACACATTACTGATAAAATACAAGTCAACACCAGTAAACACTAATAGATTACAAACTCACACCAGAAAAACATTGTCTAAGTACTAATTGAATACAAACTCACACCAGTAAACACTGGCACGGTACTAATAGAATACAATCTAACACCAGTAATCATTGACACAGCACTAATACAATACTAACACCAGTAAACACTGACACAGTATTAATAATATGCTGACTAGTACAGTGCTCGATGGGACACTGACACAGTACTGATAAATTACAGAATGACACAGTACTGATAAATTAAGAGAATGACACAGTACGAGTATTGATAAATTACAGAATGACATGTTAGTGTACTGATAAATTACAGAATGACACAGTACGAGTATTGATAAGTTACAGAATGACACAGTACGTGTACTGATAAATTACAGAAAGACAAAGTGCCGATAAAATAGTAACTTAGCCTAAATATATACTTTATAACACGTGTTTGAGAAATACTTTACGATCAACGGCTAACTGAATACTTTATAACATATGGCTTGTACGGAGTACTGAAATATTATAGCTCTACTAGACACGTATGAAGTGCTTAAAGATTAAAATCCTAGTGGGTACATATGGAGTATATAAAGATTAGAGCCCTACTTGGTACTTTTAGAGTATATAAAGATTAGAATTATACTGTGTACTTATAGAGTATATAAAGATTAGAGCCCTCTTTGGTACTTTTAGAGTATATAAAGATTAGAGCCCTACTTGCTACTTTTAGAGTATAAAAAGATTAGAAGTATACTGTGTACTTATAGAGTATATAGAGATTAGAGCCCCTCTGGGTACTTACAGCGCATATAAAGATTAAAGCCCTCTGGGTATGTATGGGGTAAAGAATATAGCGCACTGGATACTTATGGAGTACTTGAAATTAGAGGCACACTGCATAATTATAGTTTATATAAAGATTTAAGCCATTTAGTTAGCACATGTAAGGAGCAATTCAAGATTAGAACTCTACTGGGTACAAATGGAGTATATAAGAGTTGCAACCCAACTGGCTACCAATGGAGTATTTGAGGATTGCGTCCATACTGGGTACATACGGTGCATTTGAGATTACATCCCTACCGGATACGTACGGTGCTATTGAAGATTACATCCCTACCGGGTACGTACAGAGCTGTTGAAGATTACATCCCTACCGGGTACGTACGGTACTTTTGAAGATTACATCCTTACCGGGTACGTAGGGAGCTGTTGAAAATTACATCCCTACCGGGTACGTACGGTGCTTTTAAAGATTACAACCCTACCGGGTACGTACGGTGCTTTTGAAGATTACATCCCTACCGGGTACGTACGGAGCTGTCGAAGAAGTCTTTGTCGAAACTAATGCAGAAAAAATACGACCATGAGCGCATGTACGAGAATGAGAGTTATGTGCTTACGAATGCCATGTTGAGGCTGGAGCTAGCAGATCATGAGAAATTAATTAAATCTCTGGGGCGGTGTAGCATTTCAAAAATTAAGGATGGAATCTTCTTCGCATTTCTTAAAATCCTTGCAAGGGTGTGGCTCTTCTTGAAGAGAAAATTGAAGAGAAACAATGCTGGTCCTATCAAGCCGTAATAACAGTAAAATCACACCTGCTATTATTCCCATGTGGGAATTTAAAGGATTTCAGTACGCATCTGCCATCGACTTGACAACTTTATTATATAAGACTCGCTTGTTTATTTATAAAGCACACTTTCTTTTTTTTGCAGCGTTTGGCGTTACAAAGCACAGAACATGTACTGACCTGCGAAAAATGCTTTTCATAGGGATTCTCAAGTCTAAAGAAGGTCTAAGAAATACTTTGAATTCAGAGTTGCTTAAAACACTCTTGAAGAATATGAATCGTGTTCATACTATTAACCCCAGCTCTAAATGTGACCCCTACGTGTAATACGTGTAAATTACCAATGACCAATGCTCCCTCTAAGATGCAGGGTCGCGCAGCAGTTTTCAAAATTCTGCGCACAAGTTTTCAAACAGCCCTCAGTTCCGTGCACACGGGGAAAATATATTAAGAGGGAACGTTGCCGAGGACTTTCATTAATCTGCCTTTGAACTAGTTTAACTGATTTCTTTCCGAGATTAAAACGTTTTATTACAATTTTGCATTCAATCTCTCAGTCTCATGAATAGAGTCCTGCACTGCATGTGCATATGTGTCCTTTCGTTATATTTCTTAATAATAAATATATTGAAATGTTAACACAGCAATCTGTGTATTACAAGTATAAAATAAAAGGAGAGAAAGGGGAGAGAACAACGGGTGATATTTAATTAATACAACAGATGCTAAGAAGAATATCATTTTTATTGTGTGGTTGCTTTAAAATGTGTTTGTTTTATTTATTTATTTTTAAATAAAAATATTGCTAAATGTAAAGTTTAAAAAATATATAAACTTTAAGAAGATGCACCAATCTAGAATTGTATATAGCAACATGCAAAAAGAAAAGTTACAAAGTTTTCTTTTTCTTTTTATATGTTTTGGTTTTTAAATAAACCTACTGGAAAATGTACTGTTAACAAAAAGACTTACTAATCAGTAGACTAAAATTGCATGCAGCATATTGCCAACAACAAAGTTATAAAGTTTTCTTGTTTTTAATTTAGTTTCATGCACTTGTCCTTTTATAACCACACTTACATATACCAACAGCCCAAAAAATTCTTCTATTCTAACACTAAAGTCATTAATACCAAGGGAGCTAACTCCACATCACATGGTGTGTTAAACAAGATGGCTTGAAACTTGACACGACAACTATTTTGTTCTTCACCACGAAAAAGATCTCTCCTCTTGGCATGACGCCTACTGTCTGCAAAACATAATCAGGAAACCTACTGTTCTCAGAAAATTTCCTCAGGAATCTTGCACTCTGAAAAGTAATTTCTCAAGCATATGATTGGTGGACTTAAATTCATGTGCCTTTTTGCACATGTTATGCAACAAGCTCAGCCCAACAGATAAAAATTATGTCATGCTTTTACTTTTTGCAATGTGTTCAGGGACTACATTATTTACTTTAACTAATTTAAGAGTAAAAAGGAGGTTTTCTGGGATTTTTTAATTCCAAAGCTCCCAAGTACAAAACAAAGCAACTTTTTTTAAATTAATCTAAAATAAAAGTTTTATTTATAAGAACTTTTATGCAAATCTTTCATATTAGAAAGAGTTATCTTGAAATATATCAAACTAGGAGCAACATACAGATTGTGGTTCATTTGATTTTTTAACAATATAAAATCAATTTTAAAGAAACACAACACATTTGGTGATTTAAATTCTATCATGTAAAAATAAAAAATAATTATATATATAAAGATAGATTAATTTTATGTAACACAATTATTTAATACGTATTTTTTTTAATGATCCATGTGAACAAATATTTTTACAAATAAACTGATTATTTAACATTATAAAAAATCACAAACAGAATGTGAAAAGAATTTGGAAAAAACATATTAAAAATATATATATATTGTCAGCAAAACTCCTCAAAAAAACTTTTTTAATTTTTGTCTGTCTGTTTATCATGTATGGTTTAGAAAACAAAATAAGCAATAAAAATAATATGTCATTGGTTGGAGATATGGATAACAAACAACTCACAAGTTAGATGCAAAACTGAAAAAGTTTTTGATTATCTTCAAACAAAAAGGAATGCATTTGTGAATGTACATTTAATATTAATTTGTATCTCTATCTACCATCACCTCTACTAGGGCACAACCAAGAGTGCTACAATGATTATACAAGTTCAAATGAAAACAGAATCTGGAAAAACCAGACCTTTGTCAAAGAGAAAGAAACTGCTTGTGATTTATTTTTTAAATCTAACTAAAAAAGGTGAAATGATGTCAAACATATAAACAAAAATATTTCAGGTTCCCAAACCAACAGTAAAATGGCCAGGCTAGTTGTTTAGTCAGTCAAACTGCCAAGACTTATTCCCAAATTTAACGTACTGTGCAAGTTAACTATCTAGTGATACAGTCAGTCAATTGGTTATGCCAGTGCTTAGAGCAAAAGAAATAAGTCACAACTTTTAAATCTCTGTTAAGAATGGCCATACTAGTGTTGAGGCGTATCATATAAGCCATGAATGTTA
This sequence comes from Sinotaia quadrata, assembly GCA_028829895.1. NCBI lineage: Eukaryota > Metazoa > Mollusca > Gastropoda > Architaenioglossa > Viviparidae > Sinotaia > Sinotaia quadrata. The sequence continues at coordinate 81,104,291 of CM054179.1, read as the reverse complement.
GGTCATGTTAATTTAAGAGTGTTGTACTTCATAATCAATTTTTTAGGAAAGTTATTTTTAACAGTATATACTGAAGTTTTTGCACATGACTCTTCTTCTACATGTGGGTTGCATCCACAGAGTCATGGAGGATACAAACAAAAGAAACAAAATAATAGGGAGTTATATGCACATAATTGTGTACACTTCTCTCACAGAAGCACAAAATTTTGATCCATCAAGATTGATCTAATTAGTAGTACACATATTTCTCAATGAATTATGTCAGTATAACTAACCTGTATGGTACAGAGTACATCTAACCTGTATAGAGTACATCTAACCTGTAAGATATACAGTACAACAAACCTGTAAGATACATTATACTACAACAAAGATGAGTACACATGATGCAATTAACCTAAAGATATACAGTATACCTAAGATGAAAATACACAGTACAACCAAGATAAGAACACATAGAACAACTAACCTGTAAGATAAGATACACAATACAACTTGCCTACATATTAAATTAATTAAATACAGTGTCAATGCAGGATATTAGTGCATCTGTACTGTAACTGTAAGTCATATCTTTAAAAAAAAAAAAAAAAAAAGTTCTTAGGTGGATGAAGAATTCTGACAGAAACCCAGTATGTGACCTTCAAATGCAAGGAAAATAGTGAAACCATCATCTACTGAAATGTCAATACAGAAAGTGCAGATAACAGCAATATTATCTTTTATTTTAATGCATTTCAAACATGCTGGTGAGATATCTTTACTAAAGAATCAAAATCCAATGATTTTATTATATCTTAGGGATGATCTCTGCATTGTATACATTTACTGAATATTTACAAACTGTATTACAGAATATTAAATCTAACTATTTATAAAAGGTTATATTCTGGTATCGCTAATGTAAATGCATCTGTTGTGTATTATTTGAATGTAAATACATATGTTAGTACAAGATGTAAATGTAAATACATTTGTTAGTAAAGTATGTGAACGTAAATACATCTGTTGGTATATAATGTGAATATAAATGCAAAAATTAGTACATTGTGTGAATGTAAATACATATGTTAGTACATAATGTAAATGTAAATACATATATTAGTACATAATGTGGATGTAAATACATCTGTTAGTAAAGTATGCAAATGTAAATACACGTGAGTACATTATGTGAATGTAAATACACTTGTTACTACATTAAGTGAATGTAAATACGGTGCTCAGACTGTTAATCGCACGTCACTTAATAGCGGACAGTTAGTCACAGACAGATAACAGCACAGATAGTTCATCACTAAGACAGTTCACCACGCGACAACTAAACGGACATACTTTTAATCGCACGACACTTGCACGCTTTTAACAGGTGACAGGTCCAATAGGCTAGCCGTTGTTTACAGGTATATCAGCTATTTAAAAGTGGACATCGTGAATTGTATTCACAATGCTAATAGTTATGTAGTTATAATTTAAAGGTAGACATCGTGCACTGTATTCACAATGCTAATAGTTATGTAGTTATATTTTAAAGGTAGACATCGTGCACTGTATTCACAATGCTAATAGTTATGTAGTTATAATTTAAAGGTAGACATCGTGCACTGTATTCACAATGCTAATATTTATGTAGTTATAATTTAAAGGTAGACATCGTGCACTGTATTCACAATGTTAATATTTATGTAGTTATAATTCAAAGGTAGACATCGTGCACTGCACGTAAGAAAAGACCATAGTGGAAAGCAGTTTATGGTTAGGTTATGAAAGACCTCTTATTTTTTCTTTTTTAATGACTTTTATCATTTTATTTTTCCTGTGTACGTAATTTTATATACTTTTTTGTGACAAAATACATTTAACTGATGATGATTAACTGTCTTCACAATTATATGTCATATCATTTAAGTGGTTCGAGTGACTGCGATTAAATGTGGTGCGTTTACGTGGCGCGCGATTAAATGTCTATAAATCGTAAATACATCTGTTGATAAAGTACGTGAATGTAAAGAACACACATCCCAAACATCGAGCTGAGATAAACTGAATCTTTGGTAAGCATTTACATTGCACAAAAAAAACAAAAACATTTTTTTGTTGAACTCTGTTAGATGTATCGTATGTGGACTGAAAATTGAAATCTTCGACAAGTGTTTCACCTCTACTCTTTTAACTTAAGTGGTGGCCTTGACTCAGTGATAATGTAATTCAAGCAATGCCCTTCTTCACACTGGAAATAGAGCTTTTAGAACCACTGCTTTCCCCTCTACCCTCTGAACTCAGTGACGTTCTTGATCCAAAACTAGAGTCTCTAGCAGTCATTTTGTTAACTTTTTCCAATGTTGACAGGGTTGGAAGGTCAGCAAGATTATCAACTGTAGAGTTCATCAAGTGCAGGCCTGGAATAAAGAAAATATAGAAACTTGCACAGCTGAAGAACTGGGGTGATTTATTATAAATTAATTCATTTCTGCCTTAATCTTGCCCAAAAATTTCAGGCATAAAGATATGCATGCACACATCTCACTCACACACAAACACATGCACAAACACATTTTTCATTCAAGCAAGCAAACCATTCTTAAATTGTACAGAGCAAAAGTTAAGTAAATAGGCATAAATGATACAAGTAATGGCTTTAACACACAAGTCATCTGAAAAGAAAAAAATGACTGACAAAAAGTGACTTGCAATGAACAAATATTGACATTAGGGACTCAGTCCTTACATTAACTGCATTTTAAGTTCAAAGATCAAAACTACATATCTTACAATGCACATTTCTGAATACAAAGACTGATTCCATTAAACAACTTCATGTTACAATGCACACTTCTGTCTACAAAGACTGATTCCATTAAACAACTTCAAAGTTACATATATTACAGTGCACACTTCTGTCTGCAAAGACTGATTCCATTAAACTTCAAAGTTACATATATTACAATGCATACTTCTGTCTACAAAGACTGATTCCATTAAACAACTTCAAAGTTACATTATAATATGAAAGTGCAGTGGGTGGGTGGGTGTTGAACTGCATTAAAAACATGAATTTGTGTTTCAGAGAATATTCAAATTTGGGTGTGTGGTTTAAAAGTTCATTAAAACATGGGTGTATGGCTTACAGCTCCATCCATAAGTGAATGTGTGGTTTACAAGTATATTAAATCATTAGTGTGCAGATTAAAAGTACATTAGTACATGATTGCATAGTTTACAAATATAATACATCATCAGTGCATGGATTAAAAGTATATTAGTACATTACTGTGTGGTTTACAAGTATATTAATTCATTAGTGTATGGATAATAGTATATTAAGGCATTAAGATATGACTTTAAAGTGTATTAGTACATGATCATGCAGTTTACAAGTATATTAAATAAGTGTGATTCAGAAGTGTATTATAAATATACTGTGTATGCTGTGATCTAAACAAAGATATACTTTTTTTAATTGCAGGATAGATTTGCTAGAGTGTGTACACACAATTATGATTTAAGCATAGATATAAATTTGCTAGTGAGGAGTATTTATTTATACACAAAATGTAAACATACACAGATGAACATTTTCTAAAGTAGAACACTGACAAATTGTGATCATAAAAGTAAACTTACTAGCACAAATCCACACTCAGTACCAAAACTATGGCCTAAACATGGGCACAAATTTGACATTATGTGGCATATTTTGATTTGATTAAATTTAGTGACTCACTTCAACAAAAGCAAGTCATGTTGTGGAGCATATTTGGATAAGATCTGTTGGTAGGAAACTTACATAACAAAACATGCAACTTGATGACTGAAACTGTGCCAGGAACAATGGAATAACAATGAGTCATGCATATAGAGAATTACATCATAAATATTTTTACCAAATTTCAGCATGACTGTAATTTCACAAAAATGTTATTATATATTTAGCCAAGCTCTATAAAATATTAGTGACATTTACTTGAATTAATATGATATTATAATCTCAGTCAGAGCCAAATAAAAATGATAACTCTAAGCAGAACATGTATATTTATTTATTTACTGTAAACAACAAGGGGTAGTGGAAGCTCCTGGTTAAAATGTCAAAATCACAGCAGACATTTCACTGTATTTTTATGGTTAAAAAAAATTATAAGTTTTTCTTTGAGAAGAGGGCAAGGTATAAAAGTATTAGCTCCAAATTAAACTTTGTACAAAAATTCATTTTATGATTTTAATATTGGTCAAAAATCAAGTAAATCTTAAACTACAAAAGAAGTAGATTTGTTTTGTTTTATTTTTTGTTTTTCTTCCACAAAAGACTAAAAGAAGCAATCCTGCAGGCATGTATTCCTAATTAAGGATACATATTTTACAAAGTGGTGCAAAAGAAACTAATCTGTAAAAATGCAGTTTATGTGGAAGAAAACATTCTTGGCAAGACTACAGAGCAGAGACTGACTTAAACCAAAATAGTTTGATCACAAAGAGAGGAGAATGAATTAAAAGTAGGACTTTTAAGGTGATGACAGAGAGATTAAATGAAACCAAAATGTGATTTTTAGGAAGGAGGGAGGGAAATGAAGGACTGAATTAAATAAATTAGAGACTTCTAGAGGATGACTGAGAGTGAAGGGGGGCAAAGGGTCAATATAGTCAATCAGAGACTTTTAGAGAAAAGGACAGTTAAATCTACCAGGGACTTCTAGAGAATGAAACTGAGGGTGGAGGGCACTACTGTCAATCAGTGACTTTTATATGGTATAAACAAGGGGAAAAGGTAAATCAATCAGGAACTTCTAGGAGGTGCCAGCAAGGAAAGGAGAACTGAATTAAATCAATCAGAGATATTGCGTGTGTGGGGTGATAACAAGGGAAGTAAGAAATTAGTTAAATCAAATCAAGCAAGCACTTCACTAAGGGGTGATAATGCTGGAAGTAAGAAATGAGCTAAATCAAATCAAACAAGCACTTCACTAAGGGGTGATAAAGCTGGAAGTAAGAAATGAATTAAATCAAATCAATCAAGCACTTCACTAATGGGTGATAATGCTGGAAGTAAGAAATGAGTTAGATCAATCTGAGACTTCTAGAATGGGTAGTGGGCAATAACAAAAGGAGGAAGAACAGAATTAAGGGACTTCTATGAAGAAATTACTGTATAAAATGGGAGTATTAAATTAAACTGGAACTTGAGGGATGATAACAATAAAGAAAGGATACTTACACTCTACATGGATTTGAAGATAACAACTAAATATGCTTTAGAGACAGGAAACCAAATGGGGACTTTCTGGGAGATTAATTAAATATGCTTTAGAGACAGAAAACCAAACAGGGACTTGCTGGGAATTAATTAAATATGCTTTAGAGACTAAGAAACCAAACAAGGACTTTCTAGGAGATTAATTAGATATGCTTTGGAGACTGAAGAAACTAAATTGGACTTTCTGGGAGATTAATTAAACATACAAGAAAGAGATTATTAAAAACATGAACGGGACTGTATTGAGAGAGAAGATAGCTATTGAATATATTCAGAGAAGACAACTGTTAATTGGATTATAATTACTTAACACACTTAGAGAAGACAACTGTTGAATGTATTTGAGAGAAAGGAGACAACTGTTAATTGGGTTGTAATTACTGAATACACTTAGAGAAGACAACTGTTGAATGTAATGATGAATGTTCTTTGAGACACAGATCAGAGATAACTGCAGGATTAAGTTGAGACAAGGGAAAGTAACTGTTGAATTACTCTAAAGCAGAGGGACATAACTGTTTAATTATATTGAGAGAAAGTAAATAAATGCTCATTATTTTTTAAGCAAACCTTCACCATTTCACATTTTCCTAATATCGGTATGGTATTTATATACAGTAAGTTCTATGTTTATGCAATATGTGTATTTCCAAATCCCTTGCACAAATGGAACATGATTTTTCTACTGAAGTACATATGTATATTCATGTAAAGTAAGTAGGAGGGAGGAGTCTACCAACAATGTAAATACATAATAATAAAATAATTTATTATTAACCATTGCTTACTGCATACATGCAGGCCAGTGTCAATTTATTTATTTCAGTGATAGCATCAAGTAACAAATAAATTTGTACTCAGTTAAGCCTCTTAGTGTTAAATTCATGTGAAAAACGTGCATATATACACACACCCCACATTATCGCAATGTTGAAACACAGGAACACTAACATTTGTACAGTATAACTTAACACAATTAAGAGACTTCAAATGCAGGAATTTACATCACTTTGAGTACAATTCACTATCTCGCTCTTTCCTTCAGGTCATCATCTTTTGGTTTGTATAATGTCATGTTTGGCACACAAGTAAAATGAAGATGTCTAAATTTGAAGGCGGGGTGATAAATTCAAAGTCACATAAACAAAGCTTGTGACAACATAGAACTCAGGTGTGTGTGCATGCATGTGTGTGTGTGTGTGTGTGTGCATGCATGTGTGTGTGTGTGTGTGCATGCATGTGTGTATGTGTTTGTGTGTGTGTGTGTGTGTGTGTGTGTGTGTGTGTGTGTATGTGTGTGTGTGTGAGAAAAGGCTGTTATGTTGTGAGACACTTCATATTTTTCACATTTTTAACAGTCTACAATGTCATATTTCAAAACCTGTTAAAGATAGTTTTCATAAATGAAGAAGAATCAATCTTTATGAAAAAAAGAAATACATGTTGCACTCTATATTTTTTAAATGTACTTCATAGGCATATGCAGAAAATATTACAGAAAAAGAGGGAATAGTGTGTGAAATAAAGAGATAAGATTCAATATTAAATAATATTTTTAAAGTAATTCTCGAATTGTATCGGGTAGATAAATGACTTGACATATTTTTAATGTAGTTCTCATTAAAAAAAAGACACACAGAGAGCCAGGCAGAAAGACAGACAAGCAGGGAGAGGTAAATGGATAATCAACTTTTTGTTTATAGACATCAGTCATTCACAAATAAGCAGATATACAGCAAATAAATCAATCTATCTATTAGTATCTAGTTAATAAGCAATTCTGAAATTGTGAGACACCCATTATATGTGCAGTTTTGCTGACAGTTTTAAGCAAAATTGCAACAAAATATATAAATTAAAAATAATTATATGTTTTCATGGAAAATTGTGATAAACATTCAGTAGTTAATCAATAACTTATATACAGCTATTATATGTACAAATTCTCAAAAGAGAAAGAGGTGTATGAGAAAACAGAATATTATAAACACTAATGTTTAACAACGTGCTCATTATTTCTGTTTGTAATGGCAGAAAAAGATTTGGTATAAAATTTATTACATGAACATGAAACAACTTCAGGAAGTTATTTTCTTTTCTTCCAAGCTTTCAATTCAGGAATATTTATTGTATTTGATTTCAAATTAAACAGAAAAATATTCTATAAGATGTTTGACAATAGTGTGCATGCCAAATATAACCATTCACCAATCTGCCATTATTCAAATGTCATCGCATGTGTAATGTTTTGCTGGGAGATGGGCAAGATGTTAATTTTCCACCACCCCGGGCCACTGGTAACCAAAGGCTAATCCTCAAAACACATATTCTGGCCACACATGTTAGAAATATAAGTGATAGATAATGAAGAATAGAAGAGTGATAGTTCTAGAAGATAGCTCGAGTCCCCCTGATACATACAGCCAGGATATTAAGTAAATACAGGTGACAGACTACAACATATAACATGTAAGTGAGTCACGCTAATGTGAGTGGTCTATGTGTCAACAATAAATGTATTCAACAGGAAATAACATAAGACAGCATGGTTACATATAGTAAATAGTTCAACAGTTACAATTAGAGTTTATAAGTGTTTATATTTCATAATCATGGCCATGTGGTGTCATAAGGGAATGCTCGCTTTGAGTTTTATGGTACTGTAGTCATTATTTTGTTCATTCATATGAGCGAGAACTATAAATGAGTTTATAGAGAACACTGAATGTTTCTGAGTGAACTCTAAAAGTACTTTGTATAAAGTTAAAGTGAATTTGATTGAATCTTGACTGAAGCTGTGCAGGTGTTGACTTTAAAATTACATAACTTTAGGATCTCCTGAAATGTAGTCTAGGGTCCCAGTGAATGTCATTAGCAACAAGCACCTGGTCCTTGGCACATGGATTGCTCTGCTAGGGCGTTACTTTGAGGGTGCAATACTTATTGAAGTCAGCATCCAAGAATAAGTGGTTCTGTTCTGGCATTGTTTCATGGCTCAACACTTGTCAATCACTGTCTCGAATAAGGTCTCAGATAAAGTCTTTGATAAAGTGCCAATCTTCAGCAGTAATGTATACAGAGGACGGTTTACTGCTGCATTGTTAACCAGCTATAAGGTTAATAGTATGATGATACTTTGTTAATACTGGGAGCCAAAATATGTGTTGCCTCAGTGGTTAGATGCATGTGACTGGTGATTTACAGATGAGTTTATGTGACTGGTGATTTACCAATGAGTTTATGATACATTCATTCACATGGCTGAGCTGCACTTTTATTGGTTAGTTTAGTGAGTTGTCTGGAACATTCAGGTATGTTTCAAGCCCAGAGATAAAGGTCAGCCTTTCTAGAAGGTAGGTTTGCATGTAGTCAATTTTTAGAGGAGGGGTGAGTGTGGGCTACATAAGCCATTATGTGACATCATGTTTATAATGATCAATCTCATTAGTTCAGTGTTCATGATTATCATGAATAGGTTTTATACATCTTGTCAAATTAAAGGCACACCTATGATGGGTGAAAAACTGAATGAGAAAGAGATCAAGACAAAATTCAATGTCTTATAATATGTTTATTATATTAAAGATGATGAAAACATAATATATAATTTTTTATAAAAAAAAAACACTGTAAAGTTTTTGTTAATCCAAGTAGAAAATTTCATCATTCCATCAAGAAATAAGACTATTTTGATGATTTTCTCATTTTTCAATCAGTGATTACAGAAAAAAATTGGGTTGGTGGAATAATAAATAAGCATTACAGGTTTTTAAAAAAGTGTGGGGGGGGGAGACTATCAATTCCTTCCCCTAAAAGTTAAAAGTACCTGGGGTTTATTTTTTTTGCCATTCAAGCTTGTTTAAAATGAGTGTGTCCTGTGGCTTTGTCACAAATAAATGTAATGAATAAACCATTATAAATAAAAATGAAAACTCTTCATTAAAAAAACTGGAAAGAAATAATTATTTCCACACACACTTTTCAAAACTCAATACCAGCAGCCATGAATGCACATTTAAAACTAAATGACAGCAATCTTCCAACAGTTTTCAAATTCTACTTACATTCATCTGCCATATCCCAAGCATCTCTATCAGCTGCATAATCCCTTGCATACTCCAGTACAGCATCAAGATTTAGCTCCCTTGCATGAAATCTGTAAGCATATTTAAAAAATTGCTCAAATCACTGCCAGCAAAGGTGGAGAAAATAAATCAAGTGTCATTTCTCTTCAAATCCAATCAATAATTCATCAAGCATTATGTAATAAATAATAATAATCTCTTGCTATGGTTCTGGTCAAGCAAATGACATATTGTCGTCTCCATCATCATCATGTTTTTCATCTCACATCCTCTGGTGATCCACTGCACTATAACAACACTTACACACAACACCCCATCACAGTAGCTAAATCTAAAGTTGTTTTTAAATTCAGAGAAATGCTTTCTTCACATTTTGGTTATAACCATGATATAGATGTTAAATGAATCAAAGTATATAGTCGTAATACATATGTAATGTGAATGAAAGTGTTAGCTGTGGTATGGTTGTGAAATAATTGAAAGAATATAACTGTGATATGGTTGTGATATAAATGAAAGTATTAGCTGTAATATGTGAGATGAAAAACATGATGATGATGGAGAGGACAATATGTCATATGCTTGACCAGAACCATAGCAAGAGATGACAACATGCAATACTGTGTTTATAGCTTATATGAGGCGTTATTCACGGCAAAACGACACACACACTCTCTTTGCACACATACAATCTCTCGACACACACTCTCTCTGTTGCTCTGCACACATACAATCTCTTGACACACACTCTCTCTGTTGCTCTGCACACATACAATCTCATGATACACACTTTCTAGTTCATCTTTATCCTGAATGTGCAGCCAGGCAAGGAAGGCCCTATCACCGGCAATTTGAAATAAACAAGGAAAATTATTTATTGGTCTGTTTTCTTGCTTTGGTTTATATATAATTTACTACAAAACTACTTAGAGTTATATAATGTTTATGTATCTAAAGACACCGCACTATTTACTCATGAAATACATTTTTTCCTAACAAATAATTTACAAGATAAGCTACAAAATAAAATAAATTACTATGCTTGTGAGCCACGTAAGAACAATTCTTATATGAATAAATATCAAAATACAGAGAAAATAATATAAACTAGCATACAAAAATTACATAAATACAAACTACAGACTATTTCCTATCTAAATACATAAATGTTAACTTTAGTTAATAACACCTACAACATTATACAATGATAAAAACACAGCACTATACATTATCATTGAAAAGTTTACTCAGTACAGTACTGCACAATTTAAAACAAAGCAAGTGATCATTGACCTAAACAGACTTACAAATGAAACAAAACAATAAGTGCTGAACACAATTCTTACCGTACATTAGCCTTCCACACTACAAAGAAGCAAAATTTACAGATTATAAAAATATATGTGAGTGTGTTTAACAGCTGTCATTTTTCTTCTTCAAAGAAGTAACTATTAAGCAATTTTCTCTGAAATCCTTCAGAGAAATAGTTTATGCACATTTGTATTTGATAAAAGTAATGATGAAGATGACAATGTTGGAGATATTTAAAATAAAAATATACAACTTTAATATGCACTACAATATGTCCATGAAAGAAAGTGGCGGGAGAAAAAAAATCACTTACTTGGAAATATGGAAATGGGGAAGGAAGATGGAAGGAAGAGAAAGTAGGAAGAAAGGAAGGAAGGAAGCCTCTTTTAGTCATGTTTTAATGTACCTGAATTCTCTGACCTCGAGAATGCAGTACACAATCTTCACAACAACTTTCTGCAGCATGGCATTATGGGTACGAACCATGGCCATAAATGAGTCTTGTAATCGGTGCTCAGCCAATAGCTGCCTGCATGTCTGCACAGCAAGGTTGCCAATTAATTAATAATGGTGCATAATAGTAAGAATGAATGATGGCAAAGAAACCTTGGCAAACATTTCTAAACTTCAACAGGATTACCTTTTATTTACAGCAAATATTTAAGGCTACAGGATTTGATGATCCTCATCCACAGTATTTCAGAGAAGACTTTCTAATACAAGTTATCAAAGAGAAAACTTAACAGTTGATTTTTAATGTCATTTATCAAACTGGTTTACACTTCAGTCTGTACAACATTCATCACATTGGTTTACAGTTCAATCTGTAAATCATTCATCATGCTGGCTTACAGTACAATCTGTAAATCATTCATAACACTTGCTTACAGTACAATGTGTAAATCATTCATAACACTGGCTTACAGTACAATCTGTAAATCATTCATCATGTTGGTTTATTGTACAATCTGTGCATCATTCATCACACTGGCTTAAGTACAATCTGTACATCATTCATCACACTGGCTTACATTACAATCTGTAAACCACTCATAACACTGGCTTACAGTATAATCTGTAAATCATTCATCACACTGGCATAAGTACAATCTGTACATCATTTATCACACTAGTTTACAGTACAATTTGTAAATCATTCGTCATACAGGCTTACATTACAATCTATAAATCAATCATCATATTTGCTTACAGTACAATCTTTAAATCATTTATCACACTGGTTTTCAGCACAGTCAATTATTAAAATATTTTATCTTCAAACAATTTAGAATAATTTAAGTACAAATAAAATTGGATTAAAGAAGACAGGAATAATTAATAAATGTGATTATCTTCTTAACAATGTGCTATTCAGAGGATATGATTCAAATGTTTATCATCAAATTTACATGTTTATGCTTAATACAAGACACTTTTCATTAAATATGTATTGTTTAGCAAGTAATTTATTTGAATATATTCTTAAACAGTTGTCCAACACTGGTAAGAAGAAACTGACAGTCTAAATGATAAAGCAGAGTTTGAATGTTCACGGATAGAAAGGAGATTAGCATATGACATGGTAAATAACCTTCACCTTCATAAAACAGCTTGTCTGAAATTTCCAATTACACATGTATTATTACTGACATGAAAATAACTCCACATTTTTTGCATTTTAAAATTAAAACATAATAATAATATATAATATACACATGCACACACATACACAGTAAAACCGTGAAAATAATATGATGATTTGGGGTTCAAAAATTCAATCACAATAAATGAAGGGTTGTAACCATTTGACATTTCAAGCTAGTATAAATAAGTCCTTAAAGCAAGTTATACAATGAAAGAACTTCAAGTTAAAGAACAAAAATCCTGAACATTTGATATGTAAATTGTGAGGGAAAAAACTATAGTACAAAGCAATAAAATGGAAGAAAGATTTATAAGCAGAGTTCTCTGCCACCTCAACAATAAAATCACTCTTGCATGAAATGAATATGCATTATGGAATTGATAACTCAGATTGTCTTTAAAGATTTTTATTTTTAACATGATCTGAGGAAAAAGACAATTTATGATTGCATTGCATCCAAATTTGTGTTATTATGGGGTTCACTACTGCAGTTTTACTACACACAATTTAAACATATACATGCACCAACACAGAGAGAGAGAACAGACAGACATAGAGAGGGAGAAATTATGTAGCAATTTTCACAAAATCATTTTAACAAGGGAAGTAATTCCACCACACATTCAACTACTGACAAGCAGACACTGACAATGGGGAGACAATTAAAATAAGCATAAAGATCAAAGTACCTACCTTTTGATTTTCTGCAAAATACAGCAGGATTTTCCCACCCAATAGGAATACATGCTCTTCCATTGTACGGAAAGGTAGATTAATAAGCAGACTTAAAAGATCTTCCTTTTAAAAGAAAAATTGAAAAGCAAGGTGAAAATATTGAAAGAAAAATGTAAGACTGTTATGTGTATAAAATGAATATTTGTTTGTTCAGATTTTATTTTGAGGCAGTTATTGTAAAAATAGCAATTTCTTCTTGTCTTGCAGTCTTTTTTTAATGGTTACATTTCAACATGCTTTCGTCCACTCTTCTATTTCAGATTATGGCTTATTCAGTTTGGCTGGCTACAGCCATACACTTATAAACCACATCTTGGCTACAGTCATAAATCTTAAAACACATCTTGGCTACAGCCATAAAATTTATAAAGCACATCTTGGTTATAACCATAAAACATCACAAAAAAACAACAAATTTTTGTGATTTGTAATTATTTATAAATTTTGAAACATTCTGCAAGGTCAAATAGTGTTTGGTCCTTCACAGGTAATCCATAAATAGTCATTTATTTAATTCTACAACATAAAATGTTGGGGTTTTTTGCAAAGTTTTCAGAAGTTCATACATTTCTTGTGCCAAGGTGAAGCAAACGAGGTCTAAATCCACCTCTTTGATGTAACTACCTGTCGTGATGCAACCTGTTGCATAAAAAAACAGGTGAACAGATGAGGTCTAAATCCATTCTTTTCATGTAAGTACCTGGCATAATCTGACCTTCTGCATATAAAACTGTGAGCAGATGAGATGTAAATCCACCCCTTCCATGTAACTACCTGGCATAATGCGACCTGCTGCATAAGAATACCTGTGAACAGATGAGGTCTGAACTCTCGATTGCCAGAATCTCCAGTGTCTGTAGTGCAAATCTCAGAGTGTCCGGGTCCTCACTATGGCAGAGATGAATCAAAGTTTGAGCTGCAGGAAAAGAACAGTTTGTTCATTCATTTATTCAGCTGACTTAAAGAAAACATAACAAATGATGTAAAAGTGGGTTTGGGGTGGGGTGGGTGGTGGTGGTGGTGATAGTGATAGATTATCCCCACACTTCACTTTGAATTAAAAGTGCAGATCTTCTTCAGTTTAAAGTTTCAGTCAACCCACAAAACTTTCTGCAGCCAGTAATGTTAGGATATCTTTCATTAGTAGTGACCTCGTCACTAAAACTGAATTTTAATCCCTGTTCTCAACAGATTTATCCAATTCCTGCATGAACTTTCACTGCTCTCTACAGATTTATCAAATTCCTACATGAGTTTTCTCTAGTTTGTATAAATTTGTTCAATTTCTTCAAGAGTTTTCTCTGTTCTGTATTTTTTACAATTCTTGCATGGAATCTGCTGCAAATAAATGGGTTGTAATAGAAATGTTTCATCTAATTACTATTAATTACACTGACCAGGACTTGTTTGGGCAGCCATCACTGAGCGGATTTCTGAGTTGAAGGCAAGCTCCAGTAGAATACTAGCAACTGTTCTCTGACACAGAATAGTTCCCTCCCTTGCTGCATGAGCCAGGTCCTCCAGTCTACATTCAGACAAACAATAAGTACGTTACTTTTCATACACATAAAAACAATCTTTACATGTTATTGCTAGTCTGTCTGTCTATCCATCAATTTGTTAATTTGTCTATCTGTCCATCTGTCTGTTTATGTATATATCTATCTTTCTACTGCCTATTTGTCTGTTTGTCTGTCTGTCTATATTTCAGTTTGGTTTTAGAGGAAATATCAATTTTTCTAAACTGAGACATTAAAATAAATAATTAAATTGCATGTCACCATTTTGAAATGTGTTGATTAAGAGAAGTTAGTAACTACCTTTCATTCATACATTGTGAGGCATGATGCCATCCTAGTTATTGATTATTATTATTATTCATTATCCATAACTAATTTCAAGTGATGAGAATCTTAATTTATGTTATTAATAATCTGCCAGAAGACACCAATCGTCTCCTTCACTAGGTGGATATGTAGGTGCTGTAAACTTTTTCTCTCTTCCATAACATAATGACATTTACTGTCACACAATATTTCTGTAGGTGAAAAACTTCTTACAAAAGGAGATAAATCCATCTTAAATCTATATTTATTGAGCCCCCATCCAATCACTATCTCTGCAACATATGGTTATCAATATATGTAAGGTCAATAAATTTATTTAGTCAACAATCAAATATACATAAAACAAATACAATGAAAAGATTATTTGATATGAATATTTCCCCGAAACCACATTCAAGTAATTTCAATGCTTATACAGTCTTATATCTTAACACATAAATCAGCAGGTTAGTGTCAATATAAATCACATGATAGTTCTTATCAGAGAACAGAAATGGAGTTACAGGGAGATAAGTGATTATAGTTTGTACATAACCTTGTCAAGACAATACTAAAATAGTCTTTCATGCACTTTTGTAACAATGTCTTAAGTTTATTGTTCACAATACAATTGTCAATTCTTCACATGTTTCTCTTAGAATGTTCTATGAGCCGCTTTTCTCTTGAGACTAATCTGGGCACTGCTTTGCCATATTAGTTCCCTCAAGTGGAACAACAATGTAGCAATTTAGAGCAACTTCCTTGTACCAGAAATGTTACAATTTAGTTGAGCATTCCTTGCCATCATACATTAACAGAGAGCAGTGTATGCTTACATTTACAAACTTCTCGAATCTACCACAGTCATAGCAGTTTATAAATCAATAAACTGTGAAATTCTAGAAATTCCAGATTCTAGAATAAAAGGCTGCTTCTTCCCTGTAAAATATAATCAAGGAACACAATTAAGTTTTCCAATTTATTCATCTCTAACTCCATTCTTTCTTACATTCAAGTCTCAATTTACAGTTTCCTGCAACAGTATTTTTTAGCCTGACACATGCATACAGCATAATAAATACAACATAATAATTTATGAACATGTTCACTAGAAACAATGTCATGCGTGTAACATATAACATACAAGCATCATAATGCACAATTGTAGAAGAAATAATAGTCTACTCACATAACACATCTCTAAGCAAAATGCAAGTATAACGCATCAATAGCAAAAATGCATGAAATATTTCTAAGTCCATTCTCTCTCAAACAATCAGTTAACTCACCATTAAACTAATGGCCGCCTTTCATGACCGGACTTCTGCCACACCAAATTCAAAGTGATTAGAAAATAAAATTATTTCAGCAGGTAAACTTTGATGTCAGTCCATTGGCTGGTCTTGTTATTGTAAATCTTAACCACTGGATAATAAAAACTACTCATCCACATAAGACCAGTTTAGATTACATCAGCAAGTTCTAGCACATTCTTTAACTGAGTTGTTTACTCTAACTCTGAAACTTACAAAAAAATGCCATCTTAAGCAGTGCCCAAGGTCAAGTCATGTTGATTATAAGATTTAACAATTTATATAACATTTAAATTTAGAAATAAGGATAGGCAAATTTACTCCACCACACATTGATAAGTCATTCATCCCTTGTTAAATGTTAATTATCTTCCTTAGTTTAAGTAGTGCAAGTCTGCCAGATGCTAAGGGATAGTTAACTGATGAACTGTTCATATAGAATGACAATAAGATGTTCATATAGAATGACAATAAGACTGTTCATGAAGAATGACAATAATACTGTTCATATAGAATGACAATAATACTGTTCATACAGAATGACAATAATACTGTTCATACAGAATGATAATAATACTGTTCATACAGAATGACAATAATACTATTCATACAGAATGACAATAAGACTGATCATACAGAATGACAATAAGACTGTTCATACAGAATGACAATAATACTGTTCATACAGAATGACAATAAGACTGTTCATACAAAGAATGACAATAAGACTGTTCATACAGAATGACAATAAGACTGTTCGGAGAGAATGACAATAAGACTGTTCGGAGAGAATGACAATAAAAGTCTACCCATGATCAGCCACTACTGCTGTCTTGTTTTCCTCAGACTCAGCGATGATGTTGTATAGCGCACTGCCAGCTTCTTGCATGGCACGGGGACTGCCAGAGTGAAGCAATGCTGTCAGGGTGCTGATTCCACCTGATTCCACAAATGTATCCTAGCAGACAAGATAAAAATTATTTCATTCTATTTTAATTATAGATGTTTTAAGTAATTAATGTATCTGAGAGCATAAGAGTATCAGTCAGCATATGTGTACATGTGTGTATGTGAACATGGATGTGTATGTGTGTATATGTGAATGTGATTTCTAATGAGTATGTATTATAATGAGAATATGTGTAGATGAGTGTGTATGTGTGTGTAGTTTCTTCTGTGGTATGACCATGTATTGCTTGTATGTGTGCATGATTCTATGTGAGTACTGATTGTATATATGTGTGATTTGTGTATATGTATGTGTGTGCATTGTTTGAATGTGTGATTTGTGTGTGTGTTTACTGCTTGTACATATGTGTGTGATTTGTGTGTATGTATGTACTGCTCAAAGATCAAACTGATGCACAGACATTAATTATACAGTAGAAAACGAATTCAGTAATATTTCATGTCAACAGACATTAACTATACAGTCAGATTTCTTGTCAAAAGACATAAATTATATTTCATATTTTAGTCAGATTTGTGTGATTCCAACATTAAATATAATTCATCATAATTTGAATCTAATGAAATCTAAGCAGCATTCCAAATGAAGACTTAATTTCAAAAGGTAGCCTTTTACTGTATGTATATAATAAAATAGTACACTGTCATACATTTTATTGTAGAAATCAGTCAAACATACTAAAGAATGTCAAAAGAATACTTTATTATTTGAAAATATAGTCAAACACTACAGAGGCAGATATTTCTTTTATTTAGAAATATCAATTGCAGTACTAGTGATGATTCTAAACCTATATCAAATAGTGAACTTGGAAATGTTAGGTCAACTAAAATATTGTCTAGAATAAATTTTGTGTTGATAAAGGTCTACACAAATACAGAATATACAAATAATGAGTAATAAGTGTGTACTCATACAGGCTGAGAATGTACATGTAATGAGTAGGAAGTGTGTACCCATACAGGCTGAGAATGTACATGTATTGAGTAGTGTGTACCCATACAGGCTAAGAATGTACATGTAATGAGTAGGAAGTGTGTACCCATACAGGCTGAGAATGTACATGTAATGAGTAGTAAGTGTGTACCCATACAGGCTGAGAATGTGCATGTAATGAGTAGTAAGTGTGTACCCATACAGGCTGAGAATGTACATGTAATGAGTAGTAAGTGTGTACCCATACAGGCTGAGAATGTACATGTAATGAGTAGTAAGTGTGTACCCATACAGGCTGAGAATGTACATGTAATGAGTAGTAAGTGTGTACCCATACAGGCTGAGAATGTACATGTAATATATTGTAAATGTAAGATGCAATGAAGGTGAAACATAAGTAATCCCATGATTCATAGTGCACATTTACTGTAATCATTAAATCATAATTCTGAATTTAATCAATGCATGCACACATACACACACACACACACACACACACACACACACACACACACACACACACACACACACACACACACACACACTCACACACATATGCATACACAGAAATACACAAACCCCACATGTGCACAAATTTGTACATGCACAGAAACATACACACATATATACAAACATATATGCATACACAGAAATCACAAACCCCACATATGCATACACTTGTACATGCACATGTGTGGATATGATTCAATTATTGCCATTAGTGTTTTGGAGGAATTCTGCAACTGTATGGTTGGGACTATTATATCTATAATAAAATAAATCACTGAGTTATTACCTCACTATTTATGGAAATCCCTTACTTTATGTCAGAAATTACTATATGAATGAGATTCACACGCCTATTTTGATTAAATTCACACACCTGTGTGGATTACATTAACTTACATCATGCTAGTTAGATTCACACACCTATTTTGATTAAATTCACACACCTGTGTGGATGACATTAACTTACATCTGTCCTAGTTAGATTCACACAGCTATTTTGATTAAATTCACACATCTGTGTGGGTGACTTTAACTCACACCTGTGCTAGTTAGATTCACACAGCTATTTTGATTAAATTCACACATCTGTGTGGGTGACTTTAACTCACACCTGTGCTGATTAAACTCATACACCTGCATGTATGATATTCACACATGCATATGGTTTAGATTTATACACCTGGCTGAGATTCACACACATGTATGGATGGGGTTCATGTACCTGTATAGATGGGATTGTAAGAATCTCTGAAAGAGCTTCCAGTGCATTCTCTTGTGTAGCTTCATCTCGTGACATGGCCAAGGTTACCAATGTATCCAGTCTGCATGCAATTAAACAACATAACCATATCAAATATAAGCAATGTATGCACTATAACCAATGTATCCAGTCTGCATGCAATTAAATAACATAACCATATCAAATATAAACAATGTATGCAATTTAATCAATATGTCCCGTCTGCATGCAACTTTACAACATAATCATGTCAAATATATGTGAAGTGACCAATAAAGTAAACAGTACAGTTGTACAGTTGTACTACATGCAATTAAACAATATAATTATGTTATAAGCTTATTAAAAACCAAACAAAGAAAATGGCATGTCCAACATGAAAAGTAAAAAGTGTGTCCAGCCTGCTGAGTAACAAATGTCCACTGCAAAGTAACAAATGCATCCATTCTGATGTGTAATGTGCATCCAGCCTGCAGGGTAAAAAGTGTGTCCAGCCTGCAGGATAACAAACATTTTCAGTTTGAAAGATAGTGTCCAGCCTGCAGGATAACAAACATATTCAGTCTGAAAGGTAAAGTGTCCAGCCTGCAGGATAACAAACATATTCAGACTGCAAAGCAAGAAAAGAGTCCAGTCTGCATAAAAAATCAAATGGTACATTTTGTGTCAAACTAGCATGCAATCAAACCCATCAGTGCTACTGAGCTAAATGAGCAGACAATGTGTTCTGCCTTCAGATCTCTATACAACACATTACACAACTAATATATATCTAGAAATATTATACTGCTTATAATCAAACATCATAATTAGTTTCTCAAATGCATACAAAGCAAACCTAAATGATTAGAAATATTACACTGAACACCAAAGGTTCTCAGTCACAGAGATAAATTAGAGAGCTGAAGACCAAATAAAACTAAACATTGACAAAATCTGACAAGCATGCTCATTATTCTCATAAAGGCTTTACTCAAAAACTTACCCGCCTTCTGCCACAATCTGGAATTTATTATCATCAGAAGATGCTGCCATGACTGCCAAGTCAAATGCTGCCAGACACTTCTCTTTGATACTATAAACAATAGCAAAACTTTACTGTCACTAGAATCAAGAGTAAAATATTACTGACACTACCAACAACAGCAAAACACTGTTGACACTAAAAATAACAGTAAAACATTACTGCTACTAGAAACAATAGCAAAACTTTACTGCTACTAGAAACAACAGCAAAACATTATTGACACTAAAAACAACAGCAAAATATTACTGAAAATAAAAATAAAAGCAAAACATCATGGACACTAGAAACAACAGCAAAATATTATTGACACTAGAAACAGCAAAACATTATTGACATAGGAAACCAAGCAAAACATTACTGCCACTAGAAACAACAGTGAAACATTATTGACATTATGGACACTAGAAACAACAGCAAAACATCATGGGCACTAGAAACAACAGCAAAATATTACTGACACTAGAAACAACAGCAAAACAGTATGGTCATGAGCAACAACAGCAAAATATTACTGACACAAGCAACAACAGCAAACCATTATGATCACTAGAAGCAACAGCAAAATATTACTGACACTAGAAACAACAGCAAAACACTACTGCCACTAAAAACAACAGCAGAACATTATTAACACTAGAAACAACAGCAAAACATTATTGACACTAGAAACAACAGCCAAACATTATTGACACTAGAAACAACCGTAAAACATTGAAACTAGAAAGAACAGTAAAACATTATTGACACTAAAAACAACAGCAAAATATTACTGCCACTAAAAACAATAGCAAAACATTACTGCCATAAAAACAATGGCAAAATATTATTGACACTAGAAACAACAGCAAAACATTATTGACACTAGAAACAACAGCAAAACATTACTGCCATAAAAACAATGGCAAAATATTATTGACACTAGAAACAACAGCAAAACATTATTGACACTAGAAACAACAGCAAAACATTATTGACACTAGAAACAACAGCAAAACATTATTGACACTAGAATCAACAGCAAAATATTATTGACACTAGCAACAAGAGCAAAACATTATTGACACTAGAACAACAGAAAACATTATTGATACTAGAAACAACAGTAAAATATTAGTGACACTAGAAACAACTGCAAAATATACAATATAAACAGCAGCATCAGATGTTCTAGTAAGATCTGTGTAATCTTCTGATAAACAAGTAAAATAATTAGTGTTAACTATATAAAGATTTTCTAGTAAGGTTCTCTATACAGATATCTCTTAAAAAGGTTAGATAATTGGGGTTCTGTGAATACATTTCTCTTAATTAAAGTCAGATAACTGGAAGTCAGTGTACAAATTTATATTAATAGAATCAGATAATTGGGGTGCTGTGTATGGATTTCTGTTGAGTCAGAAATTGGACTTAATGTGTACACATTTCTGTTAATTGAGTCAGATAACTGGGGTTCTGTATATGGATTTCTGTTAATTGAGTCAGATACTGATATCCAGTAAAAACAAAAAGAACATACGTTCCATTTCTGGCAGCTGACATAATATCCTCAATATCACGTTCTTGTACCAAACATTTTTCAATCAAATCACCCACCTGAAATAGGAAAATAAGAACAATAATTTATTATAGATACACCTACAGTACTGCTGACTGAACAGAACAATAAAAAAATCTGTCTTAAATACCAAGTGCCTACACGAATCAAAAAAGAACAATAAATTATTATAGAAACACACACACACACACATATACAGTGATGCTGACTGAATAGATCAATAAAACAATATGCCTTAAATACCAAGTGCCTACGCCAATCAAAAAAGAACAATAAATTATTATAGAAACACACACACACACATATACAGTGATGCTGACTGAATAGATCAATAAAACAATATGCCTTAAATACCAAGTGCCTACGCCAATCAAAAAAGAACAATAAATTATTATAGAAACACACACACACACACACATATACAGTGATGCTGACTGAATAGATCAATAAAACAATATGCCTTAAATACCAAGTGCCTATGCCAATCAAAAAAGAACAATAAATTATTATAGAAACACACACACACACACACATATACAGTGATGCTGACTGAATAGATCAATAAAACAATATGCCTTAAATACCAAGTTGCCTATGCCAATCAAACTACTACTTCAAAAAAAGTACTTTTTTTCAAATGTTTAAGCTCAGTTTAGAAAATCAAAGCAGACACCCAAAGATCACATTAAGTAAATCACTTTTTGGATCTTGAAAAGAACATGTAACCAATAATAATTACAGCTTCCATACATGATGAAATTAATACTGTACTGTTTGCTATCACATAGACATAAAAACAGGTGTTGATGATCTGTAAATTTAGTTATTAACAAAATAAACAAAGCACACTGCATTAAAAGCATCCTTACAACAAGAACTTGAGCTTATGATCTCAGCATATTGCTGGGAAACAACCATTAGCAAAAACTTGTACAAAATTACACATACATAAGCAGGTCTAATATAAGCAGCACTGAGACCTGCATAAACATGTCGACCTTCTAAAGAGGTGAAAGAAGCTCAAACCTGAATGCGAAAGTTTACATGAAGTATCCAGGCAAGAACTGAGGTAACTATTAGTAAAACTGAGTGCAATGTGAAGTATATAGCTGTGTACACGTTACGGTGGGAACAAGAACCTTCAAGCATCCAGTCTGTGCAGCCATCATTCTGAAATAAAAGATGTGTTTAAATTAAGAATATTTTCTTAAAGTTTTTCTTCAAAATTTACCAGATGTCTACAACATCAAGAGGTTTTACCTATTCCATGATATTCAAAGTAGGTCTTGGGAATCTAAAAGGTTCCAAAGAGAGATAAATGAAATTAACAATTTTAATGAGAGATTTCCCTTTACAAAGGGAGATAAATCCCATCAGCATCTTATTTGCACAATAGCACAACAATATCAGGAACTCTACTTTTGATATATAGTAAGTTTTCAAAACGTTTATTTTTCTAATGTAAAACTATGCACAAGAAGACTGTTTTTCTTAATACTGAATGAGAAACACATATACACATAATTTACAGAATAAGTAAATATTATTAAGATAATGTATCCAATATCACAAAATCAATGCAGGGTTTCTAAAACTTGGTACAACCATCAAAATGAATGTAAGACAATATAAAACACTGTACACAAATAATAATAAATGATTTTAAAGATCTTTTAAAAAAAAAAAATTGATCTTTAATAAAAAAAAAATTTAAAACTATAAACACTGTACCAATCAATAACAATAAACATCATCATAAAATGTACAGTAACACAATAATACACACACACACACACACAAACACACACAGAGTATAATATTATATGTTCATTACAACACTTACATTTGCATACAATAATACATGCAAACAATTTGCATAATACAAAAGTAAACACATATAAAACACAAATTGCATATTTACAGATATAGCATAGAACCCAATTTAAGGTGTACCAGTAAGGAAATTTTTTTTTAATCGATAGAGATCATAAGAGTAATGACATGTACTGTAGATGAAGACATGTTTATGGATCTTTCTTGAAGACAGTTATGTGTGACTGGCTGTTATGTGTGACTGACTGTTATGTGTGACTGACTGTTATGTGTGACTGAATTTTATGTGTGACTGGCTGTTATGTGTGACTGACTGTTATGTGTGACTGAATTTTATGTGTGACTGACTGTTATGTGTGACTGTGAATGTTGTGTGACCGAATGTTATAGGTGACTGAACATTATGTGTGACTGAATGTTGCGAGAGTACTGTTATATGTAATTAAATGTTATGGTGTGACTCTGTCAAGAGTTCTAAAGGCAGTTCATTCCAGAGAAAACCAATATCCTGAAATGTGAGAGTACACTGATCACATGTTATAGTTTTCATAATGGATAGACCAATGAAGGGTACACTAATGGTGAGTACACTAATATTGGGTTTCATCTTAATAATGAGTGAAAATAAACAGGTACACTAATGATGGGTGCTTTTATGAGAGTGTAATGCCAACACCACCTAGTTAATGGTTATGATTATTATTAATTAATCAGCCATGATTAATTACAAGTGATTTACAAATGATGAGAATCTTAATTTATGTTATTTAAGATAATTCTCCAATAGACACCATATGTCTCTCTCATTTAGCGGGTATAAGGGCACTGTAGATGTTTTCTCTCTCCCTCAACATTAAAGACAAACATTTTCTGTCACAGTATTTCAGTAGGTGGAAAACTTCTTACCAAAGGAGAAGACAAATCCGTCTTTAATCTATATTTCATGAGCCCCAACCACCAACTATTTTTTCCAACATAAGGTTATCAATATGTGTGAGGTCAACAAGTTTAACAATAAATTTATTAAATCTGCAATCAAATATACATATAACAAATACAATGAAAAAGATTACTTGACATCAATGTTTCCATGAAACTACATTCGAATAATTTTAATATCTATACAATCTTATATCCTAACACACAATTCAATAGATTAATGTCAATACCTATTACAAGATAGTTCTTATCAGAGAACAGGAAATGGAGTTATTAGAGATAAGCGATAATAGCTTGTACAAAACCTGGTTTAGGCGCTGTCTCAATAGTCTTTCATGCACTTTTTGTTAGAAAAGTTTATTGTTCACATTACTACTGTCAATTCCATGTGATTCCCTCTTCACATTGCAGAACACTGATTTGCTGCTGTTCTCTCAAGGCTAATCTGGGTGTTCCTTTGCTGTATTAGCTCCCTCCAGCAGAACAACATTTGTAGCCATTTTCAATAACTTCTTTGTACCAGAAATTGCTCAATGTAGTCCACATACCTTGCCACCATTCATCAACAGAGTGCAGAGTATTCCTTATACTTACATACTTCTTACGTCTACCATGGTCATAGTGGTTTATAATCAGTAAACCAGGAGATTTAAGAAAGACTGCTTTTCCCATTAAGACAATTGTCACCTTTCATGACCGGACTTCTTGCCACACCAAATTCAAGTGATTAGACTATAGAATTATCTACAGCAGGTAAACCTTTGATCTCAGCCCACTTGCTGGTCTTGTTCTCGTAAATCATAACCAATGGATAATAAAAACTACTCATCCAGTTGGAACTGGTTTGCATTGCATCAACAATTTCTAGCACATTCTCAACTCGAGTTCTTTACTCCAACTCTGACACTTAAAAAATACCATCTTAAGAAGTGCCCAAGGTCAGGTCACTTCGACAAGTTAACAATTTATATAACAATTAAGTCTAGAAATAGGGATAGGCAAATTTACTCCACCACAGACAGCTACCTTAATGTTGGGTATACTAGTATTGGGTACACCCTAATAATGAGTACACTAACCACAGGTATGCTAATGACATACACTAATAATGGGTACACTATTGGTAGGTATACTAATGTCAGGTACACTAATGATAGGTATATTAAAGATGAGTACAATAATGACAGGTACACGAATAATGGGTACAATAATGATAAATACACTAATGGGACATTAACAACAGGTACACTAATAACAGGCACTGTAATGATAGGCATACTAATGACCAGGGCACTAATGACCTATACAATAATGATAGGTACACTAAAGACAGGTACACTAATGGGAACACTAATGAAGGGTATACTAACAGAGACACTAACAAAAGGTACACTAATGAAAGGTATTTTAATGATGACTACACTAATGATGGATAAATAAATGGTGGGCTCACTAATGATGGGTACACTAATGATGGGGACAATAATGGAGACACTAACGACAGGTACAATAATGATGGGTACACTAATCTTGGATATACTAATAGTGGGTTCACTATTGATGGGTATATTAATGGTGGGTATACTAATGATGAGGAAAATAATGATGGGTACAATAAAGTGGACACTAACGACAGGTATACTAATGATGGAGACACTAATGGCAGGTACACTAATGATGGGTACACTAAGTGGGACACTAATACTAATGACAGGTACACTAATGATGGGTACACTAAGTGGGACACTAATACTAATGACAGGTACACTAATATGGACTCTAACAACTGGCACACTAATGATGAGTACAATAATGATAAGTACACTAATGAGGACACTAATGACAGGTACACTAATGGGGACACTAAAGAAAGGTACACTAATATGGACACTAACAACTGGCACACTAATGATGAGTACAATAATGATAAGTACACTAATGAGGACACTAATGATAGGTACACTAATGAGAGGTACACTAATGAGAGGTACACTAATGGCAGGTACACTAATGAGAGGTACACTAATGGCAGGTACACTAATGAGAAGTACACTAATGGCAGGTACACTAATGAGAGGTACACTAATGTGGACACTAACAACAGGCACACTAATGATGAGTACAATAATGATAAGTACACTAATGAGGACACTAATGACAGATATACTAATGACAGGTACACTAATGATAGGTACACTAATGGTAGGTATTTTAATGATGGTTACACTAATGATGGATATACTAATGGTGGGTTCACTAATGATGTGTATATTAATGGTGGGTACACTAAAGATGGGTGCATTAAGGATATGAATGTCAGAAGAACATAGATGCTTTAGCCTATACACACAGGTGAGGTCAGACAGGTACTACAGGTAGTCAATGGCTGAAACATAGCAGAGTCAGAAGACTGTGCTTGGTTTTGAAGTGAATGGGCAGCCAGAGTACTGAGTGAAGAAGAGATGTGGTGTATTGAGTTTCTGGAACTCTTAGACTGATCTGGGCAGCCATGTTAGGAACTTTCTGCAGCAGACAGTTATGAGCAGCAGTAACCAAATCTTGAATGAATGAATACATGAGAATTTTGTGACTGCGAGTGAGATGAGTTGAATTGAATTGTCTTAACTCTAGGTACACTATCTTATATGTATTCACTATTGAGTGTGATACCTAGATTTATGAATGACTATATGAATTTTGTTGGGAATGTCACTGATGCTAACTGACTATGGAGGAAAATATGGCATGTACAAAATGGTTACAAAATATGCATAATAAATTTTCACATCACACAAAAATGGCTGTCTTCAATGCACTCACAGCAATGGAAATCCATTCACTTATTGCTAAGTACAGAGCTGCAAACAGACATGCAATGGAAGACACACCTGCCACCACACTAAATGGTTTGTGGCTGAAAAAAGAAAATGAAAAGATTAGAAAAAATAAGCATAATGCGATAGTACATTACAAAAAAAATGATGGGCTTAAAATTACTTAAAATTTTCAAAATATATCCAGTTAATGCAAAAAGAAATTGTTAAAAATATTATTAATAACAGTTTGATTTACAGTTTATTATAATTGGATAAAATATTTTTAAATTAATAAAACCAGGTATTTTTAAAGATTTTAAGAAAAAGTGAACTAATCACAACATGAAGATGAATTCTTTTCATGAAGTACTAAAAATCTCACATATTTACTGAGTAACTAAAATCAAATGAGTATTCCACTGTGTACTGATTATGAAACAGAATTTCATTGAGCGAGCACTGATTATGAAACAGAATTTCATTGAGCAAGCACTGATTATGAAACAGAATTTCACTAAGCGAGCACTGATTATGAAACAGAATTTCATTGAGCGAGCACTGATTATGAAACAGAATTTCATTGAGCGAGCACTGATTATGAAACAGAATTTCATTGAGTGAGCACTGATTATGAAACAGAATTTCACTGAGTGAGCACTGATAATGAAACAGAATTTCACTAAGTGAGAAATGATTTTGAAATAGAATTTCACTAAGTACTGATAAAGTGCAGTGACCAATTTGTTGAATACTGAACATGACACGGTAATGTTGTTCTTGCAAAAACAAAAAAAAGTGCTTGCTTTTGTAAAATCTGATGAGGGAAATAAGTGAGTTCTTTTTTAAAACATTAGTGTTATATTGCTTCAAGATAAAAAAAGTTATGAGTACCATTCTTAATATGTGTGAAGTTCAGACAATAACAGAATTGTCAATCATTTTTATTCTACCCACCTTACTTTCTTGAACAGCAGATGAAATCTGCTATTTTTTTAAAATGAAACTAATACACTGCCATGTCTCATGTTCAAGCAGTAAATTCACTTTAGGCCATGTTGGCAGACTTAAGAAAAATTAAGTTTAATACTGTCATTTAATATAGGCAAACAGATAAACAGACAGATAGATTTATAAAAGTTGATAAGCAATTGTGTATTTAGTGACAATCTGTAATACTCATGTGTCTATCGGGGGGGTGTGTGTGTGTGGGTGTGTGTGTGTGGGTGTGTGTGTGTGTGGGTGTGTGTGTGTGTGTGTGTGTGTGTGTGTGTGTGTGTGTGTGTGTGTGTGTGTGTGTGTTTAAAAGCCATATTTTATCCATCATCAACCACTTTTCTTTCAGCCATAGTTCTTCCAGCCATATTTCTCATCAAATTTCTCCATCAACAATTCTTCCTGTCATATTTTTCCAGACACATTTCTCTCAGGCATATTTCTCCCAGCTATAATTAGTAGTGCTTTCAACCTCGACTAAAATATCCTAATGAAGCTAAAAATAACCTTAACTTAAAAAAATTATCTATACCTCAAGTGCACACCACAACACAGACCAAAACAATGTGTAATTATACCACAATTATAGTTCATTGTTTTGAAAGTTTAACCATCAAGCAAAAATTAAAAATTAAATCAAAACAACATACAATTGAGATTTATTGCCAACAAAACCTCCAAGGCGAGAATATGTTGGAACAAACACAACACCCAACAGGCACAGAACTCCAAGCCACACAGCAGCATACCAACGAGTTGTCAATACAGCCAGACAAGTAGCAAGACAATGGATGTACAGAAAAGCCTAAAATGAAAACAAAACCTTACAAATTTACTCAGTTTGCTACATCTTGTAAGTGTCTTAAAAAATACAACTAAAATGATTAAAAGGGAACATTTGTTTATCAGTCACTTAAACCACCAGTTAGCTGGAAGATTGACACAAAGCTACATTATTTGTTCCTTTTGCCTTAGTCAAAAGAATATTTTCTTCCAATTTTGCTAAACAAATCTTCATTTAATTGTACAATAGTTAAACACTGTTAAACATTATTATAAACTGGTTTTTATGCTTTAATAAACACATGTTTGTGATTTATTCATTGTTTTGAAACAAAATATTTTGTTTGGTATTCACAAAAGTATTTTCTACTTACAACACTATAAGTTGGAAAGAAATTATTTCCAATAAACAAATCTATGTTATGCAAAGTTTATCTTGAATGCATCCTCATGTATTGTGAGGTATTACTGTATTTCAATTAAACAATAAAAGCAATATGCAAAAATTAATGAATCCAGATGATAAATGAACAAGAATTTCTACCTTAAAATCACCAATGAATTTCTCACGTCTGTCAAATGTCCTGACTTCTTCTTCAAGGGCATTTTTAACATGTACTGGCTGACCTATCAGTCCAGGGTCAGAATGGCCACTGCTGCTTGTTCTTGACCTGATTTCCATCAAAGTCTATGATACAGACAGGAAATAAAACAACTGATATTTACCAGTCAAGTGTTTCACTAAACTGCTAAGAAGGAAAAAAGAATGGAATAGTATAATAGTCATGTTTTAATTTTTTTCATCAAACACTAAAAAGAAAGAAAGAAGAAAACAGTTTAACATTTTATCCCCAAAGTTGCACCAAACACTAAGGTATAAGAAACAATACATTAATCTGACATTTATTTTAGTGTTTAACCATTGCAATAGTTTACAATTATATTTTGAATGATACACCAAATGCAAAGAAAGAAAGAAAAATACAGTAGTTTAACAGTCATATTTTGAATGATTCATCAGTCCTTAAGAAATTTTTTTTTAAAACGAAAGTACGGGGAATTGTGTTTAAAGGAATGACTAAAAAGGTGAAAGGTACTGAAAGGTCATAGCAATGTGAAAACTTACGAAGTTCTATTTCAAAAGTCAGAATAAATATGAAACATGAAGGGTCATTCACAATTTTGTTTAAAATGTCTGTATAATGTATTGGAAGCTACTGGTTATGTTTCTATGAAATGCAAAATAAGTCAATAAGAAACAACACAAAAAAAAATTGTTTTTCATTTTTCATACAGACACATACTTGGTATTGCTGTCTGTAACAGTGAAGTTTATAAGTATGCATAATATATAAATTTCAGGTGATAGTGTACAAATGACCTGATTCTTTAAATCTGAGATTCTTAACTCAAAATAATTTAACAGAGAGGTAGTTTGACTTAATCATGTTCTAAAACTAAAGCAGAGGTAGCTTGAATTAACCACATTCTAAATATAAAGCATTTAATCATATTCTAAACGTAAAGAATAGAAAGTTTGAATTCACCATGTTCTAAAACTACAGAAATGATCTATATTAACCGTGTTCTAAATCAAAAGCAGGGATCCAATATCTTGCTTCATTTAGATTAACGAAAACTCTGAAGTACCCTTGCTGAAATGAGAAGGGTTCAATTTTATTCACAACACAGACTACTTTATTAAATTTATGAAGAAAATATAATTAAATATTTACAGCAGTTGTGTCAAAGTTAGAGAAAAAATCAATTATAGATCCAAACCTTTTTCCTAGGAGATGCAATCTGTGCAGACGGAGAGACTAAAGCATATACTTTTTTTTTTTTAAAAACAACCGAACAAAACAGCATTTCCCTCTTTGCAGGAGACATTTCCAGATTCCATCTATTTGGGCTGCAAGAGATGTAGCACCACTAGTGTGATATTACTATTCTTTCTTATTTCTACCTCCAAATCTGGAACATTGTATTGTCATTAACGCTCTATCACAACCATCTATTGGAGACTGGATCACCAGTTTTGGATTATTACTATTATTGTGATATTTTCTCCCTTCCATTTAAGGATACTTTACCATCATTCCCCCTACACACATGACCTGATTTTGGAGAAAGGATGGTTTCTGCATTCCATGCAAAATGAAACACCAGTGGAAAGAATAAACACAAGATGATGGACTCAAAAAGTTCTTTTTTTAAAAAAATGATGAAAGAAAGAAAAAAAGGAAGGACAGAGGCAATGAGGAGGGTGGGAAGAAGAAAGGAGTACACATACTCACATCCTTTGATTTCCCCATAGGTACCATAGAAACAACAGCATTATCAGTTATGCCATAATCTGTAACTGTCAGGGCATCTCGAAGAACTTGACCTTTGAACTGTAGGCGGAAGTGGTGATCCTCTTTACCAAGCTCATACAGAATGTGTAAAAGTTGACCTCTAACCCGAGCAATCTTGTCATTTGGGAAGACACTCACCAAAAATGTCTTCAACTGTTAAAAATAGAACAAGCTAAAGAATGGTGTTTCATTTTTTTTTTAAAAGTAAATTCAAGAAAGTAATAAATTGGATCTAAATATTGTAAATCTCTACAGGTGTATAGTGTACAAGTGGCTAATTGTGCAGCTATAGTGAACTAAGGGGACACAACCTTATTCCCTAAGGAGGATCAAATGGATGCAAGGGGTGAAACTTTGTGATGCACAAATGCTGAAGCCAGAAAGTGTGCTATTGCAACAATTACCATTAGTTGTACACTTATACTTCTATTCAAAAACAGGCTTAATAAAATATGCCCTCACCTACACTTAATGGATTAATGCTCAGCATTAATTAAATTCCCTAAAAAGATTGGTTTGACTTCTCTGACAAGCCAAGCAGGATGGCACTCATTAAATATATTATTCGAATGATTATTACTAACCAATGCAATTTTATTTTGTTTTATAAAACAAATCTTGAAATTTATCATCCATTTATTCATTGTTTCAGCCATTCTTTTCAGTCCATGCCAAATGCTACTTATGTACTCAACACTAATTAGATAGTTAGTTAACCCTTCATTTTAATATTTTTATGGCTATTTTTTTACTGTCATGGAAAATGTATATCTTATCTTTGTTGTTTTGTGGTGTCAGGCATATCCATAGGAAATCAGTCCTATATGGGACTTCATGGAACATTTAAGATTCAGCGCTCTATGATCTTCTGTCCAAGATGGCACTTATGCTAGCCATAACTATTATGGCACTTACCATTTGAATCTGGTTAGCACCTAGCATGCCATACAGGCTGTCAACCACCCTTAGACCATAGAAGAGGAGAACATTTTTTTGGAGGGGATGAGGGAATGTTAGTACTCTTTTTCAGTATGAGAATGAAATTAGTGAAATAGGCAAAATGAAGTGAATTTAGTTTAGAATTTAAATTTATATTAAATATGTTTTTCTCACTTTTAATTTTCATTCTGTGTGTGTGTGTGTGTGTGTGTGTGTGTGTGTGCATGCAAGTTTTATATGTGTGTGCTAGATGTGGTAAGTTCAGTTAGACTCTGTATGCATCTCCCAGCTATCAAGT
Organism: Sinotaia quadrata; assembly: GCA_028829895.1. Classification (NCBI taxonomy): domain Eukaryota; kingdom Metazoa; phylum Mollusca; class Gastropoda; order Architaenioglossa; family Viviparidae; genus Sinotaia; species Sinotaia quadrata. The sequence continues at coordinate 81,071,427 of CM054179.1, read as the reverse complement.
GAGCACCTTCACAGACAGACCATTGCATTTGCATGCATATACACATTCAACTAAATAAAGGATGTGATATATATTATAACTTAAGTCAGTTAATTATATTATAAAATAAAAAATACATGTAGTAATATAAACTGTTAATGATGAAAAAATATTAATAACTTTCTATTTATCAATTTCATACACAAACATTCTGACTGAGTAATCTAAGAGTTCATAGGTCACAGTAAAAGACAGCAAGAGGAAGACACCCAAGAGGGTCTGGAGCATTACAGCAGGTGTTTGAGGGATGAGTCTTTAATCCATTTGCCAATCCAGATATGTTTAGAAGCTGTGAATTGTTAAAAAAAAAAAAAAAGCTGACACCAAAGAAAACACGCCTCTCAATCCTCTGTTTTAAGTAAGCAAGTCAGAGGTACCCATGCAGAATGAATAATTGAAGGACTAACACCTCAAGCAAATAAAAGCAGTTCACATTTCTTGATTTGCAATTAAATGCAATATAATGTAACCACATATTGCACTTGCTTTAAATGAAGCTGTGGTTATAATTTATGTCAAAGCCAAATTAATTTACAGCAGATATTTTGAATTTACAATAATCAAGTCTTCATAAGAGTGCACTGGACTGATTTATTATATTGCACTAAATTGCCATGGTAAACATTGCTGTTATGAAGGTGAAAAATGTTTAGATATTAGACTTTAAAGCTATGTCTTCTAACTGTATAACTATGAAACAAACAAAACTAATAAGACATACTACACAATATTTATTATTATACTCAACTGCCGGATCTCGTCAAAACAAAATAACTCGTTAAAAAAAAAATAATTGAGCTCTGTCACAAAGGAATGAACATGTGACTTAGATTTATGATAAAGTATACATATTTGTTAATTATTGCATATTCATTTATTTTATTATCCATATGCTCAAATGTCACTATCAAAGTTTTAAAATTGATTTGCCCTCCATGTCAACATACTTGCTGAGCTATCCTGAGACTCAGAAACATCTATTTCTGTCTTGAATGTTAATGTTTTTAGAATGCACAGTGTTATATGTGATTATATACTCTAATGAGTGGTCTGTTTTAACAAACTTTACACCTTGAAGGAGATATATACTAAATTAGAGAATATTCAATGAACATTGCTGTCATACATCAGACTTAACATTTAATATTGGAAACTGCTTTCTGGTCAACAAGTAAACTCTAAAAAGTGCAAAAACGCTCCTATATTTGTATTTAGTAATCTTCATAGTCCATTTCTAATAAAATTTATTAAAATCATTTGATGTAATTGAAACAGAGTAAATCACTCTAGTACATGAACACTTCGGCAAGTGTTTAAGTATCAAATGAATGTGTGCTGATGTCTGGAGTGATTCTTTCATACATGTATTACTTTATATATTTTTAAGCAGCAAAGATATTATTATTTTTGCAAGCATAAAATTATGTTATGGTAAAGTAATTTTAAAGCTTATAATATAGATGCTTATTGAACTTGATTCTAGTTATTAGGTCCGTGTCAGAAGTTGGGTGGCTTGAAATTTCTTTAAAAATGGAACATCGAACCTCAGCCATTTATGGTCGTGAACTTGACATATCGAGGCTGTACTATAGTGTGTCATGTAATTTGATCTCAATTTATAATTATTCTAATATTACTAAGTACAGCAATATGAAGCATTCAGAAGATACTCACGGGAAATGCCTTATTTCGTATGTATACCAGCATCTTTATTGTTGTGGGCAAATCTCTATTAATAGGCAGTCGCCATATTGTTTATATATTTCCAAGGAGCACGGAAAACCGATACTTTAATCTACACGCCAGGATTGCAATAAATCATGTGCACAAACCGTCGCAGATTCGACATTGACCTTCAGTTGCATGCAAAGTTTCATTGACCAATAATTTATATAGAAGTACAACAAATTTATCAGTCACTTATCAAGTACAGAGTTCTATAAGTCTATAGTTTTGATTTGTTTTGCTTGGTTGGGTTTTGGTTTTTATTACAAATTTTTGCGGGGTCTTTTAAACCACAATCACGGATTTAGACTCTAAAGTGTGATTCAAAGTTCAAAGATGGGCCTAACACAATTTAAAAAACAAACTACATTAAAGAATGGTAATAGTGCATAGCTAAATAATAATTTCCCACCCCACCCCACCCCCTTGAACAAACAAACAAAAAAAAAATGCCATCTATAAATAGACATATTTCTGTGCGCATGCATTTTGAAGGATGGGGTTTCCGTTTACAGAAGAAAGTAGACAACGTGGCAAAAACAGACCGAACTATTTCTAAAGGTATATTTTTCTGTATTATTCGTTGTAACTTATCTTTTTAACTCAGATTTTGTCTACTCTATAAATACGTGTTAAGGCTATTTTTGGAATCTATTAGAGTTTTCACTACAAATGCCAGCCGGTATTCTAGTACCAAGATGGCCGCATCTTAGGATTCCTTATTTACAACCTATACTATTTTGTACACCAATTCATTTTAATTGATACTCATATTCTAGTGATAATTCAAGGTATTTGGTAATGAGATTTGTGTATTTATCCTATTTAATAGAAATAATAGGTTGTATTTTTTAAGAAATCTCGAGTGACACAAATCGGTGTTATTAATTTACTATTTTACTAGTCAGTACAGTGCTCAGTATTTGATTTAGTCTGGGAGATCTAGCTTCTGAACTAATACTTTGATAATGAGAGTGATACTGATGCATGATAGTTTACAGTTAGCGAATACGTAAACACACACACACACACACACACACACACACACAAAACATTCACAGGGAATGTGTTGTACTTGTAGGCCTATAATTATAAACAACTACAGAACCTGTATTTTCCATGTAAGATTCACTACTCATTCAGTATTCATGTTTTTTTCGAGTTAATTACATCATTGTAATATATTATTATTATTATTATTTTCCTCATATATATTTAAAAAATCTTTGTAAAAAAAAAAACTAAAACATTAATGCCTCTTCTAACTACAATACTGATTAAAGATAGTCTTACCATAATAATGTAAAAACAAGATGCTATGATGTAAAACAAATAAATATAGCAAAAATACACTATTGTGAATTTTTTCATTAGGAGTTGAATTATAACTAAAATACTGATTTTTAATATTCAAACTGATATGTGTTTTAAAAGTAATTAATCCAAGCTAAATAGACATTTTACCTAGAAAGTAGAAGATTGTTGACTATTGCAAAAGCATGTGAGAGCTTTCCTGTTTTCTTTATGATTGCATAACAACATCTGTCAAAATCATGGTTTCACTTTCAGATAAACCTTTACATCAGTTTTACTACAAAAAGGTTTCTTTTAATTTTATGGACTATGTTAAAAAAAGCAAATATTTAATTTTTAATTAGTAAGATTAAGGATAGTTTTATATATATATACTTACAGGTCAGTATCAAAGGATTTCCATTGCAACCCCTTAATAAGCAAGCACCGGGATGGTTGTTTTAGATGGCAGTGAGGAAGGGTCTGGCCCTACACAGTCTCATTCTGTGGTTCGTTTCTTCAGAAGAATTGGTGAAGTAAGTCAGATATAAATAATAAGAATACATGTGTAAATTGTTATTGAATAGAAATTTCTATGTTCATTCTGAAGTGCGCAGTGAATTTTTCAATATTTAATTTTTCGCAAACTTTTACACTCAAAACTGAAATTGTACAAATAGCTCACTTTGAAGGTCCACAAAATGAAGAAATGATGAACAATATAGTTCAGACTCTCCACATAAGTAGTATCCAACATACAAATATGGCTGAATTTTTTTAAGAGGCTTTACTGTTATTTTCAAATATACTGTCAGTCAAAATTAGCAATTTATTCATTTTCGGGTTGGAAAAAGCTCTAACACAGTTAACATAAAATGGACGAAATTGCTATAAACATTAAAACTGTAATAACTCTGCTTGTAATTGAGCTGCAGAGATGCTTTTGGTATCATTGGATTCAGTTTGGAAAGATCTATATTAAGAATGCACTCACAGTAAAGAAATCTTCATATTTTGTACACACACACTCAGACATTTGCCAATTGTTCATCTAATTTAATGCTTTTTCAGTTCAATGATTCTGGTGCAGTCTAGCATAGTACAAGGAATGTTCTTATATGTTGAATGCACACAATTACATGTTTTCCACAACAACATGTTTCATGTTATGGTGCTTAACCTAAATAAGCAATTCAGTCTGCTGGTAGACCCATTATTCCACAATCTGCCTTCACTGGACACGGACAGAATTTCATAGTTACAGTAAAAGGCAGGCATAAATTCACAAAGTTATTTTCCGTGTTCACCCTCAGCGCCTTCAAAGATGAATGCTACCGAAGGCCTAAAGACACTGAAAATTTTTATTTATTGGTTAATATAGTCCTTTAAACGAAAGAATATAAGCTATAAACTGAAACAATTGATTTAAATTAGCAACTAACGTCTTCAAACAGATTGATGTGCGAGATTGTAAAGTGAAAACTGGTTCAATGTCGCCAATTGGAATACAAAACTGCTCGGTAAAATCTGCCATCGTTGTTAACGGTCTTCGGTGATTTCGGTCATTGACCACAGTTCTTTCAATGCAATTCGGGGTGCGTGCAGTATTTTTTTGTCTCAAACAAACTATATAGACTTATAGATGAAGAATTTTCTGGTAGCTTTTAAGGCTGCTATGTTATCGGAATCACCATAAACGTAATTTAAGAAAATTTAGGTTTAACTTTATTTCACTTTATCTTGAAATTCCTGCACATTATTTAATATGGAAATGAACCTTGTTCTCTCATGAAAACCGTTATTATTTTTAGATTACTGTACCGCACGCGTACCCACGTACCGAGAAAGAGTGCATGTGTTAAGCGTTAGCTTTGGGCAAGTTATGGCACTTGGTCAAAATGTTGCTCTGTCGGTAACTTCTAAATAACTTCTTAGTACTTTTTCACATTTATTTATTAAAACAAAAAGTACAGAAAGACAGAACAGAGAACAAACTTTTTTGTTTCATGTGCTTTTATTTTACAAAGCTTCAATATACAAAGGGAACATGAGTGTTGAAAATGTAGAAAAATTGACAAAACAATGTCACAATCACCCAATCAGTGATGTTTGGAATACCTATTATAAGGAGATAAAAGGTGGTGTAACTTGTGTTCTTTAGTAAAAATATATTATTGACACTTAAAATACAGTGACAGACACTGCAATATTGTAATTGTTTATTAGACATTTTTGTTTTCTTTAATGCTAATACTTTTTTATTTAGACTGGTTTTTTTTAATTTTCTCACTAATGCTAGTAGATAATTAATATTGGTGTAATATTTGAGATTGTAAGTGTGGTTTGTATGTCTTATGCTAGCTGTATTCAAGGGAAGATAACCAGGCGTCAGTGTGTGACTTGTTGCCCTTTCTGAAAGTAATTAATTAATTAATCACTTTATTCAGATATTTTCACCTTTCCATGACACACTACTGTTTAAGAGAAAGTGTTGTATATTTCATACTAATCTTTGTTTTTTGTGTGATGGTTTCTTTCAGCTTCAGCAGCATTATTTGGACCGTGTCACACCATATGTCACAGGGAGGTGGATTTTTACCATGTTACTTAGTGTGGGATATGTTCTCCGTGTATATTTTTTACAGGTAAAACATTTCATAATTGTTTCATGTCTTTAATTTTCAATGTTTATTGAGCATTGAACAAGTCTTTGTTTTTAATGCAAGTTTGTCCATGTGACGCCAACACTACTCAGTTAATGATTATGATTATTATAATTCATTAATCTTTCATAACTAATTACAAGTGATGAGAATCTTAATTTATATTATTAATAATTCTCCAGTAGACACCACTTGTCTCTCTCTCTTGGCGGATATGCGGGCACTATTCTCTTCCACCACATTAAAGACAACATTTACCGTCACACAGTATTTCTATAGGTGGAAAATTTCTTTTTTAGTAGAGACATTATCCGTCTTTAATCTATATTTAGCAAGCCCCATCCACCCACTTTCTTCTCCAACATAAGGTTATCACTATGTGTAAAAAGGTCAATAAATTTATTAAATCAGCAATCAAACATACATGTGACAAATGCAATGAAAAGATTACTTGACATCCTTATTTCCACGAAACCATGTTTGAATAATTTATACAGTCGTATATCCTTAATACAATTCAATACAAATCACAGGATAGTTCTTATCAGAGAACAGAAATGGAGTTATTAGAGATAGTGATAATAGTTTTCACATAACCTGAATTAAGTGCTGGCTCAACAATGTCAAGTTATAATTAAGAACAATTTCCACATGTTTCTCTCCTTGCATTGGAAACAGATTTGCCACTTGTTCTTTCGAAGCCAACCTGGGCACCTTTCATTCACCGTACCAGTTCTTTCAAGCAGAACAACAATTGTAGTGATTTCTAATAACTTCTCTGTACCAGAAATCGTTCAGTGTAGTCAGCATACTTTGTACTGTACATCAAAGGAGTGTAGTGTATTCCTTTACACTTACACACACTGCGGCAGATGGTTCCCACGTGTACCCTGGTCTAGCTGTTTACAATCATGTTAATTTTGAATATATACATTATAATTATAAACACATTTCAGTTTGTTATTTTTAAGAAGACAAATTTCAAATGGACCCAGCCTAGGTGTACACTCATCTAGAGAATGAGTTCTATGTAAGTGTCAGTGTAAAGGTGAAAGTCAGTGGATAACATCAGGTTTAGCCATCTTTAAGCAAATTTATCAGTCAGCCAACAAGAACAGAAAGCAGTGACAGCACCAGCTGTCAATAGTTGCTCTGCATAACAGATAAAGTAATACTATAGCAAAGAATAAGTTTTTTGCCAAATTCCTGCTACAATCTCCAGTTATTACAACCATCAAAAATGGAGTAACTTGCAATTTGTTATGACTACTTGTGACACAACTCACCCTAGTTACAGGTTGTGATTATTATTATTATTGATTCATAGCTAATTAAAAGTGATGAGAATCTTAATTTATGTTATTAACAATTCTCCAGAAAAAACCACTTGTCTCTCTCACTGATTCTCTGCTATTCTTTTGAGGCTAATCTGGTGCTCTGCTGTAATAGCTCCCTCAAGCAGAACAACAATTGTAGCAATTTCCAGTAACTTCCTTGTACCAGAAATTGTTCAATGTAGTCAGCATACTTTGCCACCATACATCAACAGAGTGCACTGTATTCCTTACACTTACTAATATTATCAGTAAATCAGGAGGTTCAGATAAAACTAGGGAAGGGTCCTTATCCCTGTAAAATATAGTCATGGAATATTAAGCTAATGGTGATCTTTCATGACCAGACTTCTTGCCACACCAAATTCAAGTGATTAGACAATAGAATTCTCTACATGTAAACTTTTGATCTCGGCCCATTGGTGGTCTCGTTCTTGTAAATCTTAACCATTGGATAATAAAACTACACCACATCCACTGGAACTGGTTTGCATTGCATCAGCAATTTCTAGCATATTCTCAACTAGTACCATCATAAAGAGTGTCCAATTTAACATTTTATATAACAGTTAAATGTAGAAATAGGGATAGGCAAATTTACTCTGCCACAGTATGAAATCTTTGTGTATGTTATACTTTATAGGGATAGTATGATGCCACTATGTATATTTTATAGAGATGGTATGAAATCATTGTAATATGTATAGTTATACTTTACAGGGATAGTAACTATGATGTCACTGTGTGTATTTTACAGAGATGGTATGAAGTCAGTATATACTTTATACTTTGCAGGGATGGTAGGAAGTCACTGTATACTTTATACTTTGCAGGGATGGTACATAGTCACCTATGCATTGGGCATCTACTTGCTGAATCTGTTCATTGCCTTTCTCTCTCCCAAGATTGACCCAGCAATGAGTGATGAAACAGATGGTAAGAAACATTAGCAAAAGCCAGAGCAAGAAGAATATCTTATATTTTAAAAAAGCTTACATAATAATGACTCATTTCAAACTTTGATTTTGTTTTTTCCTCCCAGTCTTTACAATTTAATTTCCAGCTTAATCATGCCTTGCATATATACTAATATAGATACTTTTTTAATCATTTAAAATTTAGCTAATCAAATTTTTATGGTATTTTAATACAGACAGTTCCATGAATAGCATTAGTATGTGTTGGTTGGCTTGTATATTATATCATACATAAATACCTTGTGCTATTTAAACAATCAATGCAATTCAAATATTTATAACCAGCGATTTATTCATTGTATTCAGAAGTATCCAACTTTGAGAAAACTAATTTGCCTTCATTTCTGTTTTAGCATTTGATAAAGAAAATAAATAAATTCATAAATATAAAATACTGACAGTAATATTAAGAACTATTTTTTTCAAAGACACCATATTGTGGAAAGGCAGCTCTCATTTCATTTTGTTTTGGTGTGATGAGTTTAAGCAGCAAATAAGAAAATTAATCCTCATTTCCATCTAATTCTAAGATCATGTAACAGAATTTTCAATCACTGACATTTGAAAACATCCCGGATTAGGTTTCTTATGTATTAAAAAAATGTTATACTTAAAAATAGATACTGTGTTTATTACTTAATTTTGTCTTCACAGCATAACTTACCCCATTTTATGGTTAGATGAGACTAAATGGATCTTTTTTATTTGTAAAACAAAGTGGCTTGTTTATTTCCTGTGGGTTTTTAGTTTAATTTTAAACTTGTATTTGTATTCATAAAGTGGAAAACGTAATACATCTCCTTGAGAAATAGATAAATAAAATATAAATTAGTTATATGCCTTGATTGGATAAATTATTTATATAACTGAGTTTTTGGACTATGAGTGGATATCATCATTGGATATAATGTTTTAAAAATTATTACAGTATCCATTTTAATATAAATTTATAGTATTATTATTTATTAATTAATCAACCAACTTAGCAAGATAATGAACTCTCCTGTTTTTATTTATCTGTTGCAGAAGATGGCCCTTCATTACCAACAAAAGCTAATGAAGAGTTTCGACCATTCATGCGTCGACTACCAGAATTTAAATTTTGGTATGCACTAAAGGGTGTTTCTTGTTTATTTTATATTACTGGATAAGCATACTGTAGAGGTTTTATACAGGTTTTACTGCATTTAAACCAAGGCTAGGGACCCACACCAAAAGAGGAAGAGGGTGCAGTAGTGCTTAAACTCTAGCAGGGTTCCATGAGTGATGACCCCTTAGTACTATTGTTTTGCTAGGTACAGGTGGGACACCTTTTAAGCTAGGCTAATATTTTTCTGAAGAGATATCAGTTTCTCCCATATTGTGTTTATGATTACTCCTTTACATCCTTTTGTCCATCTCCCAGGGAAGGTAATTACTTTTTGGTAAATGGCACCTTAATTGGTTTTTGAGACAAGTGTTTTTATTAAGTCTTTCTTCATGTGTGTTTCTTATGGTTGACCTAAAGAGTATTTTCACTCCTGCCTCATGCATATAAATGTACAGATTGCAAAAGCCAGCATACCTATATGTTTTGCAAACATTAGTCAAATTCCTATTTTAGGAAAGAATAGCTCTGAGCTACACCCTTATCACGAAGTTTCGGTAAGTATAATTATCAACAGGTATGTTTGTGAAATTTGAATTTAGTGGCTTATGTAGTGAATGTATTTATTTATATAGTTAGTGAATTGTCGCTCATTTTGATATATTGTATCTCTGGCTAATCTGATAATTATTTTTAAACTTTCCTTCTTTAAACTATGACTAAATTTTATTAGTGTTCTGTGAAGAATAAGTTGCCATTTATTACTTCATCACATTTCCTGTATTTATCTATGATTTGGGAAGTAATTTCGGTACCAGTTCGAACTGGCTGTATAAATGTTGAAAGTAATTATACTTTTACAAGTCAATGGGTCCATTCATATTTTCAGCAATATAAAATTAAATATATCATGGTGTAGACAGCTTACCTGCAAAAAGTTAAATTATTTGGAATCATTTATGACCCTCATTTGACACAAGTCACATTTGTAATTAACACTATTTGTTTCAGGTATTCTTCATCAAAAGCGATAATAGTAGGCTTGATATGCACATGCTTTGAAGCGCTCAATATTCCAGTCTTCTGGCCTATACTGGTTATGTACTTCATTATCTTATTCTCAATCACTATGAAGCGACAGATAAAGGTAAAAATGTGTATTGCCTTTTGTAATTAACACTATTATGTTAATTAAGTCTAAGTTTTACTTGAAAAGTAATTTTCTCATTGACCTTGTGGCACTAAATTTTAGATCAGTTTCAATTACTGATGTTAGCAAGACATTTACAGGTATAATGTTTCTTAAAGTATTTAACAGTATAAGTAAATAGTGTTTTATGTATATATATATATTGTTGCTTTACTCACCAAATATCAGATACAGAATTCTACAGCCATGATAGTGGAACTATTGGGATATAAAATTCTGTTGTAGTGCAATTAGCAAACTAAAGCACTATTGCTGTTGGTGCCTTTTGGACAAATGCGTGTGTCTAATTAAAACGTTTTGACTTACGGACAAATGCTGTCCAGCTGTCACGTGTCGGGTTAGTGCTTTACAATACACATTGACAGCTAATTCATGCTTTGAGCATTATTTTATGCTCTACAATACACATTGACAGCTAATTTGTGTTTTGGGTGTTATTTAATGCTCTACAATACGCATTGACAGCTGATTCATGCTTTGGGTGTTATTTAATGCTCTACAATACACATTGACAGCTAATTTATGCTTTTCGTATTATTTAATGCAGTGCACATTGACAGCTAATTTATGCTTTTCGTATTATTTAATGCTCTACAATACACATTGACAGCTAATTTGTGCTTTTCGTATTATTTAATGCTTTACAATACACATTGACAGCTAATTTGTGCTGCACTATGAACATTTGGTCCTAGTTTTGGCTGCACCGTGTACTTTCATCACTACTTCAATATACGGTCAACACTATTTCTTGCAAATATTATACACTTGATGTTGTATGCCAAACAAAATATGCTCCATTTACTGTTTTCTATTGCACAATATATACTCCTTTTACTGTTTTATGCTGCATAATATATACTCACTCCATTTACTGTTTTATGCTGATTGCTATACAGCTGTACTAGTGGTGATATTATTCTACAGACTGTATTGTTCAGTAAGAGTAGTTGTTGAATGTCTCTTTCTCATTTTTTCCAGCATATGGTCAAGTATCGCTATCTACCATTCTCTCATGGTAAGGCCAAATACAAGGGGAAAGAAGATTCAGGCAAAGTTGTCTCTTCTTAAATTGCAGGAAGTTCTTGGCAGAAAATAATAGCTGCAGTGATGCCAATTTGAAAACCAGTGTGATTGCCTTTGTTATCAATGAAACCATTTTGATCACCACATAACTTGTCCATTGTGCCAGTGGCTCCTACTGCTGTGATAAAGCAGCTTTGTGAAGGATTTGTTCAGTTTCTCTTTAATAAATAAAATGAAATAGAGTTGACATACATAACTAAATTCCATGTTATATATGAGTTGGATATAATAAAGCGGTTTATAAATTTGCTATCATTTTAGTATAGAGTAATTTCTGTGGGTGTTGAATAAGTTCTGCCAAGGCTTGTAAGGTGAATGTTATGTGCATTGAAACAAAACACTTGTTATATTTGGCCTTTTATCTTCACTGTATTTGTATCTATCTAGAAATTTAGCTATTGTTATTGTTCTAACATGGGTTATTTACTTATTAATATTTGTTTAGCTGAGCAAGTTTAGATTATCTTCTGGTTTTATTTAAATCAGAAACAGGTCATTGATATGTATTTTTAAAAAATTCTTCTAAACAGAAATAATTGGCTTTCCCATTAAATTGTGCAATTTATTCTGCTGTGGCGGGGGGGGGGGGGGGGGGGGGATGTTTTTGTAAGGGTAATTTCTACATTTCCCTTGAGTGTAGAACAAAATCTAGAGTGTTCAAAAGTTTCCATAACTAGCATTAATTGAATGCCTGGGTGATCTTTCTAGCAAGGTGCTCTTCATAACTGGGTGATTTTATTACAGAGTTTGGTGTTTACTGCTCTTCAAGTCGGTGCCAGAGTCAAACCTATAAAAAGGAATTGAAGTCCTTTTCCAATTCAAGAGAAATTATTTAATTTAAATAAATATATAAAGAAAATGTGAATTTTTAAGTGAGAGTTTGTTTTATACTTTGCTGCCATATTAATTTAGTGTTGTAGAATATGGTGATTGTGTTTTTAAAGAATGAATGGCATTGCTTGCAGTTTATAATTATATATGCTATTTGATTTTGGGTAGAACATTTTAGTGGCCTCAGTATTGCACTCTTTTATAACTGTGAGAACTCCTTTACTCAAACAGAATTAATTGGGTAAATCATCTGTGTAGGTTACAGTGCCAGACAGCTTGATAATGTTCTCTTTCATTCTAACATTTATTATCTTTTTTAATAGGTGGCAAAGCGTGATTGAGGTGATGTTTGCTAACCTTTTGTTTTTGTTTAAAATGAAACATTTTGGTTTTGTTTATGTTTAAAATGAAACAGTACATGGACTTTGTATGATAGTGTTTGTTTATATGGTGTTGATCTTGCAGCTTCAATATTTTATTTATCTTTAAAGTTCATTAATAGACAAAAGGGAGTGAGATATATGTTAGACAGACCATGGTGGGGGTTTTTTTTTATTAATTCATGATACAGGAACATGATTTTCATGAGTTGTGACATCACCGTGTTTTTTAAGATAATGTTTTGCCATTTTGATCTTGTTTCACTTTTTCATTGGCACTTACGCACCTGTACAGCACTATGACTGACAATGTATGTAATGAATGATGATAAAAGTGCTGCATTAAGAAATTTATTTCATCGGGAATGAAACAGTTTATGGCCCACATCAATGTGAGACAGAGTGAACGTAAACCTTGACATTTAATGTCATATGTACATCAGAAAGTCTTTATAAAATTCAGTGAAATGAGAAGATGAACATCTGCATGTGTTTGGTTGTATATAGAATGTGGTTCAAGAATGATTATTATGATTGTGTTTTGTGAAGATTTCTTTTTTTTTTATCTTAAAGTCATTTATTTTGAAGATTTTTTTTTAAATACTAATTTTTTAGCAGTCAGAAGACTTTCTCTTTAAAGTATTGTACTGGTATTTTTACAAATAGGTTAAAGTCATTTAGAAATCTTAAGAATGTTGATCTAGGAGTTGTGTTTAAACAAGTTCCATAGCCAGAGTCTAATGATATCATTTTTGTTTGTTTATATTTCTGAGTGGTCTACAGGGCTACCACTCAGATGTGCTGTGTATGTTTAATTTTGTATGTTCATGCATCTCTTAAGCACAATCCACACATGAATTCATTTTTCTAGAAACAGTCATATTTATCTGCCTGCTACTATCTCATTTTAAAGTTGAAAGATTATACTTTAGTTTTTTTTCTTCTTTTTTATTTACATGTGCTCACATATATACCACACATATACACATCTGGTAAAATTGCTAATTAAAATTTTCTTTTCCTAAGATTGTTATTTATCCTTCATGTTTGTCTTTTGATAGCAGGATAGTCACCATAGGTACTAAGAATCAAATTATGCTATTCTTGAGCGAGTGAAATTTTAAAATATGAAATAACATCATTTGACCCTGCCTTTCCTCTTGTCAGTTCTCTAGCTTTTCACTTGTCTCTGCCTTTTCAGTTGTCTCGGATGTTTCATTTATTTCTTGTCAGTTCTCTGTCTTTTCACTTGTCTCTATCTTTCCAGTTGTCTCTTTTCAGTTGTCTTTTCACCTGTCTCTGCCTTTTCAGTTGTCTCTGTCTTTCCAGTTGTCTCTTTTCAATTCTGTCTTTTCACCTGACTCTGCCTTTTCAGTTGTCTGGGTCTTTTAGCTGTCTTTACAGATGTCTGTCTTCCAGTTATTTTTATCTTTTTCAGATTTTATATTTCTCTCTGCTTTTCTAGTACTAAAATCATGAGTTAGTGCAGTCTTTTTATTTTTGACATATCTATAAATTGACCAGGAAAGAATGAAGAGAACTTCCAGAATTACTGGATTATATATTAATTTAATATTCAGAGATAGTTAAATTAACAGGTCATACTTCCATCATCTTGAAATCTTGTTACAAATCTTATCAATAAAGAGGATTTGGTTAATACAATTCCTGTTCAATTTTGTTCTTTTCATGGCCTTGGTTTAGTGACACAAAAAAAAAAAAAGTTTGGTAGATTGTAAAAAGGGAAGTTACTCATAATGCAGATATAACTGTCTTTAGTCTTGCTTTTTTACATTCATTCCCAATCCCCATTGTGAAAACTGCCAGAGATACACATATTCAAAATGCCATTGAAATAATATAGCAGACTACATCTAATATGACCTAGGACTGTCAAAATATTGGTAACACTGACAATACTTAATTACAACTAAAAGGTCCAGAGGAGAATGACATTGACAATGCCTAATTATAGCTAAATGGTCCAGAGGAGAATGACATTGACAATGCCTAATTACAGCTAAATGGTCCAGAGGAGAATGACATTGACAATGCCTAATTATAGCTAAATGGTCCAGAGGAGAATGACATTGACAATGCCTAATTATAGCTAAATGGTCCATAGGAGAATGACACTGACAATACCTGATTTCAGCTAAATGGTTGAGAGGAGAATGATACCATGGTAAAGGTTTTCTTCAAAAGCTTTCAGGGCAAAAAGTAATTTTTAAGTACCAGACAAGCTTCAGTACACCATTTTGCCTGAAAGGCAAGAGGTTACGGTACACATAAACATTTGTATGTAGGGTGTTTTAATTGTAATTTACAAAAGCATGCACGAGTTTTTAACTTTTAAATAAAATGTTGGCTAAAACAGAGAAGAAACAAAGGCTGTATCACTGTAAAATTTGTATTTGATTTTTTTTAAATATCACAGTTGTAAATTAATTAACACAGGAAATACAATATTAATTATATCCTTTCATGAATTCTTTGATATATACAAAATTATATGTGTCATAAACATAAATAATATTCTATAACACAAATACTGATGTACTATGAAATCAAATGCACAATGGCAGAATATAAATAATGATGCATTATAAATGCAAATATTGATGTACTATGAACATGAATAATTATGTCTTATGAATGCAATGCACTGTGAACACAATGCACATATTAACACAAATACTGACATACTATGAACACAAATAATGATGTATTGCAAATACTGTGCACATTTTATATTGCTGGTTATATTTTCAAATCACAGCAAACTCTTTAGAATGTTGAAAAGACTTTAGAAAGTTAAAAAAACAAAATAACATGTATGCAACTCTTAAAATATACAAACACAACTGAAGCAGAATGCAAAAATATTCAGACAATAACCATTAACTGATTAAGTCCAGAAATGTCAATTCCAATCTATTAATTATTTGTGCTAATGTCTACTAATTATCCATGCTAATATCTACTAATTATTCATGCCAATATCTACTAATTATTCATGCTAATATCTACTAATACCATACTGCAGAGATCTACTGGAGCATGTAAAAAGTGTCTGGACAAAATCACTGTAGACAAAGACTGCACAAGCACAGTGTTTTACTTAAGCAGAAATCCTGAGGGAAGTCATTTTACAAGACAAAACAAAAAGTCATACTTGTGAAAATTGTGTGTTCATTCTGCCTCTTGAAACTGTATCTCTGGCCATTTTTAATGGCTGCCATCTTCATCTGTGAGCTGAATGCATTTAGTTTCAAATGCAGGCAACCCTTTGCACATTTAAGGATACCTAATGATGCATAAAATTAATCTAGGCATCCTAATGTGCATTTTAAGATTACCTAGTGATAAAATAAAAGCAACGTAGGCAACCCAATGTACATTTAACCTTACCTAGTGATGCATAAAACCAATGTAGGCAACCCAACATACATTTAACATTACCTAGTGATGCATAAAACCAATTCAGGCAACCCAACGTACATTTAACATTACCTAGTGATGCATAAAACCAATTCAGGCAACCCAATGTACATTTAACATTACCTAGTGATGCATAAAACCAATTCAGGCAACCCAACGTACATTTAACATTAACTAGTGATGCATAAAACCAATTCAGGCAACCCAACGTACATTTAACATTACCTAGTGATGTATATAACCAAAGCAGATGCATCAAATAGTTATTTTTAAAAATAATGATTGTTTCTGTAAAACAAAGGCATAAATAAACAAACAAATAGTTTCTTTCCACAAAGATATTCAATAAAATGTGTATACGTTTTCCCTTTAGACTATTTTTCAAATTATGTTAAACATGATATTAAGCTTATGACATTGTTTTGTATTTTTGCTTCACCTCTCCAGTTCTGTTTCGTTTCTACATTCCTTTAGGAATGGTCATAAATTATAGTACATTATTTACGGGAAATTCAATTACAATCCAGTGATTGCTTCACATCCATGTTTTCAAGAAAGAATAGCACAACCTTTCACCATACTAGCTAACAACACCACAATATTGCAAGGTACTACTGTTGCGTACAACACATGTCAACCTCATAAGTGATGGAACAGTGACAGAGAATCTTGCTTTTCTGACAATGTGGCATTTATGAGTGGACATGCAGGTAAAGTGCCCATCACTGACGTGTACTTCATATGTACATTATCAGCAGTATCAAGGAATGTGTTTCTGTTGTGTACTTACTATACTTATAAACAAATTTTATTCAATGGCCATAAAATAATGGTGTATTTGCCTTTAGCCTCCAAAGAGCACTAAGTGCTGACAGTCATGACTAAAGCTGGACTCGAACCCATGACTTTCTGTTTATAAGGCTAGTGCCTTAACCTCTCATCCACACCAAACTGCCATGTTTCATGCGATTCTGTAACATTCCAAAAAAAATACCAAGTACTTGGCATACAAAGAATTGTTTCCCCATGTAAATGTCCTTTGTTAATGATGAAACTGGATAGCACAAACGTCTTTTGCTAAACCACAATGTTGGTCATCTCTGGATTTAAACGTTGTTCAGATCTGGCAAAGTTATTTCCTTTTAGCTGCTACTTCCCCAAAGATGTTTAACGTTCCTCTCGGTTCTGGGAGGTCTTCAGGTAAGAATTTCTGGAAAGTCACAAATGAATGCTTCAAGAATGTTTTCTTTAATTATTTTTTTTTAAATAAAATATTAATTAATGCATGTATCTTAAGGGCCCCTTCTTGGGTAATTCCCATCTAAACAAATAAAGGTTAGATAACTCCATAGTATAACTAATGTTATAAACTTGTAGATATAATGAAAAACAGACTAGATTTCAGATTTCATCAAGAATTATTAGTTTGCAGAAATAAACTCAGAATTAATAGAAATGAAACTTACAAAATGCTACTATGAATCCATACAGGCTTTGCCATGGAAACTATGTGAGTAGTATGTGTTCAGTCAATGGTACAAGCGTGTAGACCTCTATGTATTTGTGCAGAAAAATTTAAATGAGACATTTGGGTAAGGATTAGTATGAAACAAGCATCAACAGAGCTTTTTCTTTTAATTTTTTTATTAATAAATTATAGTAGAGGTACTTAAAATCTATTGGCAGTCTTTGCCCACTGTCCATTGAAAGCTAAAATGATCCCTGCAATATGCAGCAAAATATTTGACTACCCAACAACCCATCCATTATAAGAGCCAAAACACACACCATTTAGTATAAAGAATGTTTAATAAAATATCTTGGAAGGAAGCATATAAAAGTCTGTAATAAGAAGCCAGTTTAAATGCTTTTCAACTTTGTTTAAATAATTTCTTTTCATAAATAATGTCTTTAACACTTTCAATCACACCGCCTTTTTCATTCATAACATCTCAAGCATGAAATAAAAATATCTCAGTCCAAGAACCAAAAAGCTCAGAGCAACTACACTGAGAAGCATTATATATTACCACGGTGAGAAGCATTATATATTACCATAGTGACAAGCTTTATACAATACCATGGGAGGAAGTTTCAGTTTTCCTTGTTTAAACCAAGCTCACCTCACAGTGCTTTGTAACTAATTTGTCAAGCTATTTCTGGATGGTTTCTGGCCACCCCCTCCACTTAAAAACAAAAACATTTCTACTTTATCAAACTTTTCTCCAAACATTTTTTTCTTTTATTTCATAATGGCAGCAGCATTTCTTCATGAGAGTGTTAATGAATCAAGATACCAATATAATGTATAAATTGAAAAGCAATATAAAATTTGCTTTCAAGAAGTTATGATTTGCATTGTGACAGACTTCAAAATTGTTAATCAAGAAATGATTGGAACATAAAGGAAACAAAATGTGTGTTCTATTTTTACTCTTCTTGTTGGTCAACATATTTACTGCAGTAGATTTAAATTTTGTTAAATAATTTTATCCATGATTTGATGTGGAAGTTTGTCATTTGCCTAAATAAAATAACAAATATGCCAAATAAAATGGCACAGTGTCCTGAAAACAATTGATGTTTCGGACATTTTATCTAATCAAGTTGAGAACTTTCTTGGATATATTTCTACTTCAAATAAAAACCTTAACACATAAATTCTTCATTATGTCTATTCTAGTTTATACTGTGCTTTATTTATTTCTGACAAAATTCAATAATATTCTAATTATTTTACAATTAATAAAAAAAAGTTATGCTTTCAAATCAAGTATTATTGACTGCTAATTAATATAAATTATTAACTATGGTTTTGGCTACAAAGAATTTATTATAAAGATTTTACACTTTTGACTTATACTGAGAAAATATGAAGTTCATTTAAATATATTCAAAAAAGTTCTAATTGAATAAGTGCCATAATCTAATTTGCTTACGAATGTAAAAATACTGACATGACACAAAAATTTTTTTAATCATACTTGGCTAAGAGTTGTATGAATTTAAAACTCATAAACTTGTGTACATCTTTACAACTATTGCTTACATTAATTTTGAAAGTAAATTTTTCTTATTTTTGTATCTATATTCACATTTTCCTCTTATTTATTTATGACCTCTCAATCTTGATTGTATTACACTGTGTATATGCAGTCACCAGTTTCACTTCTTTTCAAATTTTTAAGAACATGAATGAAATAAAGTTTATTAGTGAATTTCAGGACTGTTGAATGATAAATCAAGTGCTTACCCTCTTTAAAAAAAAAAGCCAATCATAACCACAATAAAAGAACAACAGTACTTTCACACAGCCCACTCAGAAGGCAACCTGAGATTTAAAAAAAAATTTAGAATTTGTCCAGCATAGACAGGTGATACAACCGTTTTCTTAGTTTCCCTTCAGATTCCCTACATTTTATCTGCCCAGATGCACACTTCTTGCAAGCACAAACTGGGAGAAAGGTGTCAAATGTAAACGTCCCTTAATTTTCATAGATGACGTTTGGTTGTCAACATACCTGGAATTTAATTTTTCTCTCTGCATCTCTGCCCTGAGTTGTGCCAATTGCTGTTTAGTCTCGCTGTCAGCTTGTTCAGTGTAGTCAGCTAACCGACTGATACTTTCTCTGCTTGCCTGGTGATAAATTAATAAGTAAAGATGTTATATACATTGTCTTTCTTTTTAGTCATTCTGCAAATAGCACTTGTTTGTGCCTTTCAAACAAGGTCTTCCTCGCTGTCATTCTGCACCAAAGCAGTTCCATACCTGAGCTCTTTACTTACTCTGTAGTTCCACAACAACAAAATGCAGATGATGCTACGTAGATAGTCAAATGATCTTTATGACAACATACATTTAAAATACCAAATCATTTCTTTTATTAACAAAAGTCTTTTATAACATACTTTTGAATATATTTGTACAAACTGTAACAAGACTACAAACATACATTCTAATACAGAGATATGTGATAGGCCTTCCGAAAGTATAAAGCTGTAACAAGACTACAAACATGCATCCTAATACAGAGATATGTGATAGGCCTACTGAAAGTATAAAGCTAATATCAGAAAAAAGATACAAGCTGAACAATCCAAGATAGCTAGGTGGCATATTATTTATTAAGTATTTGGTGTTGAGGGAATACACTTTACTGATATGTGGTGGGAAAGACTAGTTTAGATAAACTCCAAGACAGCTACGTGGCATTTTATTTATTAGGTATTTGGTGCTGAGGGAATACACTTTACCAATATTATGTGGTGGGAAGACCAGTTTTTGATAAACTACTGTTATCAAATATATTCCAAACCCCTGGCAACATAATCAGAGATGAAACGACAACTACTGTGTTCATGCCTTAATCTCAAGTCTTGCATAAATTTTGAGTTGGAGTCGAGCCATTTTCACCGACTCCAACTCCACTGTCTTGATTTTGAATCTGAACAGATTCAAATATTGCTGAGTTACTTTAGTATAGATGTTCAGATGACAACAATATGTCAGAAGCGGTGGGTATCTCTACACCAAATATGCCTCCCACCCGTATATAGCACACATTCAAGACATATAACATTATAATTGCTATTCTAGGATCTCGGCAATTGTGACTCATGTATAAGCTGAAATGCTAGTCAAACTGAGTGCCAGTAATTAAATTATTTTCTTAAAATGTAGATATAAAATCACGACTTTTTGTTAAAAAAAATATCACCTTCTGATAGCCTACTTGTTCTGAGCTCGCAAATGACATTTTCCACTCACAAATTATGAGCTTGAGAGTGGGATTTTTTTAGGGTGGTCTTTTAACACTATTACACTAACATTATTGGCTTTATTATATAACAACTAATATCTACATCAGGTCAACATATCACATTTAAATGTTAACATATATCTTTCAACTCTATTCAATTCATCAAGACACAATCAAACTAGAGTATTTATAAGGAATATTTCACTAAGGTCATTATCAAGCGACAGATTTCTATAATATATTTCATCATTATCATTATAATTATCACCATAACATTTATAAGACAATATTTCACTAAGGTCTTAATAAATTAGTTATCTCTAGTACCTTTATCATTTCTTTGGCACGTTGTGCTGCAATCTCAGCCCTAGATTTTTCTGTCTGCAACTGCTGCTTTTGATCCTTGTTCTCTTGCTCAAGTTTGGACTGCACAGCTCTAAATTCCGTTTCATTCAAAGCAGATCAACAATATTTCAAAATAATCATTCAAAGCTGATGCATCAATATTTAAAAATAATAAAAACAAAATACATTTTTTTAAAAAATAAAACTCTTCAAGCCCAAAAAAATTACTTATACACAAAATTTAATTTATGGTAGTACACTTAAGAAACTAATACAAAAAGTAAGCTGGATAATCATTCAAATTCCAAGAAGTGTTTCTCTAAAGCACATCCTCTCCAAGTATCTAGTGCAAATGCTAGTGGAGCAAGAAGTTGGTCCAGACTGCCTCAATAGTTGCTGATAATATTCAAGTCAATGATTTAACGGCCACTAGATAAACCTGGACATGCCATAAGAGATATAAAATGAATTTAAAGAATTTTTGTATAGCCCAAATGAAACAACCTGACCTAATTGAAATGAAAAAAATGACAACAACCATAAAATTATGAAGCTTCAATGATGATATAGTACTTTATATACCAGCATTTTCAAGAGAAATTTAACAATCTACAATCCTTAATTTGGGTAAATGTTTAGCACTGCTTGTTTGTTACTCTATCTTAAGTCAGTCAGAAAGTGGTAAAACATCACTAAATTCACTATTTTCCAGATTTTGATGGACCAGGAGACCGAAAGGAAGAGTACTTTTGCAGACCTGTTCACCACTTCCTTATGATTTAACACAAATAAAACAAACATTTATTAGATTTTAATTCTGATTTCCTTTGGAAAATTTTTCTTTTTAGATATCAAAGCCTTATTTTTATATCTTTTTCTGCTTTTGAAATTCTTTAATTTTAGAAATATTCATATAGTGCCTCAGCACAAGCTAAATGATAAGTCTAATACTTCAGTTCTGTTTCTGCAACCATGCGACCTTGTGAAAACCTTGACAATAATATTGTGGCTGGTGCTCATGTAATCATCTGATCCCGTCCAAAAACTTGACAATAATATTATATTACAGCTGATGCCCATGTTATCTAAATTCAAAAGAATAATTTTGTTTCCTCTGCATCACTTGAATAGAAACAACACATTATACTGGAATATTTTAAATCTTATTTCTCTTATTATGTTTCATGTGGGTTGGAAATTACAATTTTTCAGGTCTCATTGGGAAATGGCCAAAAAAGATTCAAATCTACTGACTTTTTTGTACAGAATTTTTGCAGGAGACCAAAACAAAAAGCAAAATGATAAACTTAATTTATATTTCACTGACTCCTGTTTGGTTATAGTAATTCTGACTATAAGAAAACTGACTTAAGAATAGACACAGTTAAAACAAAAGTATCAAGTCTTTAAAATGCTTATTAAATTTAAACTGTCAGAAATATACAGTTATTGTTTCTTTCTATTAAACAAATTGAAACATTATTTTCGTTTGCAAATATAACAACAATATAATTAACTGAAGTTGCAAGTGGAAGACTATGAAATTTGATAAAATAAATATAAAGTGAAACCCTGCAATAATGCGAATTCAAATATAATGAATTGTGGCATGGATCCCAAAATATATATCTTAATAATGCATTCTATTGCAAAACCTCACATTAACATGACCCCGCTATTAATTTGATCTGATTTTATGGACCCCAATTATCGCGTTATAGTGAGGTTTCACTGTACTTTGAAGGAAGAACAGAAAAACATAACAATCATTTGCTTGACCTAGAATCAGCCAACTCCTCTTGCAGTTTGTCAAACTTTCCTTTAAACCATTCATGTGCTTCCAACAGGTGCTTGGAAATCTGTTGAAAAGAAATGAATATAAAATAAATTTGTTTAGCAAAAGAAAAGCACAAAGAACAATCATGTGAAGGCAGAACTAAAATATTTAAATGCCTTAAGATAAACTAAGTGACAGACGTCTACTACCACTGCAACCTTGTAATAAAAATGACAAAAATGTACAAACTTTGAAACGAGGGACACATTTTCTTAAAGAAGAACACTAATAGAATCAGATGACAATTACTGTTAGTAACAAAGCTCTCATCTATCAAAAAATTATGAAAATATACAAATTTAGTTTGACAATTACTTCAACTGTCTGTGCATAATACAAGATGACAGATATCTGAATAGATATAATGACAAACATAATTCATGGAGCTAGGACTTCAATTTTTTAATATAAAATAATACTGAATGACACATTCCATTATGCAATAATGCAAATAGCAACAAAGCAAAATCACAAGAAGTCGACATTTGTAAATCTGTAAATGTTAATATGCATGTGATTGAAGTTTCCCACTTTGGATGTAATTTTATGGAAATGTTTAGGTTCAAAAAGTGTTACAAACAAATAATCTTTCCTAACTTAAATCAAATGTAATTAAATGTAAGGCCCCAATGGTTAAAAATGAAAAATCTACTGCTATCATTCTGCAAACTTTGGAGACTGTAAACTGTCATATTCACTGATAAATTTGGAAGAAATTTCTTAACATCATTCTTACAATATATTTGTACATAAATGAACACCAAATGAATGTTTATTTCTCTAATATTTATCTTTATAAATGTTCTTAAGTCATCTTTTAAAATACAGTATGCTGTCATTTCTACAGCCATTTTTAAAATACAATATGCCATCATTTCTATCACCATTTTTACAGTATGCTGTCAATTCTACAGCCATTTTTAAAATACAATATGCCATCATTTCTATCACCATTTTTACAGTATGCTGTCATTTCTACAGCCATTTTTTAAAAACATGTAAATGAGCACAACAATAATTCCACAAAAGCATTCTTTCTGATCTGACCTCTCAGAAACTGTATTCCAGAAATGTTTTAAGTAATTTATTCAAACTTCTTAGTGCAATAGATGGGTTTTCCCAGATCCTTAATCAAGGGGGGAAGCATTCCACCTACAGTCTGCTAATAGTTAATAATAATTATAATACTTTTTTTTTACAACTTTTGACAATAACTCAACAACCTTTTAAGTATGTATTATTAAAGTTATAAATAAATGAAAACTAGAAATAGAGAAAAGGGAAGTGCATTTAGATAATAAAACTTTTACTGCATTTTCAAAATTTTTATTATTTTAATTTTTATTATTGATAATTATTGTTTACAAACCTCAAGAGACTCATCATGCACTTCTTTGAGTTTTTCCTCTGTGATATGTGTTTGTTTTGACATCTCCTGCTCTCTGTTTCTTGTTTCCTAAAATCAACAAATTAAAATACCAGCATTTAATGACCAAGCATCAAAAATACAAATTGGTAAAAATGCACAATCAATGACAATTCTGACATGCAATCACAATTACATCAATAAACTATGAAAGACATGGTAACACAAACAGGTATATAAACTCCTGATAACTATGACATAGAATTACAAATTTGCATATAAATTCTGAGTGATAACTTTGAAATGGAAACACAAACAGGCATATAATTTATCAATTCTGAGTGATAACTCAGACATGGAAACAAAATAAGCACATAAACTCTGAGTGATAACTTTGACAAGGAAACAAACAGACATATAACCTCTGAGTGATAACTTTGACATGGAAACACAAACAAGCATTAAACTCTGAGTGATAACTCTGACATGGAAACAAAATAAGCATATAACTTCTGAGTGATAACTTTGACAAGGAAACAGAAACAGGCATATAAACTCTGAGTGATAACTTTGACATGGAAACACAAACAGGCATTAAACTCTGAGTGATAACTTTAACATGGAAACACAAACAGGCATTAAACTCTGAGTGATAACTTTGACATGGAAACACAAACATTAATCTCGGAGTGATAACTCTGACATGGAAACACAAACAGGTACAAAAGGTTTCAGTGGCAAATTTGCCATGGAAGCACATAGTGCTATGTAAACTTTGAATAGACTAACATGATGGTACACAGAACTATATAAACTCTGTATGATGACTGACATGGCACACAGAGCTATATCAAGCCTGAATGCTGAGTGACATGATGGCACAAAGAGCTATATCAAGTCTGCAAGCTGACTGACAGGATGGCACACATACCTATATCAAGTATGAATGCTGAATGACATGATGGCACAAAGACCTATATCAAGTCTGCAAGCAGACTGACATGATGGCACACAAACCTATATCAAGTATGAATGCTGACTGACATGATGGCACACAGAGCTATATAAACTTCAATTGATGACTAACATGATGGCACACATAGAGCTATATAAACAGTGTATAAAATGTTATTGTGACACTATGGTGAAATCAGATGTACAAACTTTGTGTGCCAACATGTGACAATGTGACACAGAGCTGTCACGTACACTGTACTTTTTCTTCATCTCTTCACGCAACTTTCTTTCCTTCTCAAGAGCCTTTTCTTTCAAGTGTAACAGTTGACCTGTGTTGACCTGAGCTGCTGCAAGCTGCCGTACCTCATCCTGTAGTACTACCATTTGTGTCATGAATGCAGAAATTGTTTCAGCCTGAAAAGAAATTGTGGATTTCACAACTAGCTTAACAAGACAGCTTGTGAAGAATTATAAAAGAAAGCAATATAGATTATTTGCTGTGAGTTTATATATAACCCTAACCCTAAAAGATAGTTCACAAAGAGAAATATAAATAAAAGCAATTGAATTTATTTACTGTAAACTAATGAACAAACAAAAATAAATTTAAAAAATAGATTATTTATTGTGGGTTAATATGAACAAAGATGAAGGCAGCTTGTGAAAAGAAATACAAACAAGAAAATAGATTAATTATAACAACTTGTGAAAAGAAATACAAGCAAGAAAATAGATTATTTATAACAACTTGTGAAAAGAAATACAAGCAAGAAAATAGATTAATTATAACAACTTGTGAAAAGAAATACAAGCAAGAAAATAGATTATTTATAACAACTTGTGAAAAGAAATACAAGCAAGAAAATAGATCATTTATAACAACTTGTGAAAAGATATATAAATAAATAAAAACAATTGAGATTTATTATTGTGATTGGATCGATGAACTGAGGCAAAACAGCTTATACAAAAAATTATAAATTAAAAAATCAAGAATTATTATTGTGATTTGATAAAAGATGAAAAACAAACCTGCTCTTTATTCTTCAACATGTATTCATCTCGTAGTTGCTCAAGCTCATCAATGTCTTCACGCATTTGCTGGAAGTTGATGTAAATAAGATTAAACATAAGTGACTATTTGATATAAAAAAAACAATGCCAGTTGGTGTAAATAAGATTAATTATATAAATGACTTTGATATAAAAAAAAAACTACAGTAGAGGATGTAAATAAGATTAAATATAAATGGCTGCTTGATATAAAGAAAACAATGCCAGTTGGTGTAAATAAGATTAAATATAAATGACTGATATAAAAAAAATCTACAGAGAAGCGTTAAAATAATTAGAAATAATATTTTAATATTCCTGATTCAGGTTTGTACACTCCCTTCAGTAAGTTATGGTCTAAATAGAGTTGGTGTCACAACTAAAAGCAAAAATACAAAAGTATAATGAAATTGCATACAACAACTGGTGATCTAAATGGTGGTGAAAAATAAAAACACATTGCTTTAATTCAAATTATGTTTGAAATTTTTTTTAAATTCTGTTGTTGGTTACCTTCATTTGCTTTAAATTATCTTCAACTTGCTTTTTCGCTTTATGCATGTGCTCCACTTTGTGGCGCTGGGCCAAAATCTTTTGCTGTAGTTCTGCAATGGTTCTCTCCATTTCTCCAACACGTTGACGTAACTCAGCATTTGTTGCAGCTAACTCTCCATTTCGGGTTGACATGTTGGAGCTTTGCTTTTTGAGCTACAAAAATGTCAGTACAATAAAAACCTGCTTCTAACAGTGAAATCAAATTAAACTTGCTTTTAACAATGAGTCAAATTAAACCTGCTTTTAACAATGAGTCAAATTAAACCTGCTTTTAACAGTGAGTCAAATTAAACCTGCTTTTAACAATGAGTCAAATTAAACCTGCTTTTAACAATGAGTCAAATTAAACCTGCTTTTAACAATGAATCAAACTTAAACCTGCTTTTAACAATGAATCAAATTAAACCTGCTTTCAGTGCTTTCATTCTTCTAATAGTCTCTAACTCATTATACCCCCTTTCAGCATTGTTATTAGAAATACCAACAAAATTATTGTCTGAACATAAATTTCATCAGTGACCATACCATTCTGGGCCCTAGAAACTTGCTTGCTAAGCCTGTTTTATCTTTCAGAGTAAAGAAGTAAGCCATATAAGTAAATGGAATTCTCTATCATCCTTTTCAATCTATTTTAATCAAAAAAAAACCAAAACAACTGGCTCACCTCAGCCAAATCTCTGTTCATTTTGCGACCAGACACTTCGTGTTCTTTTTTCAATTCAGCACGCAATGTTTCAACTATTTCCTCAAAACGATTTATTTCCAGTTTCATTTCATTTTGCTCTTTGATTCTGCAGAAAATAAATGCTTTTGCAATATCCAGATTTGCTTTATCACATAGCACAATATCATAAATTAAAACACCCTCATCAACATCAGAATTAACAATCCCTCCAAAAATAAAAATAAATTAAAAATCCCCACCCCATTCATTTAAAAAAAATAAAGTTACCTATCATAATGAACAATCAAAAAATTATTAAAATGAAAGGTTTCTAAAAAACAGAAATTGAAATAAAATGCTAGTGCTTTATAATCAATGAGACAAACTAAAAATATAAATGAAGCAAAATGATATGGTTTTATAATCAATGAGACAAACTAAAACAAAAAATAAATGAAGCAAAATGATATGGTTTTATAATCAATGAGACAAACTAAAACAAAAAATAAATGAAGCAAAATGATATGGTTTTATAATTAATCAATGAGACAAACTAAAACAAAAAAATAAATGAAGCAAAATGATAAGGTTTTATAATCAATGAGACAAACTAAAACAAAAAATAAATGATATGGTTAATCAATGAAAGAATTACTTTAAAATTAAAGTATAATGCTACTGCTTTATTATAATCAATGAGTTTATAATCAGTGAGACAAAGTATTTTATAATATAATCAATGATAATAATTGTGACCATTGACAGCTTTATAATTACACTCGATGAGACAAACTACTGCTTTATTATATATATTTTAAATTGCAGGAACAGCCATTTGCTTTTCATACCTAAGATTCTTTAAACGGCCAAGTTCCATATCCCTACGTCCAAGTTCTCCCTGCAAAGATTCCACCAGTTCCTGAAGTTGTGTATGTGATGTCATCACTGCCTCTAGAGTATTGGAAATTTCACGGTTCACTGACTTTGCATCGCTCATGTTCTTTTGATGCAGCTGGTTCTGTATATAAGATCTTCACTTTTAGGTGCAATTTCCATAAAATGAACATGTTAAAATACCAGACGAAATAAAAGAGAATATTTGCTTATACTTATTAGTACCTTCTTATTTCTATTTTTTTCTTCATTTTATTCACCTGTCATCAACCTGTTGCTGTTTATAACAACAAAATTTGTTTTGCTCTCACTAAGAGAAACAACATATGCTTCCTTCTCAAATGATCAATAATTTGTAATGTGGCAATATGTGTAGGCCTTCATTAGCTAAACGTGTGAACAACACTTTATACATTTCAAATTGCAGAGTTTAATAAAGTGGGAACATAAGCAATGCATAAATCAAAATAATGCATTTTGTATCAAGAAATCCCACTCATCTCTCATACAGGCTAAAATTATATTGATCTACTAACATCTACATACTAATAAAACATCATTACAAATATGATCACACTGTGACACTTTTCTTTCTGGACTGCAGTGCTGACTCTAGATCTGGAGCAGTCATTCTACTGTTTCTCAGAAAAAAATTTAAATGTTAACGTGACATTTCCACTTTCCAGAATAATATATTTTAATGGCATTTCATAAAAAGACAAGATGGTCTCAGGTACGTAAATCTCATCACTCTAATCTTTCCAGATTAAGAAATTCTCTAAGAATGTAATTCCAAAATGTAATCACCAGACTTGCCTATTACTGCTGACAAAAGAGATGCATTATTTCTGAGAAAATCAGTGAATCTCTACGTGGATGCATGGGAAAAAAAATGGCTTAGAAACAAACAAACGAACACTACAAAGAATACAAAAAGATCACCAAAATGACTAAAAGAAAAACAAATGTAACCTTGTGTTTTTCTCGCCCTTCCAGCACCTCAACTTGTGTCAGCAATTTACCCAACTCTCTCTCGAGCTCTTCTCGTTGACCTTGAGTTAATACCAGAGTATGCTGCTTCTGTTCCAAGAGATCCTCGGCATGGTGCAAACGTCCTTCTAGGCGCTGGGCCGCCATTTTGCTTTCATCTATTTCCTTCTGCATCTTACATTTATCAGAAGAAATAAGAAACATGTGTTTTTAAGTTGTCATTTTATTTTCATCTGTTTCTTTTGCATCTTAAACTTTTCATAAGCAATACTGTTAAAAAGTTGCTATTTTATTTTCATCTGTTTCCTTCTGCATCTCAAATTTATTACAAACAACATTTTAATTATGAGCAGCAGCCTGATTTAAATATAATGCCCAATTTAACAAACACAAAAGTCAGACTCCTGGTTAGTCAGGATAATTAAACAATTTATAAACACATAAAAGTAAGATTCCAAGATCTTGGTTCACAACTGACAGTCAAACGGAAGTTGTGGGAAAAGGCTGAATAATAATAAAATTCAAATACTGGTAGGAATCTGTAATTAACTGAAAACAATTAAAATGATTTTAATTCAACTTGTTATGGTGAAAAGCTAACTTTCAATTTAATTTTAGAGCACTAATTAGAAAAAAACAGAATGGTCAAACTCATACTTTGATTATCTTAGCCTGAAGAACATCATTTGATTTTCTGAGCTGCATGGCGTCTTTAGACTGAGCTGTCACTTCAGCAAAGTCTTGTCTAAGTTGGTCAATCTGAGAGTTTAGTTTTCCATTCTCATAGGCAAGTTTGTTCTTCTGTTCCAACATGTCTTTAAGAGTTAACTCGACTTTTTGGTGAGTCATCTGTGAAAGGATCAAGCAACAAATTAAAAAATATATACAACAATCAATTTTTGAAAAATCAAATAGTTAGGCAAACCAAAACTACAATATATATAAGAGAGAGAGAAAATGGTTCATAATGCCAATAATAACAATAATAATGATGATAATAATAATAAAGCCT
Source organism: Sinotaia quadrata (assembly GCA_028829895.1). Lineage (NCBI taxonomy): Eukaryota > Metazoa > Mollusca > Gastropoda > Architaenioglossa > Viviparidae > Sinotaia > Sinotaia quadrata. The sequence goes on along the minus strand of CM054179.1, from coordinate 81,040,928 downwards.
TTCGATAGTCCAGTGTAAGGTGTCTCAATAGTCCAGTGGTTAGAGGAAAACAACCTCAACCAGAAAGTTAATGCTGGATGGGTGGCTTGTCTACATTCTTTCCAACTAACAAAGCTTCAGATACCCAAGTATCACTTGTCTACATTCTTTCCAGCTAACAAAGCTTCAGATACCCAAGTATCACTTGTCTATAGTCTTCCAGCTAACAAAGCTTCAGATACCCAAGTATCACTTGTCTATAGTCTTCCAGCTAACAAAGCTTCAGATACCCAAGTATCACTTGTCTATAGTCTTCCAGCTAACAAAGCTTCAGATACCCAAGTATCACTTGTCTATAGTCTTCCAGCTAACAAAGCTCAGACACACTCTAACCTATTGCACATCTACATTCTTTCAAAGTCTCAGTATATTAAAGCTATCTACATTCTTTCAAAGCCTCAGTCAGATCTATTAAAACCTATCTGCTGACTACGTTCTTTCAAAGCCTCAGGTATATTAAATCTATCTAACTACATACTAAAAACAAAGTAACATACAATTCAAGCCAAAACAAAGGTTTATATTTTTAAAAAATTGTTTAAATAGTGAAAGATCATAATTATTCTAATTTCTTCAAGCTATTATGATGCAATGTACACACAACCATTATCCATCCAACTGCCAAGTAAAGTGTACACACACATTACATCATCCATCCAACTGCCTTGTAAAGTGTACACACAATCATTACATCATCCATCCAGATACCAAGCAAAGTGTACACACAATCATTACATAATCTATCCAATTCCCAAGTGTACACAAAGTAATAACATCATCCATCCAGCTGCCAGGTAAAGTGTAAAATCAATCATTATGTCATTCATCCAACTCCCAAGTGTACACAAAGTCATTATATCATCCATCCAACTTCCAAGTGCAGACACAGTCATTCATCCAACTTCCAAGTGTATATAATAAACACAGTCATCACATCATCCATCCAACTTCCATGTAAAGTATACACACAGTCATTTCAACATCCAAATAACTTCCAAATGCACACACAGTCATTACATCATCCATCTGACTTCCAAGTGTACACAGTCATTACAACATCAATCCAACTTACAAGTGTACACAGTCTTCACATCATCCATCCAACTTCCATGTACAATGTGCAAATGCTTCTAATACAACTATTATTATAATCTTACAATTTGCAAATACTTCCAATACAACTATTGCTACAATCTTTGTTCTTTTGCAAGAACTGTTTTAAAATTAAACATGGTTCTTGACTCTCCAGATGTGTATGGGTAATCCATGTTTAACCAACACAGAAATCAGCACTGATATTTAAAATCAAAAGGAATGAAATGAAGAAAACTGAAAGCAAATTAAACGATGAAGTCAAGGAATGATTACGTGAGAACAGAGAGTGTAGTCAGATTATTTTGCATTATTTTAAGAGTGAGAGAAAATAATGCACATAAAACACAAAATTTTGCCTTTTAACCATAAAAGTAAGGGGATTTTTCTTTTATAATAGGCGGGGGGGGTGGGGGGTGGAATGATGTAACTCAATCTATAGACAAAAAGCAAGAGAAAAATTTCACTTTCTCAAAAAATTCAGACAAAAAGATTTAAGCATGCTGCTTACTTATCAGTTTAACAGTTACATGCACCAGAGCACAACATAAACCTTAAGCAGCAGGGCAATCTAAAGTCACTTTCCCAAAATTTTCACTAAATATAAGAACACCAAACAAAGAACATAAAAGAGAAAGAAACATCAACCTGCTGGTGTTCAAAGCTGCCTATTCGCTCCAAAAGCTGTGCATTGTCTGCCTCTAATTTATGGCAATTTCCGCACACGCTCTCCAGCTCATGCTGGTACCTCTCCACCTCTGCCTTCAATCGATTGCATTCTGCCATCAAGGAGTCGACTGTCTGGTTTACCTAAAACCCCCCAAAAAATATTTTCACAACAGTGTAAACATTTTAATCAGGAAAGTATATTATTTTAGTGAAAATAAAGCTAAAACTACAAAAAAGAATTAGTAAATGGAAGATGCATATTAGTAATAGTAATGATATCTCCCTTTCTTTTAAAGAGTTATCTGGTGAAAGATATCAAAAAGTCATCCAAACTGATTTACAAAGTTGTAATGGCAAATAAGATAAACCATTTCATAAGAAGCATGGACTTTTAACAAATCTTAAACTTTAGGTGCTCCTCAAAAGAATTAAAATATCTGTCCAATGAAAAATAAATTATAACCAAGATTAAATATTTCTTTAAGAATTTATTTGTTTATTTTGTATAAATTCACCTAAATAATATACCTCAAAAATACCACATTTCTTAAATTCACATGCAGAGATATAAATGGACACAAATTAAGATCACATTTATTATTACAGTGTAGAATTGTGTGATGCACTGTTTCAGATTAATTTCTGGAAACAGCCTGAGCAACCTCAACTTATGTAGTAGTATGTATTAATTTTGCTACCCCACTTGTTAAGCCTCCACACCCTGGATTCTGGAGTAACATGGATGTGGGATGAAAGAGAGGAAAAGATTAACCCGCCCTCAACCCACACTGAACTTAATAGGGGTAATGAGACTTTAGAAGAAAGAAAAGGAAGAGGATAGCAATGTTAACTCCAACAACATCACCAGTTCATCCTGAAGTAGGATCTAGAGAAAACAAGGTTGGAAGAAGAAGAGAGGGAAAAAGGATAGCAAAACTAACCCATCCCCACTAACCTTTGAACATATGGGTAATAAGGTTGGGGAGAAGGGAAGAAACCCATCCTGAACTTGGCATCAGCTAAGTATGGGAAAAGGGGGAGGGAACAAGGAAGATAGAAATGGTTTACTTTACAGAGTCTAAACCTTGCTGACATTCAAACTTTCTCTTTTACTGTTGTCAAGACGACAAGAGTAGATTCCGAATCTACCAGCTTGCTGATTAACAACTTTTTATTAAAAAAAAGTCCATGTAAAACCAATAATTCTGTATATCCCCCCCCCCCTCCACTTCCCAATTTTTTATTTTTATTGTTTTTAGTTTTGCATTTTTGTTTGTTTTGCTTAGGCTTGTCTTTTAATGTTTCATTTCGGAATCTCACTTCTTCTAGAAGGCTTTCCTTGTCTCGAAGGACACTTTCCTTTTCACTCTCCATACTCTGAAGGTGTTGCCGCACACTACTGAGTTCAGTTTCAAGTCGAGCTGTAGTACTGCTGAAATCTGCCTCTTTGGAGACCAGAGCCAACTGTGAAGACTCCAGCTCAGCCTGAAGATGCTTTCTGTTGCAAAATGAAAATAAGAGCAAGGTTCTCTAACAATTAATGACAACATGAAAATAAGAGCAAGGTTCTTTAACATTTAATGACAACATGAAAATAAGAGCAATGTTCTCTAACAATTAATGACAACACAAAAATAACAGCAATGTTCTCTAACAATTAATGACAACATGAAAATAACAGCAATGTTCTCTAACAATTAATGACAACATGAAAATAACAGCAAGGTTCTCTAACAATTAATGACAACATGAAAATAACAGCAAGGTTCTCTAACAATTAATGACAACATGAAAATAACAACAAGGTTCTCTAACAATTAATGACAACATGAAAAAACAGCAAGGTTCTCTAACAATTAATGACAACATGGAAATAAGAGTAAAGTTCTCTAACAATTAATGACAATATGAAAATAACAGCAAGGTTTTCTAACAATTAGTGACAATATGAAAATAAATCTCAATCGGACAGTTTTCTAATAAGTAATGTCCAAGTAAGTATAACTCTCGACCTGCAGGTTCTGTAACAGAATTTAATTTCTCCATGGGACAACAGAGAGTGATCTATGTGCATTTAACATTGTACAATACCATAACCAATTTGCATCATGAAGTAATTAATCCACAGAGAGAATTTATGTTCACTCAATTTAAAACGTAAAACTCTGAGGGTTAACCACACTGAATATTGTTTTAAAATAAAGCTAACTACACAGACTCAGTGAGGAGACTCACTGCAATTACAAAGGCCCACTACATACAGGCAGGAAAAGCAATGTGTACAAATGCTTGTGGATTAAAATATGCAAACATACCTGCACATCCATATGCATGGACACATGCATGCACACACACACAACACACAAAAGGTATGTAAGTTACAACACATACAAATAAGAACACACACACACAAGAAAATCCAGAGGCTTACACTGTGTTTTTCAGAGACAGGTTTTCAACGGAAAGATCAGTTGCTTGCATCTTGTGCTTAACCAATTCTTCTTCTAGAGCAGTTTTAATTGCTACATGATTGCTCTCAGACTGGGAAAAAATAAAACAATACAAATATTTTATCAAACTAATTAATACAATATGTGCAGTAAAGTTCACAGCTGGCACTCTCTTTTATCATTTAATATTACTATACATTACTAAGATATTTCTTTTAAATTCTGCCTAATTTGAAATTAAAAGTTTAAGCTTTTAATATCGCTATAGTTTTCCACCCTGACCAAACCTACAGAAAATAGGACCTCTCTGCATAAACTAGATAAAAATCATTTGAGAAAGGGTATCTTTTTAAAAGTATCCAAATTTTTGCAGTCACTAAAGACTTTTTACCCACAATGCAATGTAAGTCAAACTACTGAAATACCACTGTTTAAACCAATTAAAACAGGAAAAAAATCTAAAGCTGGTAGAAGACTATGCAGTATATTGTAGAGTTGTCTAGGAAGAAAAAATCATTTAAAAAGAAAAGCGCTTAAATTACTTCCATGATCTGTTCAGCACACAGTTCATTCATCCAACAGTCTTTGTGTCAACATAATTCTGCAGCCCAATCACCCTAAATTTAAAGAGCTCACAGTATTTAAATCACAATTAAATGTCTCAAGCACCTTAAATTTCAAGGGCTCACATATTTCATTATATTTGCCCAAAAATGTAAAGTACACACTGTCATTATTTTTTGCCCATAACATGAAAGTACACACACTTACTGTACATATATCTCATTAATTTTGCCCATATAATGTAAAGTACACACATTTACTGTATTAAATATCTGCCCATATATAAAGTACACACACTTATAAGTTATACACATATCTCATTATTTTTGCATATAATATGTAAAGTACACACACTTACTGTACACATATCTCATAGTTTTTGCCCATAATATGGAAAGTACACACACTTACTGTACTAAATGTCTCTTGCCATTATTTTCTTGCATAAAGCTTTATACCAAATTTGGGACAGAATCATATTAACTTAAAACATGCATGACTAATTTTAAGAATTTCACTGGCACCAATATGTTGGAAGTAAAATGAGTTTACAGTACAAATGTACAAATGGTGAATGTATGCAAATAAGCATAAATGATGCATTCAACCAAAAAATTTACCTGTGTCAACAGCTTCTGGAGCTTTTCCATTGTCTGCTGGCTAACCAGTGCCTCTTTTTCAATTGTGACCAGGCGATCTCTTTCACCTTCTACTCTTCTCATTTCAGCCTAAACCAAATTCCATAAAGATTAACAAAAGAACTGGTCAAAAGAACTTGTCAAAACAAAAAAACCCATTCAATACATGGTATAATCTGTGGGGTCCAATTTCGCAAACAGAAATTAAATTCTGTTAAGCACATTCTGTATTTCTGTTAGTAAACAATGGTTTTGTGTTTTGTTCTATACATTTATATATATAGTATGGGTATATGTTTACCGGTTTACTTACTTTGAATAAATGGGGCAGCCACTTAATTAGGCCAAACTGTTCTGGTCCCAATGTGTCCCAAATAACCAGAATCCACTTATAACTGTAATTATTCTATCTAAGCAAACATCTAAGACACAAGCAGAGGGCCTAAACAGGTCCAATGAGATATATTGCAAATTATGTTTCTAAAATAATGTCAAAATTAAAGTTGTAGCAATCAGGTAAATTTATCTTAATGTAGACGTAGCACTTTCACCTTTGTCAATGATCTTTAGATTCATTCTCTGAGTGGAGATACAAATCCAAAAGAAATCCTGATATATTTCTGCAACACACAATCTATGCCTTCCACTAGCCAAGTTAGATTTTTAACAACTAACATAAACAAGTCACAACTTATCATTCTAGTGCCACACTATAGCAAGATTTTATAAAAATGAAAATCACTGTTTTGGAAATGCTAAAGGGGATAAAATAATTTTATGATGACCATTTATGAAAATGATGGCACATACACACACTTGCGGGCATGTGCACATGTGTGCATTGCACTGCATGTTGCCCACAACATTATAATTACTCTGCATAAGACTGAAATGCTGGAATATAGAGTGCATAATGTGTGCTGTCCAAAATATTACAATTATATAGTAAAAATGTTTGAAACGCTGGAATAAAGAGTACAAAGTGTGTCAAAAACATTACATGGTAAGACCGTTTAAAATGACTGGAATATCAATTCATATGACCATTTGCCAAAATTAATTATGAGACTCTGAGGCAGGATACCTTATAGAAACCACAACTTCAGTTTCTCAAGGAAACTGGTTAGGTAGAGAGAGAGAGAGGACAGACGGAAATAAAACTAGAAATAGAAAAAAAAATCTTTTACTTTAAAAAATACTGTATTAATAATTGTAATAACCATTTTGCTATTTTCAATGTACATATTATTTAATAATTATATATAAAAGATACAAAATTACTTTCTGCTGATCAATGGTAATTTTAGTCTCTTCCAAATGCTTTATAAGACTTGTATACTGTCCTTGTAAACGTGACAGCTCAGTGGATGCCATTTTGCACTCTGACTGCATGGTTTCATATACAGCATGAGATTTCTCTGAAAGAACCAGAACAAATATTTTTAAAAGGGACAAATCAGAAGAAAAAAGTGTAAATAATAATTTTAAAAACTAAACAAAACAAATTTGCATGTTGGCTACCTTTGGATAAAACACCCATTGTGGGTGGAGCAAATATCGTATTTTTAGCGAAGCAAACATGAGGTCATTCATTCCCATCTTCATACAGTCCTACTCAACCTTGATTTTCTTACTGCACATTAATGTCAATGGTGAATGAGAAACAGGAATGCAAAACACTGGAGAACAACAGTGTAACAGAAACACCACTGTTCAGCACTATAAACAAAGTAATGAGAACAAGTACTGTAAAGCCTTCTGAATGGTGCACAGGGAATACTGAACAGCAGCATGGGAAACAACAATGAACAGTTTAACTGGAAACAGCACTGCTCAACATTAACAGCAACATGCAAAACAGTGCTACTCATCAGTGAAATGAGTAATAAAAAAAATCACTGCATAACAGTATAATCAGTAAAAGCACTGCACAATACTCAACTGTGTAACTGGAAAACAAGTTTGCAGAGCATTGCACAGCTCTGAGCAGAATAAATGGAAAACAAGAATGCAGAGCGTTGCACAGCACTAAGCAGTGTAATTGGAAACTGTTCAACTCTGGAGCTCTGTATACATGTAATATATTGCTATATGTCCTGTCCACAGGTGATAAAACTGATTACAATTAAGGCATTATTAAAGTTATGTTTTTACGTCCACAACTGATAAAGCTCTGTTTACCTGTGATGTATTGTTAAAAGTTATGTTTATATCCACAGTTAATAAACCTATTTACATGTGATGTATTGTTAAAAGTTATGTTTATATGTCCACAGTTAATAAAGCTGTTTACATGTGATGTATTGTTAAAAGTTATGTTTATATATCCACAGTTAATAAATCTATTTACCTGTGATGTATTGTTAAAAGTTATGTTTATATATCCACAGTTAATAAAGCTGTTTACATGTGATGTATTGTTAAAAGTTATGTTTATATCCACAGTTAATAAAGCTGTTTACATGTGATGTATTTTTCAATATCAAGTTACCTGTCTTCAACTCTTATTTACCTGCATATAAGTTTATCATATAATATACTAATTCTTTCCTGTTTTATTTCAAGAAATATCTTAAATTTATTTCTCCCATGATCTTGTAAATAACTAAAACCATGTCAATTAATAGGCATTAAAGCACACAATGCAATCTTGCTTTAATACAAAACACATTTGGCTTATAGAAGATGACAAAAATATCAAATTAAATCTGAGAATATGGTAAAATAAAATCATTTACCTTTCTCAGCAATCAATTGCTGACAAGACTCTTCAGCCATTTGTCGCCTGGTTGTCTCTTCTTTCAGATCCTCTTTCAAGTGAACAATTTCTTGTTTCAAACTGACAATATCATTAGTAACACTCTGTACCTGTAATTCAAAATATGTTTTAAACAAACATAAAATATATTTACCTAAACTTTTACTTACACCTTGCAAATATTTCAAAATTATTTGTACCTTTTATTTCTACAAAGTTTATTAGGTCTAATACTCTCTCTTTACTTCCTCTGTCCCTGTCTCAACCCTACCCTTACTAATAACTTCAAATTTTTGTGTTGTGTCTTGATTTCCTCATAATTTTAAGATAGGTAAAATAGTATAATCTTTGTCTTTCTTTATTTTCTAAATTACTTTTTATTCTGCCCTATTGTAAAAAATTAAAATTCAGTTTCATATCACTGCCTTCAATTAAAAAAAAATTAATGGATTTTTTTAAAAATTGTAGCAGAGATGTGCATATTGTCACACACACACACACACACACACATACACACACACACAGTTTGTTAGTTTTTAATTTTACACAGTAACAATAATATTGAAAATCTGGAACACTGTCTTAAGACTATTTATTTACTTTTTTTAATGGTGCACATTTGTTTGTGATATGGATGCAGTAACAAGTGATTTATCTGCCAAATATCGGGGAAAGTGTTTGAAAGATAATGGGTTGAATGCCTTTATGAAATGTGGATGATCACATTAATTGTGGAATACTCAGTTAGGTGTGAAATAAAGCTAAATTCAGTTTTACACTTCTACTACACTAAAGAGAAAAGTGTAACTAACAAGAGTCAAACCTGTTTATTAACCACTGTATCGAGGTGTGACAAATACTGGTTGAAACAGGTAGAAAATCTGTAGAACAGGTAAAAATCATGAATAATTTATCCTAAGGTAAAAATTATTGTCTTATCTGTAGTTGTATTCTATGCTAATATAATTCTAGTAATATGACAGCAGTAGAACAAACTAGCAGCATCAAAATGCCAATGTGTCTGATCAGATGAAGAAGTAAAACTCTAGTCCCTGCACTAATATGGTTTTTCTTTCTTTCTGCAATACAAGTTAGATATATTAGAAAGTAAATATGTTTCTTAATCTTATCCTTTTGACATTCTGTATTCTTCAAGCACATACTCAGCAAAATGTTTTTAAACTCAACAGTATTTTCTTGTGGAATATGTTGGGCTGCTTTAATTGACATCTGAAGTGATTGTACATGAATAACATTTATTTACAAGGAGGGAGGGAGGAATACACTGTACAATACTGTTAACAGAGATATATCATTGCAATTCTTTAAGCGTTAGCATTCTCCAGATTTTCATTTAAGAGACCAGAGGACACACATGCATGCATGCACACAAACACCCCCCACAGAATTTGAGTGTCTAAGCAAAATTTCCCCCCAAAAGAAACCCAAAACAATCAATCAAAACAATCATTTGATTGATTGTTTTGAAAAACTTTAATAAACTCAATAGTTTTAACAACAATAACTTTTATGTAAGATTCTCGTTTTGAAGATCAAGCCATTCCTGCTCTATGCCTCAGAAGTTGGATCTACTTGCACAAGTGGTTTCTGCAAGAAAATTCATGTATCCTGGCAAATGCTTCCTTGGCATCTTTACCACTAATCCAAACAACACAGAGAATGGTTGAACTGTCCACTGCCCACCCTCTGATAATAAATATGTTAAGACAATAAGATACTGACTTTGTTAAATCAAATTACAATCACAACACCTTCCCCAACAGGCTTATCTTGTGCTTACCACCCTTGACAATAAGCAAGGCCCAAAATAATTAGAATAATATAGAGGCCATGTGTGGAGTGACAGACACATTGTGCAAGAGACCACAATGATGTCCTTGATAAGATATCCTTGATAAAACCTTTCAGAACTTTAGTAGATTAAGTCCAATGTTCCATGGAACCATTATGAACCTTACTGGTAATGCTAATAGTAATAGACAATATTTTATCCCTTTAATGTTATATGACTGTGTAGAATGTTTTTGTACCATATTTTTTAAACCTGGTACCTAAATCCAACTAAGACAATGCTATATTTATTTATGAAAGTATTAGTATTACATAACTTCTCAATACTTATAAAAATTTCAATTTCATCTTCAGTGCTCTTCGTGTTTTGTCCTTTATTGTACAAAGACTATGTAAAATACTTGGACTATATGCTTCAGCAATAAGAATATATTATGCTACAAATATTATTAAATATTATTCTCTCTCTCTCTCTCTCTCTCTATATATATATATATATATATATATATACACACACACACACACACACACACATAATTCCCATCTTGCAATGGGCCAAAGGCTTAGCCAGTAAAAATATTCAAGAACAAAAGATATTAATGATCTTCTCTAGCAGAAGCTGGACATAAGTTTCTATGAATATGTACATGTTGGTGAATACCCTACAGATCCAACAATGGGAAAATATATCCTACAGAAAATGTAACACTTTTTCATTTTTTCTATTTACAATTACAGTAATACTCATTTAACCAAATGTTTTTTTTCATGAGTACTATAGTATAATACTAAAATACACTTAAATTTTTCTTTTCACCTCCTTTCTTTCTTTTTCTATTACAGACTCCATTTCTTGAATACGGATCAGCAGTGTGCTGTGCGAAGTCTCCAGGCTTCCTCTAAGACTTGCCTCCCTTGCAGCTTCTTCCTTCAGTTCATTTATTCGTCTAAGAAGTTTCTGTCGTGTTGTTGTTAATTCCTCTAGTGAAACTGATGCTTCCACCTAGAGACAGTGATTCAGAAAGAGGCAATAAAATAAACCAGATGTTTCTACATCTAAGTACAGTCTTAAACTGTTCGAGACAAAATAAATTCTAGGCATTTAAAGAAAAAATATAGAAACCTTTTATTCTTATTTGCAAGCAACTTTCAAGTTTACCTTAGCATGGACAGCCTGCTCCAGCGCCTCCTTCAGTCTTCCATTTTCTTCTTTTATTCGCTGCCTGGCATCAGATTCTGTGGTCAATTCTTCTTGCAAAGATGACACCTGACGCTGAAGCCGCATTAGCTCAGTGCCGAGTTCTTCTCTAATTTGACTAACTCTTTCATCAAACTCTACCTTAAGTTTACGCTTGCCCCCCTTAGCACTCACCCCCTGGAAGCTACTAGCACTGCTGCTAGTGTTGTTACCTATTAGTCCCTCTTTGAGTGTGTATAGAGCACTCTCCAGCCTACACACCCTTGAAATGAGCACATCCGGAGAGAAAGAGTTTGGAAGTGGCTCTGCCATTTGCCCCTTGAGGGGTAACAGTTTCTCAGCAGATAAGGAACCGGAGTTAAGTTGAAAGTGTTTATCTTTGTCTCCTGCATGATCTAATTGGTCTCGGGGTAAGGTAAGAGGTTGCTCGGATTCTACCAGGCTTCCTAGCTGTTCAATTATCCGTCGAGTATCCTCTTCTGCGGTTGCTAGACGTCTGCGCAAAATTTCTGATGCTTGTTGTGACTGGATGGGAGACTTGGGTGGGGCAAGGGGAGAGATAACTGGTCTAGTACTAGTAGACATGATACTGAATTTGATTTACTGCCTAGTGTCTAGTCATCATAACTTGTCAAGTGATCCTTTAGTATTGCCTAATGGCAGCTTCATTTTATTGGAAGGTGCATTCATTGTAGTTGTCTTCAACTTTTCATTACTTGGAGTCTGAAAGGGGTGAAAAAGACCAACAGATTTAAAATAAAATCACAATATGTGTAAAATATATTTTTGAAATCAGATACATTTATTTTTAGAAATGTTAACTAGTGTTTTCACCAAAAACGGTAACAAAATTCCAAAATTTTCAGTTTCTTCATCAAGACAGTAGTTCTGTAATGCACTACAATATATAAAGCAATAACTATAAATCTAATAATCAACGTAGGTTTTTTAAAACAAACTGTTTTCTTTTATTTTTATAAACCAAGAGTCGTAAAACTTGCAACCTATGTTAACAGATGACCTCATTCTTTAGCTAAAACGATAAGAGTTGAGGCTAAATAACTCTCTCAAGTCAAAATTGTGTGATTAAATCAAACTATCGCATTTGTTAATACAACGTCAACAATAAAATGTGTATGCCAAGTAAGGTTCAAGAGATTTCGCTGGTCGACCCGAAACCTGATATTGATAAGGCTCTTGAGGGATTAAAATCTATAACAAGGACAGCGTCACTGGCAACGAACTGTGATTTCTTTTTTAAATGACACTTGTTAAGCGGTAATTATGTCTACACTAAAAATACTTATTTTATTGAAGAATACCTTATCTTTAATACAAGATGAAACTTTCAATTAATAAAAGAAGCATCCACTTGAAAACAACGAAGACCTGCCACTACTTGTTTTCGGTGCAATACTAGTAGATTTTGTGACGCACTTTTTCGTTAGTTAACCTGCTTTGTCTGTAGTGCATCGATTGGTTGAACTTAACTGATACTAGAGTGCTTTCCCTTAGTTAACAGACAGTTTGAGTTTTGTAGAAAGCTATCAGCAATAATTTACATATTTGTATATCGTTGTGTCTATTAAGATCATGCATAAATAATAAACTGTAAGCACATAAATATATTTTATCGAATTAAGATAATTAACGTAAACAGTGCCAATACCTTACAATAATAATAGTGGTGACAGAATATTATTTTAAATGGAATGGAAGGTCTCTTCTAAGACACCATAATGAATTGTGGTGAGAGAATATTTTTTCAAATGGAATGGAAGGTCTCTTCTAAGACACCACTATTGTTATTGTAATGAATTGGTAGTCCTACTGTTTGTTTTAAGTTAATATTTTAAATAAAATAGTTCAATGGAAATCAACTATGTGTAATTAATTTTTTAATTTATTGTGTTCGGCTCAGAACAGACGTCAATACCTCGTTAATAGAAATAAAACCTCTGCGCGTTTTACTATAAAATAAATTTATAGTAACACAAGATGTAAAACATATGAACATGCATGTAGGAATTAAAAATTGTTATATAACTAACTAGTTTAGAGGATCCGCTTATTATTGTATTTGTCAAAGAATACTTGTCTGTACGTTGTTTTGTCATTATTTGAACTGTTACCAAGCCACCAACTAATATTCTAATAGATATTCCACAATATTATAGATTTTTTCAACATTCTCAAAATATTAATTAAAAAAAGCATTTAGATAGAAATTAATGTAACGTGTGATAGGATCATTATAAATAGTCCATGCTTCAGTTTAGAATTCTGTAGGAGAGTGGGAAATAGATCATAGATGCACTCTGCCGATATTTGAAACAACCATTGTAACTAAGCATCAGATGATAAATGCCACTCTTGAGTCAGTATCACATGAAGAAGATTTGATTTCAGCATATCTTTTGAAGAGAAACAGATGTTCGTCGGGAGAGGGGGTTGGGGGGGGTTGTGTGTGTGTGTGTGTGTGTGTGTGTGTGTGTGTGTGTGTGTATTTTATTTTGTGATGCACATTTTTCTAATATTAATATAATACTTTCACTTTATGTCCACTTTAAAATTTTCCAAAAATGATTCTAGTAATGCTTTATTTGTAGACAATATTGATCATAAGGATTTGAACAATTGTATTACATTTCCTTTAAAATAAATTTCACAATTGCACATTGATGTTGTTATATACCAACTCATTCTTTATATTCAAACTGAATATGTATGTTTCCAAGTTGTTGTTTTTTTAAATTAAAATTGATTGCAGACTTAACTAAAAAAAAAAAAAAAAAAAAAAAAAAAAAACTTTGTCTACTAAAAACAAAAAATAGTAATTATGATTTATTTAACTACTTTTTAAATTTCTGACATAAATATATTTATTTTGTTTAAATTTTTGTGGGAATATTATTTTTTAAATGCCTTAATTTTTATATAATTTAATATTTTTTTTTTTTTACAGTTTGAGGTTCTGCAGTTGTTTCATTTCATGTGTCTGATTCACCAGATTTCTCAATAGCAGACCACCCTGTTTACCTCTTTGTTCTAGTTCAATTCACCAGATTTCTCAATAGCATTCATCTAGTTTACCTATACCTGTTCTATGTATGTTTAATTCACCACAGACTTCTCAATAGCAGACACCCTGTTTGTTCTATGTATGTGTTCAATTCACCAGATTTCTCAATAGCAGACATCCTGTTTATCTGTGCCTGTTCTATGTATGTTGTTTAATTCACCAGACTTCTCAATAGCAGACACCCTATTTACCTGGGCTTGTTCTATGTGTGTTCAGTTCACCAGACTTCTCAGTAGCAGACATCCTGTTTATCTGTGCCTGTTCTATGTATAATTCACCAGACTTCTCAGTAGCAGACATCCTATTTACCTGGGCTTATTTTATGCATGTGTTAAATTCACCTACCTCTTAGTAGCAGATATCCTGTTTAAATGTACTTGTATGTTTGTGTCTAAATCACCAGACTTCTCATCAATAAACATCCAGTTTAAATGTGATTGTTGTATGTATATGTCCAATTCATGGAACTTCTCAACAGCAAATATCCTTTTTAGCTGTGTTTATTATATGAGTTATGATTTTTATTTTTTATTTTTAAAAAGTCATGTCACACTCTGATGAAAACTATTTTATAAAAAAAAAAAAAAATTGAAATCTAGTCTTGTTTCTGTTTGCAGTGTGAATTTGAGTAATTTCTATTATTTCATATACATAATCAGCACTTTTCTTTAAACAGTGTAGCAATTAGCAGATACAAGTTCTGTATATAATCAACAGTATTTTTCTGAATACAAGTGACCTACATTTAGCTGGCAGTTAGACTAGTGTCAGCAAGGATCACTTGCTTTGAATATGGGAACAAATCTTTATGTTGGGTATGTTCGTGTTTGCTTGTTAAAGTCAAGGGAGGAGGGTATCATATTTCTATATATCCAATTGCCTTGCCAGTTTAGTGCTCTGAGTGTATGGTTGTGTGTGTATTTAAATGAAAGTATTTACAAAATGCATGTAAACATATAAAAACACATCATAAACTAGAATCCTCAAGAGTATACAGATTTCTAGTGACTGACTCTCTGCCCACAATTCTTTAAAACATTAATACCATGCAAATCCGCAAGCTGTGTCTGCATGTGAAGGACACTACAATCTGATGTTACCTAGTTCCAATACTGCTGTTGTTGCAATACACCTAAGTTCCCCACCTCTAAAATATCACACCTTCAGTAGGTGTTGTGACCTTGGTATAAGAGTCCTATATTTTTGACACTGAAAGGGTTCAGCTGTTAATAGTAAGCATAAAACGCATCTGACAAATTGATCATTGGCTTTCAGAGAGCCTTTTGTAAAGGAAATTTCTATTTACGGACAGGAGTGGTATGGTGTAATTGTGAGACAATATTAATTTGATTATAGATGAAGATGAAAGAATAGTAAGATATAATTTTAATTTAACATTTTAGAGGTGGGGTGTAAAAATCTAGTTGGGTGATAAAGGTTAATATTATAATTAATCAATGCACCCCCAAACTAGAGTTTAGTAAAATATTTATGTGACCTAGAATTTCAGTGATACGGTGTAATCGTGAGACAAAATCAATTTTGTACAGATGAGGACACGACATGTTAATTAGTAATTTTTAATACAGACATTTGCAGCATACAACAGGTTAATTTCATAATTAGTGCACCATTCCTGAGGTAGAATTTTCAAGTACCCAGTGAACTACGGATACCAGATTCCTCTAATTGTATAGCAAGGTCAAAGATTGACTGACCAATAGTGGAGTATTTTAATTTTATCTAAAACAACTAAATTAGCACTGAATTCTGCCCCCCCCCCCCCCACATCCATGAGGCATGAGTTTGGAGATGGCTTGATTTTAAAGCTGTAATATAAGTTTAAATATTCTTATTAGGAAAAGCATCATATATTTGTAAATATTCCCATTAGTTAAGCATCTGAAATTAATGGAAGGGAATGAAATATTTTCTTTTTTGCAGAAATAACCCTTTCAACTTGCTGTGTTGCTTGAGAATTAATGTAATTAATTAGTGATGTCAAAGAATGCTAAATGATTATATAATTTTGATTAAATATTTAAAAGAATAGTTTGATTGAAAACTTTCTCTCTACAACCCAAGCAATGAATTTGAAAGAGGTACAAATGTTTGTCTACAGAGAAAAGTTCATTTCAGCCACTAAACATTGTCAACACATTTCTTTTTCAAGGAGCAGATAATACATTGTTGGTTGCATTTTTTTCCTTTTTTACCCTTTCATTTCCATCACTATGTTGCATTAAGTGAGGCCATTGTTGAATAGGTAATGAGCAAGCCAACAATTTCCATTGGACTAGTGATAATCGGAAATTGTATACTGGATTTCATATGATAAAGAACTAACAATATGTACCACCTCTTTCTATGAATCTGGAATTCCTTAAAATTTGATGGCTGCAGTTACTGGTACTCTGTGATGCTCTCCACCCCTACCCCCTAATTCCTTTGGTTCCCTAAGCTCGTGCTTATATTGCTGAATGGTTAATCCAGGGCTGGTTGTAGTGTTAATAATAATACTTGCTTTGGATTTCAAACCAAACAAGGTAAAGTTGGAACACTTGTTCTCAAATCCTGGTGCCGATTAAGTCACATTTCCTGATGATGTTTTGGTATCGCACAGCTCCGATAGCATAATGCTTGGAGACTGTTAGGAGTTAGGAGTCTTGTAACCTATAAGCTTAACGGGGATAGAAGTAGTGTTAAGGCCAAAGGTTAAATTAAAAGTGGACACAACGGCCATTGTGCTAGAGTTCAGTTGGAAATGCTCAATAGAATGAGTTTTCAGTAGGAATTCCAGCGTGTACCATGAGGAATTGTAAAGGAGTTCCATGTTCAAACCCTTGCGAGGAAACTCACTGCAAGTGTTGCAATTGTCTTCATTGCATGGAAAGGCTGACAATTCCACAGCGCGTGCATTGCCCAGTGACATCACACCTCTGTGAATCAAAGTTGGGTATATCTCAAAATGATTGGAATATTGTAAAAGATATTAGGAACTGTTGCTCAATAAATGGATCAAATTAGAAAAGATCACATGTAGGACAAAAACTTTCCAAAGCAGCCATTTATCAATATTTAACTTCTTTCTTTACTATTTTCTCATTATTGTGCTGTTATCCCTGAGAAGGAGGTGAAATAAATCATGACAACTCAACTTCTTATTTTAATATAAATGCAATTGTTCTTTATTCGTGAATATAATTATATCTCAATTGTCTATAGTTGTATTGTGATGATAATTATAATTATTTTAATTACTATTATAATAACTATATACAATTATTTTAATTACTAGTAGCATTACTACTTGGATGTTCATTATACTTATCCTAAAAATTATAATAAAACCTTGAGAACTAATCATCCTGGTGCAGACTTCTCTACCCCAATCATTATTTCCAGACATGTCTGCTAGACATAGCACTTTAGTCAGGTCTTCCTGTTCTCTGAATTCTTGGAATCGGTTTCACAGCCCACTCTCTCTCTCTCTCTCTCTCTCACTCTCTCTGATATATGCTCTGCAAACACCGATGCAGTAAACATCCCCAAATGAAATATAATTAAACAGAAAGAATTGTCTCAAATTCAATGACAAACATGAACCTAACTTGCAAGTTACAAAGAGCGTAGTCTCTCTCTCTTTCTCACACACACGTGTGAGCAAATGTTCCATTTAACTCATAAACGACTGGTTAGTAATAGTCTGACTGACTCACTACTCTGAGGAACGCTTCCAGCTTATGCCGATTGCACGCGAGGGGGTGGGAAAGGGGAGTGGGTCTGGGTCAAAACTGAACTGGAGAATTTCACGTCTGCGGTTCCTTTACTGTGTTTTTTCTTGTAGTTGTGCTTGGCCGCATAGCAGAATTCGGAGACCGTAGTTGCTGTTCTAGAGGGGTGGTGGTGTTATCTTACAGAAGTCAGACTAGTACCACACCAAGACTAGCCTCTACTTAGAAGGAAAATATGCTTGGGATGTTAACACTCGGGGGGGGAGGGCGTTATTTCGAGGTTGTCAATAATATACTGTTGTTGTTGTTCCGCTCACACTCACCCCAGAAGCCACAATAAACCTTTTATCTTCACGATGTTCTCAGTCTTGGGCTGCTTCTGGTGGATCCCCACAGCATCGCGGTGCATCTGAGGTGGACAGGAGGGCTGGTGGAAGGGGGGTGAAACAGGTCGCATCTATTTGGCGCACACCCTCAACAGTCCTCCGTCGGGGGGGGGGGGGTGAAACTGCCCTGCATCTGATGCATCCCCGCAAACTTTTAAATATAGTAATCCCAGTAGCTCTGCTGGTGTTTTGGCCATTGCTGGTGAATTTTTGTTTTCTTTTGTTGTCTGCCTTAGGGCCCTTGATAGAGAATCAATAATTCAAGAAACCTTGTTTTATAACACTGGCAAATACACTGCAACTCGCCACAAAGGTATTAGGCGCCACTAAAGACAATTCATGTATGCTAACTTACGGACTGGCACGCGATTGCCTGATCGAGGTCTGGTTTGACATTTCCTGTTTAGGTAGTTCTGGTTACGGTCCACCGAGCTCATGTACGCTCTGCTACTTAAATTGGTCTTGGGGTCACAATCTTCACCTTTTCCACAGTTGAGTTTGTTTAGTCATTTCTTTTGCTGTGCCTAGCTGGTGATTCTTTTTTAAGAAACAGAACTGACATTCTAAACACAAGTATGAACATTTGCACACACACACACACAAAAATAAAAACAAACAAATTTAAAAAAAACCACCGGGTGGACCACAACCTAGAACATTAAAACACACAAGTATAAACATATGCAACACAACAACAATAAATCAGAATGGTGAACCACACATGTAACATATCAAAGCAAGTAAACAACATAATGTTGAAACAAGTCTAAATATACGCAAAAACCCCCAAGTTAAATAAGAATAAAACCTTAGAAATGTAAGCACACATCTGAGCACATGCAGACACAGAGACAAAACATAACACTGAAACAGTATAAACATGCAAAAATTGCGTAGAGATCAATTGAAGAGAAATCTAGGTCAATCATGAAACTAAATTAAAGCCAAAGAGTTGGTGCCCTCGACTATGTTCAGCAAATTATAAAAAGTCTTCTTGTTCTTGCGATTGGAGATTATACAATATAGTCCTACGGCCATACCACGTTGAATACACCGGTTCTCGTCCGATCACCGAAGTTAAGCAACGTCGGGCCCGGTTAGTACTTGGATGGGTGACCGCCTGGGAACACCGGATGCTGTAGGTAAATTCCACACAAGCGCGAAAGCGGCGGAAGTCGGAAGCGCACACTACGTTCAGGAGATTATAGTCATATTATGAATGGCTATTGAGCCTATTACATTAACGTCGATACATGTCGGCAGCTCTGCTAGTAGACTTCGAATTTGATAAATACTGATGAAGTAATATTTAGGAACGGTAAACATTTTATCGAAGAAGGAAATTAATAGTGTTACAGTTGTTCCTTACTTCTCTACTTCCTTATTTCTGCATCGGACCCACTCCTGACCACGATCGCTGATTCGGAACAGATCAGAGCTACGAGTAATTACTGACCTCGAGAAGCGAAACAGCCAATGACACGCGTTACGTAATTATGGGAAGCGAGATATGAAATCATCTTCACAATGTAGCAGAAAGAAGAAAAAAGAAAGCCGTGACATAGCTCACGGTTAAAAAAGAAATCAATATATGAACTTTCTCACTTGATACACCAATATATTTGTTAAGCAGGAACTGTGTTATTTCTTTAAACCCAAACTGAACAATTTTATTCATTCTAAGCTGGGTCATGCGTTTCCGGCGATTAAGGGCGTCAAAGAAAACCTTGATTCCTTGAACTCTTTAACACTACAATAAAATACAAGTTGATGACATTGTTTTATTTTCAAAATTTTCGAACAAATGACAACTCTACATAGTGAAAACAAACTTTTAATATAGACAACCCCTACACACACACACACACACACTTTCGATAATGAACGATTTTTAAATACGAAAGCACAAGAGTTTCGCTCTTACCTATGGGCTGGGTTGTTATAGGCATACCTAAAGCATTGGGTTGTTACAGCAGGTACATCTAAAAAATAAAACAGTGAGTTGTTACAGGTACACCTAAAGAAAGTAAGACATCGGGTTGTTACAGGTACACCTAAAGAAAATTAGACATTGGGTTGTTATAGGCACAACTAAAGAAATTAAAATATTGGGTTGTTACAGACATACCTAAAGAAAATAAGTCATTGGGTTGTTACAGGCGAATGTACAGAAAATAAAACAATGGGTTATTACACGTGCATCTAAAGAAAATAAAACATTGGGTTGTTAGAGGCACAGATAAAATGTAAAACGTTGGGTTGTTATAGGCACACCTAAAGAAAATAAAACATTTGGTTGTTACAGGTATATCTAAAGAAAATAAAACATTGGGTTATTACAGGCGCATTTACAGAAAATAAAACATTGGATTGTCACAGACACACCTAAAACATAAAACATTGGTTGTTACAGGTACATCTAAAGAAAATAAATCGTTGGGTTGCTACAGACATACCTAAAGAAAATAAATCATTGGGTTGTTACAGGCGAATGTACAGAAAATAAGGAATGCAAAATATTTCATATATTTCTAAATAAATTAGCGTGAAACGTTTGGTTTTAGCGGATTGTAAATTATGTATTACTTTATATTAATAACCTAATATATATCTTGATCATATTAGTGTAATTGCTCCTATAATAGAAAGTTGTATGATCTAAGATTTAAACGTGTACAGTATATAATGAGATTACATTTGTTTACGGCAATACAAAATACTATGATACATATTATTTAGATTTAATTCTTTTGCAGGAGTGCTCTTTCTAAGATTTAATGTCCGGCAAATGTTTTCATTGTACGAATTATGCTTTGCTGTTGCTGTTGTTATTTTAACGTTTTTTTTCTCCACTTTTAATGTTCTTACCTCTGCTTTTAATGTTTTTTATCTATATCCTTCTTTATCTCCAATTTTAGCGTTCTTATCTGCACTTTTAACATTCTTTTCGCCACTTTTTGCTTTCTTACCTCTGCTCTTAACGTTCTTTATCGATACCTTTCTTTATCTCCACTTTTAACGTTCTTTTCTCCACTTTTAACTTTTAACCTCTGCTTTTAACGATATCTCCATTTTTAGCGTTCTTATCTCTGCTTTTAATGATCTCACTCTGCTTTTAACGATATCTCTACTTATAACGATATTTCCGCTTTTAGCGTTTTTATTTCTACTTTTAACGATAATTTATCTCCACTTTTAACGTTCTTACCTCTGCTTTTTTTAACGATATCTTCACTTATAACGTTCTTATTTACTTTTAGCGTTCTTATCTTTACTTTTAACGATATCTCCACTTATAACGTTCTAACGTTTTAACGTTCTTATCTTTTAACGTTCTTATCTTTACTTTTAACGTTCTTTATATTTACTTTTAGCGTTATCTCCACTTTTAACGTTCTTATCTTTACTTTTAACGTTCTTATCTTTACTTTTAACGTTCTTTATCTTTACTTTTAACGTTATCTCCACTTTTAACGTTCTTATCTTTACTTTTAGCGTTCTTATCTTTACTTTTAACGTTCTTTATCTTTACTTTTAACGTTCTTATCTTTACTTTTAACGATATCTCCACTTTTAACGTTCTTATTTTTAATTGATACACAGCTCTTGTATCAGAGCTGAGAGGTTATTTTTTTGGATGGTGCCAAGAGTTCAGCTGTCTACGCATTGCACTGGGTACAGCCAGTTGTCTCATCAACCTGCGCACTGTCCGTACATTTGTCTCATCTGCTTGCGCACTAGTTGTCTTATCAGCCTGCGCACTGCTTGTACAGTTGTCTTATCAGCCTGCGCACTGCCCGTACATTTCTCTCATCAGCTTGCGCACTGCCTACACAATTGTCTTATCAGCCTGCGCACTGCATATACAGTTGTCTCATCTGCTTGCGCACTGGTCTGTCATGCAACTGTTACGTCAACCTGCGCACTGTACATACATTTGTCTTGTCAGGCTGCGCACTGAACATACATTTGTCTCGCCAGGTTGTACACACAGCACATACAGTCGTCTCATCAGCCTGCGCATTGCACATACAGTTGTCTTGTCAGCCTGCACACTACCTTTAGTTATTTGTCTCACCAGCCTGCAGACTCCACATTCAATTATCTCAGCAACATAAGCATTGCATTGCTGTTTTGTAAGTATATATAGACCCACACAGTTATCTCAGCTTGTGCACTCATAATACAGTTGTCTCGTCAGCCTGCGCACTACTGACACATTTGTCTCGTCAGTCTGTACTTGTCCATATATTTGACTATTGAGCCTGTACACTGCCCGTACAGTTGTCTTATCAGTCTGCGCATGGCCTATGCAATCAGTGGTCTCACCAAGCTGTGCATTGCATATTGACAGCCAGTAATAAAAAAATACTGACGATATTAGCTTATACCGGGTTTATAATTTACGTGATGCATTGAAAAAATTTTCAATAGTTAAAAAACTGAACATGTACAAAGTTAAAGAACTGGTCATTTAACAACAACAAAAATAAATAAATATGCATGTAAGGCTTTTTCTTGTTTTAAAATAATTTTTTAAATCATAAGTTTAAAACATTCATTTCATTATTATTAACATTTATAATTAACACGTTAATCCGTTTTATTTGTTTTCTATAAAACCGGTAATATGGCGGCTAATGCATTCTTTAAACTCGAATAGTCATTGGGAGAACCTAAACAAAGTAACATAATATAACAATATAATGGGCCCTACACTTGAGATTTAAATCCCCCTGAATGGGAATCGTACCTCAAACCTTTTCAACGAGGCAGCTTTACCGTTACTCATTCTGTAATACTCAAGCCGATCAATATGTACACAACTACGCGCGCGCACACACACACGCACACACACACACACACACACACACACACACACACACACACACTCTTTATAAGTCACCAACTATTATTTTGAATGATGAGTATACAAACTATACAATAGTATACATGGATTAACTAATTTCCTTGTGGTACTTTGCGGCAGTTTTTGACAGAGTGTGGTATGTTGTGGTGAATTGACGCGAAACGATTTGAATTTTCATAACGCATTGGTTTCTCTTCTTAATTGCTTAGTTCTTATACTGTTAAATTTATATTAATTTCTGACTAGATCAGTGAAACCCTTTTCATATTTATTTAGAAGTGGGATCTCTTTTCTAGTCTGATAGACCATAATATGCAAAGACTGAGAGATAACTCTGTATCGATAGAGGTGTTACTGGCCGAGTTTGTAAGTACGTGTACGCCGAAGGAGTTTGCTCTTTTCTGTTTCATTTTACAAAAAAACAAAAAACAAACAAAACCCAATATAATGTTTATTGCATTATAAACTGCAATGCTATTCAAATTGATTACTAGTAATTAAGTAATTAATAAATTATTTCCTTAAAATGTAGATAGAAATTAGAATGTCACAATTTTTTGTGTGAAAAAATATCACCTTATGACAGACTACTTGTTATTTTCTAAGCTTGCAAATTACATTTTTCCACTCACAAATTGAGAGCTTGCAAGTGGGATTTTTAAGGGTTACACTGTGGTGGGCAAAGTTTTCTTTCTTCCTCACACAGTTGTTTCTCCCCTCACCTACCCCCACACACAGACACCAAGCTACTACTTACTCACATTCTTGCATGCCTCATCAATATCAAATATGCCATGTTGTGTGCATTAAAAAGATATATAGCATTATAATTGTTTGGTTGAATTTATTCTGTAAATTTAATGACTTTAAGGAATTGTTTACAACAGCTAATACAAAAGAAAATTGTTTGCCACCAGGAATCTTATGCATCAAATGATATAAACATGATTCATCTATTCTCTGTAATAGTAACTAATACCTTTCCACTCCCATTTTCTAATTTCTTCTTAAACACTTGTAAGAATACCACACTTTTATTCTGTGTTATCAAATTGTATACTATATTTAGTGTTTTGTGAATTCTTAATTATTTACATGAATTTATAGATTTATTAAAGTTTCTTTGTTTGCAGTCTTAAGCAAAAACCAGAAAATTAATAAACTTTTTTTCTTGAAGGCTAAGCACATGAATTCAGAAGGTGAAGATTTTGAAAATGAATCAAGAAACTGCACAAGTTTTGTTTGAAGAAGGAGCTACTTTGATGTTTTTAGACATGCCCAAAGGTTCAGAGTTTGGCATTGATTTTGACTCCTGGAATGTTGGAACAAACTTTAAAGGAATGAAAATGATACCACCAGGTGTTCATTTTGTCTACTACAGGTAAATAATCCTCGTTCATAATTCTTCTGCTGTTATTATTGAATATTATACTAGTTTTAGTGTAATTCACCAGTTTCTCTCCCTTTTGAAGAAATCAAGGAGAAACAGTGAGAACACTTTTTTTTTTAGAAATTGTTTATACTTATAATTTAAGAATAAATAAATAAAACTGAAACATTTGTTTTGGCGTCTTAATTAATAGCTCTTTCTAGATGTGAGTGCAAATTGTCCAAGTGTTTCTTCAGCTGATTCTTTGTGAAAGACTCTGTAGTCAGCACTTAAAAACACGACACATTTTGGTTTCATTTGTCCTTTGTTTTCTATTTCTGTGAATCCATAATTGAGGAACTCTGCCAGGAATTTCCTTTTCCTGTTTGATGCCATCTGAAGGGTAAAAGTGAAAGTGATTATGAAAATTTAAGCCAAATATTATTATACTTTGAGCTGATATGCTTAGAGAGCAATGAATTTGATAAAACTGTCCAATGTCACACTCCCAAGACTATATAACTCTTACATTAGTTATAATAATATGCATGGAGAATGTTGCCATAATTCAAACTGAACTTAAGATTTGAACAAGATACCTGCTTATTTCACAACAGTTATGGAACTGTCAATTTTTTTAGCTTTATATTTGAAGTATCAGTGAAAATCTCACATAAGATTTCTGCTGTAGTTCAATAGTTTTAATATAAAAATACATTACTGTCATTTTCTAAAATTTTCAAAATTCACTTGATATAAAATAATATAAAAAAAATTGCTATTTACTGGACAACCAGCAACATATCTTCAAAATATAATAGAAATCCCTAGTTTAATTCATAAGAGCTTCATTAGTTATTGATTTGGAACAACTGGCAATGAAAAATAACAGCATATGTACAACTCTCAGTTGACTGGAGAAAAGGGATTGGGAAAGAAGAGCAGAATAATAGCAGTAGTTGCAGATATGGATGAGTACTTTCATAGGATTACATCACACCCAAAATCAAGCCTTGAAATAAATATTGGAGATCATCTGGGCCAGCATGCTCCTAATCTTGAGCTGAGATCATAACTGGTGTTTTTAAGGGCTAGCCGAAATGGAATCTTTGATAAGATCATTTGACTTAATTATCAAGGGGAGTTAATTTTATAAAAGTAAAAATTTATTATAGATCTATTGAAATTAAGTGGAAGGGGAGGGACCAGCCCTAAGTTTCTTAATCAAAACTACTTAGGTTTATCTCAATTACGTTTACTGATCTCAGAATAAAATTCGTCATTAAAATACTACAAAATTCAAAATAAAGAATACAATTTAAATTCTACTCCCATTCATTAACAGTCACTCATTTACCTTCAAAAAGGGTTCTTAAAATATGGACTTCACCTGGCCACTCCAGAGACACCTCCTTCTGTCTCTGCTAATGAGTGTACTGATTCAAGGCTTATAAACATGCGATCCACATACACCTGTCACCCCATTATCATTATTATTAAAAAAAGAAACTCTGACAAGGGATCCAATAGTTGCTGTTTTGCTAAACTTGAAATGGTGTTGTTGGCTTTTAAATTTTTTGCTTCTCTTTTAACAGATAAAATCTTGGTACATCTGTTTTAGTGCTGTGAACTCTGATAGGCAATCCGGTCCCAGGTCAGGATTTTTTTACAACTTCCACAAGAGAGAAATATTGGTGAAGAAGTGGGATAAGCATCTAGAAGGTAATGAAAATTAGAGTAATAATGTTTCTTTATATATTGTCGTATATTTTATCAAAACAAATTCGATTTTGAATTGGCATTAAACGATCATTATATACTAGAATAGCAATCATCCCTCCTTTTTCAAATGAAAATCTCATTACTGGGCATATGAAAAAGAAATGTATTCCTTTGGAATTTTTGTGATAATTTTTTTGAGGGTTGTATTCCATGGAGGTGGGGTGGGGTTGTTATTTTGGTGAGGGTTTGTTTATATTCTTGTTAATATCTTTGCATTTAAAATTTAAATATTTCAAAGATGTTCAGTACAGCCAAGCATTCAAGAGTCTTTTAAGTTGTTTGGGTTTTTTGTTTTGTTTTAAATCCTCTTGATTTTCTTTTATAATTATTATGTTTGTTTTTTGTTTCATGAAGATTTTAATTAATTTTTTATCATTTTAATTTTATGCTTTTGAAATTGTATTTTGTGTTTGTTGTGTGTATTCTGTAGTTTGTAAATATTGACAGATATATACAGTTATGGTTGAAATGTGGAAAATTGTATTAGATATATATTTAAAGGCAGGATACACTTCATTTAGGCAGAAATGGTTTGAAATTTCACCAAAATAAAATTATTATTGTTATTATTTATTGAAACTTATTAAAATTTAATCTAATATGCACAGAGATAGATATTAACCTATTTTCAATTGTTTTCATTTTATAATGAAATACAATTTTACATTTAA
Source organism: Sinotaia quadrata (assembly GCA_028829895.1). NCBI lineage: Eukaryota > Metazoa > Mollusca > Gastropoda > Architaenioglossa > Viviparidae > Sinotaia > Sinotaia quadrata. The sequence continues at coordinate 81,013,814 of CM054179.1, read as the reverse complement.
AAAATATATATATCTTAAAATTTTATTCATTATGTGAGAGTATTTTAATTTTTATAAAATAGTATTGTTTAAATATTTCTAGTTTTGTAAATTTTGAAATATTTCTTAATTGTTATAAAAAACAACTGAATATTAATTTGATTATTAAAACTAATTTATTTATTCAAACAATAAGGGTAAAATATTTGTACACTTGTATAAAATATTCAAAGAACTAAATATATTTTGCACTTGTTTGTAAGTTGTGATAGTCACATATTCGCTCATATACTGTTTTTGTAGAGTCATATTGCCTAGTACAACCAAACTTTCTCTCTATATCCCCAATAAAAGTGATTAACTCCAAACCATTGCCTTTTAAAGATATGTCATCTGATGCTATAGGAAAAAATCTGTTTCTATTGTATGCATACTTTTCAGGACTACAAAATCATACAATGTACAAATATTGCAAATGCAACAAGATTTAAATTTTTACTACTCTTGTAATTTTTCACCTTAAAGTGAAAATAAAAGGACAAAATTTAATGGTTAGTTGATAAACAGAAAAAAATATATATTCAATGTAGACAGCAAATTTTTACATCCTTGACACAAAAAAGAAATATAATTAAAGATTTCTGCATGTATAGATATTTGCATTATAAAGACATTGATGCACGGACATGTATTTGCATTATAAATACAGCAGTTCATGGACATGTATTTGCATTATAAATACAGCAGTTCATGGACATGTATTTGCATTATAGAGACAGCTGTGCATGGCCATATTTAAATATTAACTCTTTCCCTGATGGCCATTATTTATAGAGCAGCTTTCTCCATGATGCTTATTATTTAGGTCAAAGCAGCTTCCTATTGACCAATTTGCTAAGATCTGACACCCTACAGGTGGCGGAGTTTTATGAAATGAGAGCAAAAATAGGTTATCATATTTGAACTGTTATATCACCTACAAAATGAGTCCTAATCAATCTATAATAGTAATAAAAGTTACTCAAAAATGATTTTATCATTCAAAAATATATCCAATGATACATTTTTCTAAAATCTAAAAACTGATAAGAAGGAATAAATTAAGGAATAAAATTTAAAAAAGTAATAACTCAATGAAAGATATCTGGAAAATGTAGCACTCACCCCCAAATTGGTGAAGATTTGTTTGATAATGAAACTAATTAATAATTAACTTTGCACTTTCAAAAACAAACATACATTCAAATACAACACAATCAATCTAGACCAGTAGTTCACAGACCCTTTTGCTGCAAGGCCCACATTTAAAATTAAAACATTTTTTCAGTATTAAATAAAGTTAATAAATAATAAAGGTCTTGCATACATAAATTGTTGAAAAAGGTAGAAGAACTTTCATTGCCAGGTCTGACAACAATGGATATTCCAGTGGTACACTAAAAGGAAGAGATATTCATAGCGGGATCATTAAATTTGATTTGTAATGTGCAATTGCTAGACGCTAATTCTTCCAAATTCTTCTTGTGCACGTCCACTTAATTCAGAGAATGCACATTGAAAAGGAGTACAAATCCAGTCAGATCAGTCATATGTTCATACTAAATATGAGGTCACTTCGCAATACATTTGCCCACCTACAACCTAGCATGCACATGACAACAGTTGACTATCACAAATGTTGTGAGTCATGTGCAGAAGTCTTAATATCAACCTCAATAAACTTGAAATCTCTAATCATGACACTTTGGAAGATAAGCACATTTCATCATAAGATATTAATCTTTTTTTCTTTTTTCCACTATCTGTCTTGCACATCTGTTTCTTACAATGTACAATATGTAATAATGATGAAAATGCTTTTTTTTTAAATGAGAAAGAAGTTATTGGGTGTTTTTGTTTGTTTTGTATATGTTAAAATATATAATTTCTGATTCCAGAAAACATCACAATACTTTTATCACATTTTGTGTTCATAAATTAACAATAATTAATGTTTCAGACATCAAGTTGGAGACAGCTTCTGAAGAAGAGATGCAGAGGTATAAAGACAACAAGAAAGAGATGGACAGATATCTGGCTCCTTATCCATATGACAAGTAAACACTTCTTAATTATATTTTTATGGTTTAACAGAGTGTATAATTGACTATAATTCTTTTAATGTTATATATCATTTTACTTTGTTTATTTACTTTTTTTTTTTTAACTTTCAGATATTTGTTAGATTCTTTCTACTAACAGATATATTTTACCCCTCTTAAAATTTATTAAAGGATTCTTTTTAGCAGATTAATCAAATTTCCATTGTTTTGTCACAAGGAAAGTGGGAAGGGGATCCCAGCAAACTTATTTCATTAATATGTTTGTTAGACATTCACACAACAAACTTACTTCATTAATATGTTTGTTAGACATTCACACAACAAACTTACTTCATTAATATGTTTGTTAGACATTTACACAACAAACTTACTTCATTAATATGTTTGTTAGACATTCACACAACAAACTTATTTCATTAATCTGTTTATTAGACAGACATATACATAAAAAAATTACTTCATTAATCTGTTAAACTCCCACAAGGACATCAGTACATATATCTTCTCAAACAAAAATCCTTGCTGATGTCTGTTAATAATTGTGTATGTTTATTATCTTGCTTCCAGTGTTTATCATCAAAAGGTGTTTGTTTATCATTCTGCTTCCAGTGTTTATCATCAAAAGGTGTTCGTTTATCATCCTGCTTCCAGTGTTTATCATCAAAAGGTGTTTGTTTATCATTCTGCACCCCATCAGAAGGTGCACTTTATCATTCTGCTCCCTTTCGGCAACTAAAATATTTACATCAGTAAATCTCCAACATCTACAATTATAATAGATGCATAAAAAGTCCATCTTTATCAGTATTTAGGTAATGATTCCACAAGCAGACTACTTTCTAATTTTGCCTGATTTCTTCTTGGTCATATCTGAGAGTATTGTAAGGCCTTAGGTTTTATTTTGAATAATTTTCAGGCAGTTTCACAGGATTGTGCACATTTTATAAACTTCTGTTTGAACCTGTGCTGCAGGCAAACTGCAAGATAGGTCACTTCCTGTAAAATTTAAATACACAGGAAGTCAAATACATGCAGCTTTATTTGCTTGAAAAATTATTGTTGATAGATGACAGTTTATGAATACCGAGCAGAAAAATCATAAGTATCCAAGAACATTTTACAAAGTCTGACATCATGGCTTTACATCATGAAAATATAACCCGAGAGTGATCAGATAAATTCTCTTCTTTGCTAAATACACCAGTACTGAACATTTAAAATAAAATCCATTGTACAGCATTCATATTGAGCATTTAAAAAATAAGCCATCTTCATATATTTTTTCATAAAATTTGTAAATTACTTGAAAAGAATCCATATATACTTGGAAATTGTTCTTTTACCAGAATTAACATGCATTTTAAAAAATTTTCAATCGAGTTACATACCTGAGATAACTATGTTGTTTTGTTTACCTTCCAATCAAATGAAAACTTATTTGGATATAAATTATTCTACACTTTTAAAAAAAAATTAACATTTTTAATTAGATTTTACTTTGAACCAGAGATTGACTAGCTTTAGGACTAGGTTGCACTTCACCAAGAAAAAGAATTGTATCAACCTCCATAATGACATGGTTAGAATAACGATATATCACTGTGTCTACAGAGATCAGTGTGGGAAAAGATGGTATTTCAATTTAATTTTTCTTCTGCTAACTGCCTATCCAGTTAATCTGCATATACTAAATCATGGATTATACAGAGTTATACATTTAGCTCATATGAATCTATTTACAAATTACCATAGTAACAATTCATGCTCTTTTTGAGAAAGAAGTTTGTGCTATTCTATCTTAGATGGGTCACTTAGGTGTATTGGATTGGAGGGCAAATGAAAGGTGGTAATGAAATGAAAGCTACTAGATTGCAGTCTGCTATATATAATATTTAGTTCGTTCATTGATTCATTTAACTTGTTTTAACTTTAATATATGAAATATGTGTGTATTTTAAGCTAATTTATAATCTTAACTGAAATTTTTGTCTCTTTCAAGGTAATAAATAATCTCTTTACATTTCAGTTTGATACATAATCTATGATCTGTTTGAATCTGTCACTATGTGTGATACACGATCTTAACTGAGTGAAATGTATTTATACTTCAAACTATCACTGTGTATAATACATGGTCTTTACTGAGTGAAATGTGTATATACTTCAAACTGTCACTGTATACAATACTATGGTCTTGAGTGAGGGAAATGTGTATATACTTCAAGATATCTCTGTTTGAGATATATTTTTAACTGAGTGAAATATGTACATACTTCAAGACATCACTGTTTGTGATTTGTGATACGTAATCTTAACTGAGTAAAATGTGTACGTACTTCATCCTATCACAGCCTATCACTGATCTTAACTGGGTGAAAGTTATACCTATCACTATATGATGCATAATCTTAACTGAGTGAAATGTAAACACACTTATCATGATAATTAAGTGAAATGTGCATGTGCTCATGTGGCTGCTTCAAGGTTTTAAAAAAATTTTTATATTTTGATGACAGCTACAAGAAATGGATCTCTATGACCAAGCATCTGACTCCAGAGATCGCTGCTGACCTGCAGCCTGCCTGTGGCTCTGTTTGCTCTATGGCCCAGTTTGTCTCCCTTCCCAGCACATCTCAGTCCAGGAAACGGGATGCGGAGATGGAGGCCATGGAAGTAGACACCTCGGCTAAAGTTTTGCAGCGTACGAAAAATAAAAACATGCTTGATAGCAAATTGCCCAAGATGAAAACAGTTAAAGGCACAAAGATCAGGTTCTCGAAAATACCCAAAGAAAAGTTTCCTGCAAGTGCATCTCCTGCAGAAATTACAAAGTTCAGTATGGATTCCTCATTCCAACTGGAAATGGTCGTCAGTGACAGGTACAAAGAAAACCCATCAGGGTTGTTGGGTGAAATACAGTTTGCTTTTCTCTGCTTCCTAATTGGTCACAACTATGATTCCTTTGAGCACTGGAAGGCGCTTGTACATCTTGTTTGCAGCAGTGATGAGGCTCTTCGGAAGTACCCATCCCTATTTCTTGATTTCATTGGTGTTTTGCATTTTCAAGTGCGGGAAATTCCAGCAGATTTCTTTGTAGACATAGTCAGTCAGAATAATTTCCTTACTGTGACATTGCAAGAATTCTTCTCCAATTTGGACTCGCAGGATGTCGATGCCAGCCTGAGATTGAAAGGCTTAAAATTCAGGCAGCACTTAACGGAAAAATTCAAGTGGGACTTTACTTCAGAGCCTGATGATTATGCTCCTGTCATAGTGGAAGGTGCAGATTGATTATCTCCCCCTCCATGGGTGATAAACGTAAATAGACATTGATATCTTCATTAAAAGATCTTATGATTTTGTTTATGACTGTTGAGACAGAATACTGAACTGTATAGATCATTCCAGCTCTGGAGGCCAATAGAACTTTCCTATACTCTCAGTTGTATACTCACTTTTAAAACACTGTTAATTTCAATATATCCTTTTAAGTAATTTTTGTAATAAATCTGTTTGTAACAATAATATATAATATACTGCAAGAATGAGAAATGTAATATGGAAATCCTTTGCATTGTTTGTTTAACTGTTTAACTTTTATAAAAATTAAAATTGATTTTATAAGTTCATTTAATCTTATTAATTTCTTTTTAAAAAATTTCTACAAACACTTTGCCCAAAGCAAATAGCTTGAATAAGACTGGCAAATGATATATGGCTTTATACCAGTAGTTCCAAAATATATTAACAGGAGTGAAGTATTTAGGTACCCATTGACACACCCTTACTCCCATAATTATAATGTGAATGGATGTCCAAGAAAATAGTAATCAGACCTAACAGCTGCACATAGCCTGGGCACATTGTCGTGTGTTTGTTAGCTGTCTTTGTATGCACTGGTGTAGTGCAGTGAAGGCTTCCAGGTGGGGCAGGCAGCAGCTGGGAGACAATTCATTGCATCATCATTGTGTCATAAAATTGTCATTGGCTATACACTATCCCAATCTTTTTGCTTGCTACCCCAAATTTGAGATCATACTTGCCTGGCAACCCAATGTTATCAGCTAAGAAGACAAAAAGTAAAAATGTCTAGTAACATGATGCGATCCAGCAAAAATCTTTCATAAACCAACTGTGGGTTGCAACCCTGGATTGTCAGTTTTACTTGCATTCACAATAATAAAAGTTTTGCAATCAAATAACTGTATTTTTGGTTGAAATAAATAGTAATATTTTTAACAGTCATGGGGAAAAAACTTTGTCCGTTTTACTTGAACTCACAATCATAAAAGTTTTGCAATCAAATAACTCTATTTTTGATTGAAATAAATAGTAATGTTTTTAACAGTCTTGGGAAAAATTTTATATGAAATTATTTGAAGCATTTGAAACCAACATGGCCAAATGTAATTTTTGCGGAGAGACATATTGTCTGCAAAAGATGGTGACATCAACACTCTTTACCATCATTTAGTCTCATTTCATAAACTAGATACTGATTTGACATGTTTCATGAACTATCAAGTACCCAAAATGTTTTGGTTCCTGCTAAATTGAAACTCACTAAACACGTTCTGCTGCAATTGACCATATTGTATTCATCATTCATGGCACCTGGCTTGATGTAGTTGTTTGCTTCAGTAAAATTAATGCACATTGAGTTTCAGTAGAAAATACTTTTAATTTAGCTGAATCACCAAAGTTTATTTTTGTATATTTAAAACTGATATAGATAAAGAACTTTCAGAACTCACAGTTGCCCCACAGCTACCAAAATGCAATTGGTACCCAGGTGCCATTTTCAAATATTTTGATACCCCTATATATTAATACAAATGTATTATCACACTAACTATTAACATCATTAATTATCATTTAATATTTCTTCTATTTTCCTATGGGTTGAACACAGTCAGATGCTAATAAACCATTATTGGTTCTTGACTTCACTTAACAATTAACAGTCTATTACCTGTGATACTATCCATAAACTGGCTCTCTTCTTTACCAAACTCTCTCTGGTAAACAGAATAATACAACCTTGGCTGATGACTTACAACAAATATCTCACCATTTCTTCTTGCCATATCTAACTGCTCATAAGCCCAGTTTCCAGTAAGCCAAATGTTATGTTTCATTTATCTGATCAGACACATTTATTTATCTGCCTTCAATTGATGATCTACTTATGTCCTACTGTATGCTCTGTTTCACACTTTTGAGTCTTTAGACACCTGATAAATCAATCAGTCATAATCCCACTCGGAATTACTTGTGGCTGTCCTAATACATGTATGTAAAACCATATAGGCAAATATGCATACAGCAATAATAATGAATAGGCAAAACAACAGCAGCCCAAATTTTAGCTACTAGTGCAAAGATTTAAGATAAAGTTCGATAGATAAAATTATGTTTTAGTCAGTCATAATTATACTAAATTTTCAAGCCTAAGTAGACTACTAAATTTTATTGTCTCATATTTCTCTCAACAGTAAAGTATTAATATTTTTTAATTTCTTGATATCTTTTATACATAGTGTCTGTTGATACCTGTCTTTATTAAAAATCTTGTAATGAGGGAGTAAAGCATAATAGGAGAAACTTGTAGATGAACAACAATCTGGCAGTGTCAAAATGACAAAATCTGTGAAGATGGCAAGTAAGTTTCAGCTACATGAGCTTGGTGGTGATGTTATATATAGATCTTGGGTGAAGTAGAGCACTCTGTTAGCAAGGGCATTACAAAGTCACAGTAGTTGATTAAACACAGGCCAGCTACTATTCAGGGCTGGATGAGATTTTAATGCTGGTGTACTTATTACAAAAGGTTAGTAGGGTGAACATAATGAAATGAATAAGTCAGCTGCATGCTCTTAAGTCAAAAAACTGAGTCACATTTAAAGGAGGCTGGCAACCTGTCATGCTGACAGTGCATGCTTGAATTTCATGGCCTGCAAAAGTAGTTCCTAAGAACCAGTTTTTCAAAGTAAGGACCTGTGCTCTGAGAAATCATCTTCTTCTTCACGATGACTTCTTTTCCCCACAGGAATTGCGTGGAAACTTTTCATCTTCTTGATGTTCTCAGTTTCTGTAGAGTTCCTGTGGGGCCTTCCTCCTTTCTCTGTTCTAGGAGGGTAGTAATGTTAAAAAAATTTTTAAAAATAAAAAAATAAAAATTAGAAGATATATGGAAGATATGGAATTAGTTTTCCACTTGCTTGTCATTGTTTACATTTTTCTTGCATGCTTTATTCTTGTGTCAGTTATTGTATGCATTGTTTTTCCTAGGAATTTTGTTAATAAATTTATAGAAATTATTATTATTTTATTTTATTTATTTATTTTTTATTTGAGGAATCTATTTGTAACTTCCTCTAAGTTTGTGGTTTTCTTTTTTTATTACTTATTGTGTAATGGTGTGTGTGTGGTGTGTTTAATTAATATTTATTTTTATATAAGGTGAAGTGTGTTTGTGTGTATGAGATATGTGATAATGGCTTGGTGTATATGATTTTGGTGATATTTATTTGGAAATCTGAGAAATCTGTCTAGCATGATGGAATAATATCAAATGATCCAAAGGCCAATGCTGCAAAAGTTTTGGAATTGGTCATCTGCAAACTAGAGTGCTACTTAAAGAATACTCAGGAATATGGAGTTATCAGACCTTGAACAAGTACACTGACATGTACTCGCAAAATCTGAATACTAGCTGAACATTGCTTACATTTCAATTCTATTAAGTGTTAGTAGTATCATTCATATAAGAAAATAATTTTAACAAGGGGGAGGTAACTGGCATAGAACTGCTTTTGTGACATACACATTGGGGCATTATAAAAGTAACTATGAAGAAAATCAACCTTTAAAATAGTTCAACCTATACAATTAGCTAATAATATTGGTGTTCAAGTTTCTTGCTCCTATATTACTATGATTTTTGACATTTTAAAGCTTTCCAGAGATCAGTCAGAGTTTTTACACTCTCAGCACAATTTGCTCAAAGCTAGTACAGAATAATGGAAAAGAGGTAACCAACGACAATTATTTATAGCAAATCTGGCAGAACTGTCTCCACTTGTATGTGACCTTTGTCAATAATTCATCCAACCCACAATAATATTTTACATTTTGATCAGTGACAGTTGATATTAAAGTATGTATCCTGTCAATAATTTCTGATTTTACTGACTCCCATATTTATGAAGTGTATACAAGAATTGGTTGTGTCTATGTATCTTAAGAAAAAATATTCCAGTTATTGCAATATTTTTCCTTGCATGATTTTTAACATTTAGTTACTTTGTTTGGTCCTAGAAATAAAATCAGATACTGCTTGGAGATAATCTTGATTTTTGTTGTCAAAGCATTTAGTAATTTTATTTGTGCATTACTGCACATTAATTTCTCTAAACCAGTCAAACACCTTCCCCAATAAAAATAGTTGGATAATGAGACCTCCTCAAACTGGTGCTTTATTATCTGGCTCTCATATTAACTCTCCACATTTCAGCAAAGGTCAGAGCAATTGGTTTTCAAGGTTTTTCCGTTGAAAGTAAGGTGAGATCCATGCAGGACATATGGCATTTATTATTGTAAACTGTAAATGTATTTGTAATAATAATTTATGTTTTTGTTTTGGCTTAGCTAATTATACATGTGGCAGAGAAAATTTGCCTATCCCTATTTCTAAACTTAACTGTCATATAGATTGTTAAATTATTATCGAAGTGAGCAGACCTTGGGCACTCCTTATGATGGTGGTATTTTTGAATGTGTCAGAGTTGGAGTAAACAGAATATGCTAGAAATTGCTGATGCAATGCAAACCAGTTCCAGCTGGATGAGAAGTTTTTATTATCCAATGGTTAAGATTTACGAGAATGAGACCAGCCAATGGGCTAAGATCAAAAGTTTACATGCTATAGAGAATTCTATTGTCTGATCATGAAAAGTGGCCATTAGTTTAAGGGGACAAAGCAGCCTTTTCTCGTGCTATTTGAATCTCCTAGTTTACTCATTATAAACTGCTATGACCATGGTAGATGCAGGAAGCATCTACATCAATGTGTAAGTGTAAAGAATACACTACACTCCATTGATGTATAGTGGCAAGGTATGCTGACTACATCGAGCAATTTCTGGAAATATCTACAGTTGTTCTGCTTGAGGGAGCTGGTACAGTGAATGAGTGCCAGTTTAGCTTCAAGAGAATAGCAGTGAATCAGTGTTTTACAACGTGAAGAGGGAAACACATGGAATTGACGTGGACAATATACTTGTGACTTTGATATGAAAAGCATACGAAAAAGACTAATGCAGCTTCATCTATTCAAGGTAATGTAGAAGCTATTATTGCTTATCTCTAATAACTCCATTTCTGTTCTCTCTTAAAAACCATCCTGTTATTTGTATTGTATTGACACTATTTGTTGAATTATATTTTAGCATATAAGACTGTATAGATACAAGAATTATTCAAACGTGGTTTCGTGGAAATTTGATGTCAGGTAATCTTTTTCATTGTATTTGTTATATGTATATTTGATTGTTGATTTAATAAATTTATTGTTAAATTTATGGACATTCTTACACACTTTGATAACCTTATGTTGGAGAAGAAAGTGGGTGGATAGGGACTCGGTAAATATAGATTAAATATGGATTTGTCTTCTCCTTTTGTAAGAAGTTTTTTCACCTACGGAAATATTGTGTAACGGTAAATGTTTGTCTTTAATGTTGAGGAAGAGAGAAAACGCTTACAGTGCCCGCATATCCGCCAAGTGAGAGAGATAAGTAGTGATTGCTGGAGAATTATTATTAACATAAATTAAGATACTCATCACTTGTAATTAATTATGGATGATCAATTTTTAAAAAATGTCATAACCATTAACCGCAAATCTTTTCTCAACCCCTCTTCCGATACTCGCAATTGCAGACAGGATATGCCAAATCTGTAACATAGTCATACACTCTTTCAGGAACTAAAAGGGGAATCACTCATTCGGAATCCTTAATCATATATCGCAACTTCTTACATGGTTCGAGATGCCATACCGATGTAAGAAATAAGAAGAAATAGACCTACGTCTCTGTAAGGACAAAGAGAATCATTGAGAAGTTTGATTGTTGGTGTCAAGAGTAGTGCATCTATCCGTATCGTCAGTAATCTTCTAAATAATAATAATAAGACTCTGCTAGGCTACGCAGATTTCATTGCGAGTAATCGCTGAATGAATATATGCTATCTGTAAACGTAGGTAAGTATTTTTTTTCGCTTGAAAATTCACTCGCCTGTTATAGTCACTCAAAAAACACACACAAATAAAATAAGAACTATGTTGGCAAATATTTACGGTTTCCAAAGTGTTATTTGAATTGTGTGTAAACTTGAAAATTACATAAGAATTTCAACTTTAGCGACAGTGTTTTTCGGTTACCCGGTAATCTAACTAGGCAACGCGATCAAAATAAATACATAGTATGCATTGTCAATTATTATCAAATCTTCTTTAAAAAAAAATGTCGCACATTGTTGTGTCTATGCAAGGCATTTCGGGAACTTCCAACGAGGGGAAGTGAGTTGATAGGCCTACAATTTTGTAATATTAATATAGTAAATAAATCAGCTAGGGCTACAAAATATAGCAAACATTCAGAAGTCTTTTTTTCATCATCATTATTATTTTATTGAATTTGTACATATTTTTTTTGTTTTCTGCCTGTAACTATTGTTTTGCTTTGTTGTTGAATATTTTGAAAATGCGTTATCTTTAAAAAAAAATAATTACATAAATAGCTAGATCTCTATATACTGAAAGATCAGTTTGCAGTAAGAAAGAAAAAAAGTAAATATATTTTTGCACTCTTTAGTTTACATTTATGCAGAATAAAGCATAATTATAGAACCAACCTTGAGATGATGTAGAAAAATAAATATATACATTGTGAAGGTAGTAAAGCTGAATTTCAACAGTCATTGAATTATGTCACTGTTATTTTAGAACTGTAATTGTAAACTGTAAGTGTAACCAGAGTCCTAAAATCTGGTCACAGATGAAGTTTCTTCAATGTTAACAATAAAAATTATTAAATTAAGCTGTTGTAACTAGAAAAGAAAAATTGGCAAATATGTTCTTGGATACATCAGACAGTCCATTTCCAGTCATTAAAAATAAACACTTGGCTACAGATATGGGCATATACATAGAGAAAATTCAGAAACCAATTGAGGATTCTTGTGCACATTGAGAACTGTATTTTGATGTGCATAAGTTGACATGACGGATACAGTATTGATGATATATTTGTCACCATATCATTTTTAACAATGGCATTGAATAATTACAGATTTCGCTTAAAGTTATAATTCTAGCAGACCCTTTGTATTTGAATTATAACTGAATGAATGAATATAGGAGGTTGTAATAGTAGATGACATGTTTCTCACTGTATCTTGTTAACAATGCAATGAATAATTAGATATCTCTTATTCTAGCAGACCCATTGTATTTGAATTATAACTATATATGAATGAATATAGGAGGTTATAATACTAATAGTTGATGACATGTTTCTCACTGTATCTTGTTAACAATGCAATGAATAACTAGATTTCTCTTATTCTAGCAGACCCATTGTATTTAGATTAGAATTATACAAATATAATTCAATTGTTGATAGATTGTTTGTCACTGTTTGGGTGTATCTTTGTTAAAAATGGAATGAATAATTAAAGATTTCTCTTATAATTCTAGCAGATCCATTTACAGGAATATTGTGACGCTTACGCCACCTAGTTAATGATTATGATTATTATTATTTAACTAATCATCCATAACCAATTACATGTGATGAGAATCTTAATTTATAATTGTCACAAAACGGGATGGCTCGTTACAAGCCGACCCGAGCTGAAGTTAGAGGTGCAAGGGGTGAAGTCTATTTTTAGCCTGCTCCGGTGCACCTCCAAGAAAAGCCTGTGACGTGTGCCAGTACTACGTCGCGTCAAGTTGTTACATAGACACACATGACATACACCATTGATGTTTGGGTGGGGCCCAGTTTATTAGTGTCATGCCAAGGAACGTTTTATTGGCGGTGTGTGTTGTGAGTGTGTATCATAAATGTGAATAAATGGACGAACAGACGAACGGTGCAAAACAATAGTACAAATTCTTTCGTCCCTCTCAAAAACTATGAATAACAAGAGAGTTGAAAGATGTTTAAATCAGGTTATTTATTCCCGATTTAAAAAGGGGCACTACTCTTTCGCACAGTGATTAATCATTCATTCAACTTTCCAATGTCATACACTCTTTGGGAAATAAGGGGAGATGAAAATGATGAAATTCAAAATATAAAATAAAGATTAATTACACAATTCTTATGCGGCAAATGGGGCCGCTTTAACAATAGTTGACATGTAAAATAAGCATTACTTTTAACATTAGAGTTCTTATTTTGCAAACGATATAATAGTGTTCATTTTCTTAGAGTTCTAGAGTTAAGTATGTGCGCGTTAGCCGTGCGAATTATTACTCACTATTAATGTCAGAGTTCCAAGGAGATGACGTAAACTCACACGTCACTTATAAGCGGCACTTCAAAGTGAAGAATCACGACGCAATTGAGGCGTCGCATTACAGGTGAAGATTCTGCAGAATCTAGGCACCCTTTCAGATTATCACTGGGGAGAAATCTGAAATTTAGCTGACTGTTGTCAGCCTCGATAATTATCGTTGTACCGGTTGTCGTGGAAACGGACACCCCAACGACGTTTAGCATTATCGGGTGGAGTCGTCCAGTGGGATGTGTCGTCGCATTACATTGAGTGTAGAACTCCGGATGTCAGAGACGATCACGGTGCTAGCCTTCTCAATAGCGGGATAGACTGCCAAACGAACTCAGACAGGGGGAAGAACAAATTTGGTCCCTCGTGTCGTTAACTGCATACAACCAGCGTCGCATACATCGGGTTTTTTCTTGGCAGTGAACTTTCCACTTTGCCAAAAATTATACTGAGTAATTTTGCCTCGTTACTCAATATATGGCATCAGACGGATGGAAAACGGATGGAAAGAGATTATTGCAGCTTTCCTTTATGAAATCTCTGTACATGAGATAATTCATACGTGAAGTTAGACTGGCTTCAGACGAATCGACGTTTTCAACATTGAGAATAAAGTCTTCATTTTGCCTCTTATATAGCTTTACTGAAGGTCTCCAGAACTTTCCAGAAGCTATGCCGTGTGACATGATTTTTGCCTTGGATATATAGTGGTAATCGTGATGCACGCTTTTCTGTGGTCAATTCTAATGCGCACTGGTCATTTCTCTCGTCAACAACATGTGACTGTAGTGCGCAGTTGTCCCAATTTATTTAATATACATATTCTTCATAAACTAATATATATATTCAATATGATAATTGACACACACTGCGTCACGAACGTCTGTCTACTAAAGAGATCTTAGGTGACCGTTACTGGAAGTTACATGCTACATACGAAAAATAACAAAACTCGGATTACTTCAATTAGTTTTGTTAGCGGTTTTTTAAAATGAAATAAAATATAATTTCGGTCCCTCATTTCCTGTGACAACCCCCTTCTTAAAATTGATTGGAGCTCACAGAGTGGAAATCAAATAGGAACAAAAAAAATTTTATTTCACACGATAGTCCCCACAGGAATTATATGCGCATCTGTGGAGAGACTATCCTCTCTCTTGTTTATATCGCGGTTATGGCATGCCGGGATAATGCATCGGCACCCGAATTTTCTCGGCCCGCGATGTGTTCGACAACGAAGCTATACTCCTGTAGCAGGAGTGTCCATCTAGTTAGCCTAGCGTTATCGTACATGCTAGTGCGCAGATATGTCAGCGGCTTATGATCGCACTGCAGGATGAATGGTTTAGAGTACAGATAAGCACTAAATTTCTTGAGTGCCCATACGATTGCTAAGCACTCTTTTTCAATCGTAGAGTACCGTGTCTCACGATCTAACAGTTTCTTAGAAGCGTATGCTACCGGTAGGTATTCGTCATCTGTCTCTTGGAGAAGTATGGCACCGAGGCCTTCGTCTGATGCGTCAGTCCTGACAATAAATCTCTTGTCAAAGTCTGGTAACTGTAGGACGGGTTTACTGGTCAAGATGTCCTTCACTTTTTCGAGGGCGGTGCTACACTCTGCCGTCCATCGTATTTTCGTGGGTTGTTTGTTTCCAGTTAAGTCCGTCAGTGGTTTAAGAAGCGTACTGAAGTTTGGGACAAATTTTCGGTAGTACCCCACTAGCCCCAAAACTGCCCTGACCTGTTTCTTTGTAGTCGGTAAGGTCATGTCACGAATGGCTGCAGTTAAGTCTAGATTAGGGCCTATTTGTCCGTCACTTATGATATGGCCAAGAAATTCAATCTCTCGAAAGCCCGCGCGTACTTTGGTGGGTTTCACGGTCAATTTATGGCGCTCGAGAATATCAAGTAGACCACCCACTGAGGATAAATGTTGGTCCCATGTTCCTGTTGCTACCAGTATGTCATCAAAGAAATTCAATGCGTCAACGCTCTCTAACGGTAATTTTCGCATGAAGCGCGCGAATGTTGCGGGTGCGTTCGCTAGTCCGAACGGTAGTCGGCAAAACTGAAATAAGCCTAGCGGGGTTGGAAAGGCTGTTTTTGGTCTGTCGTCAATAGCAACTGACAGTTGCCAGTACCCTTTGCACATGTCAAACTTCGAAAAGTAATGTGCCTTGGTTAGTTTTGCGAATAATTCGTCCTGATTTGGAATAGGTTCCGCATCGAATTCAGTTATCTCATTTAACTGTCTGTAGTCCACACAAAAACGAAGCGTACCGTCTTTCTTTTTAACTAAGACGACCGGTGATGAATATGGGGAGATTGACTGTTCAATCACGCCCTGTTTTTGCATTTCACGCACCTGTTCTGCTATGTACTTTGTGCTCTCATATTTCTGTGGGTACTGTTTTAAGCGTATCGGTTTGTCACTTAAAAGTTTGATGCGGTGTTCAACCAAATCTGAGTGGCCCGGTTGGTCGGTGAATATGCGCGCGTGTCTGTGTAAGAGCTTTGACATTGCGTCGCGCTGTTCGACAGTTAAGTTCGAGTCAATCTCGACTTGATCGACTGTAACTGCGGAGTTAGGCTGGGTTTCGGCGGACATCATGTCTGTACTGAAATTGGAGTCTTCCAATTGTATCAGTGCGACATTCACGTTTTGTATCTGTTCGTCGCTGCGTTCATAGTAACGCTTGAGCATATTTATGTGATAGGTTTTCTGCTTATTTCCTATCTGTATGCTGTAGTCGTTCTGCTTCACACGCTTAATAACGCGATAGGGTCCACGCCAGTGCATTTGCATGCGGTTGTAATGCGTGGGCCGCAAGAGTAACACGAGCTGACCTGGTTCGAGGTCACGTTTCACAGCCGTACGGTCAAAATTTCGCTTGTATCGGGGTTGTTTTTCGCGAATGTTTTCCTGTGCTAAGTGACATGTCTCGGTCAGACGTTGACGTAGTTCGGCTACGTACGTGTGAACATCTTTACCATCGGTCACAGTGTCTCCCTTGACCCATGTTTCTTTTATTAGCTTAAGGGGACCACGAGGTTGTCTGCCGTATAGTAGTTGGAACGGTGAATAGCCCGTACTCTCTTGTGGGAGTTCGCGATACGCGAAGAGTAATGGTGCTAGAAAACGCGGCCACTGGTCGGGTTGTTCCGAGGCCATTTTAATTAACATTTTCTTTATTGTACCGTTGAAACGTTCAACGGCACCATTAGACTGAGCGTGATATGGTGATGAGAACAACTGTTTACACGCCAGTAGACGCATTGTTTCAGCCATCATTGCTGAGGTGAATTGAGTGCCCTGGTCACTCAATATTTCTCGAGGTACGCCCGTGCGAGAAAATACGTCTATTAAAGCGTCTGCGACTTCGATCGCTGTGATGCCCTTTAATGCGACTGCTTCTGGATATCGTGTTGCAAAATCCACGATTGTTAGGATATAGCGATATCCTCCTTCGGCCGCGGGAATGATTGGGCCAATAATGTCTACTGCGACTTTTAGGAATGGTTCCTCTACTGTTGGTACTATCTCGAGGGGAACTCGACTGACACGCCCTCGGTCGATATGTTGTTGACACTGCGTACATGTACGAACGTACGAGCGAACATCCCTACTCAGGCCTGGCAAAAAAAAGTCCTCGCGAATCCGTTGTTCAGTGCGACGTGCGCCCTGATGTCCGGACATGATTGAGTCGTGTGCAAAGCTAAGAATCAGCTGTCTGAGTGGTGTAGGGGTAAATAAACACGTGGTGCTTCTAGTATCATTTTCCTTAAAGTCGGTGCGCCGAAACGCTAGTCCGTCCTTCAGGAAATACGTCATGGTTGCGTACTTGCTGGACGTAATAGTGTTTTTCCGTGCCAGCTTTAGCATCGAGGACAAGCTTTTGTCCTCCTGCTGCAGGTGACTGAGTTGACTTGGGATCAACTGCGGGAATGTGTTCTCGACTATCTTTAGAGCTGGGGGTCCTTGTTTACTACGTTCCCGTTGTGCTCTAGTGGTTACGGGGAGAACAGGATAGATGCCCTCAGTGTGTGTGTCACACTGCCCGGGCGATAGTATGAATCCGAACTGCATGTCTCTTATTACTGCGGCGGTGACTGTACCGGAAAATACGGATGACGTAACATGTACAGTGGCTCTTGGACATGTACTAAGGTGTCCCATAACACATCGAATGCGGACACTACCTCTTAGATACTGTTCAGGGCGTACAAGTTTAGCATTTATGCAGCTTATGGACGCGCCTGTATCGACCAGTATTTTGACTCTTTTTCCGTTTACTGTAGCCTGTTGGGTCTTTAGAGTTGCACCTGTTTCAGTGCATACCTTTACATCACGTGGACTGGGACAGTTCTGAGAACTATGCCCCTTCCCTTTGCAAGTGTAACATGTCATAGGTGGGGAGTCACGTGTGTGACGTCGTACGTCTTGTGACTTAGTATATGTCCGCTGTACCGGTTCGGGTTTTTCCGATTTCGTCATTGGTCGGTTCGGTTTCGGTGTATACTTCTGCCGATTTGTAGGAGGAGGGCGTGGTGCGCTCCTCGTAATTACCGGATCAGGGTAATCATTATACGTGTCTGCTAACCTCAACATATCACTGAAGTTAGCCGGGGGGTTTCGCTGCAAATATGTCGTCATTGCAGGCGGAGCAATATGGAGAAATTGATCTCTTAATATCAAATCAAATAGGCCCTCATATGTCTTCCGGATGTCTGTCAAATCAATCCATCTATCAAGATAATGGCGTAACCGGGTACCGAAGGCTTGCATGGTGTCATTTGCTTTAGGTATGGCTCTCCTAAACATTTTTCGAAAGCCTTCTGCTGTACATTGAAAAGTACGCATCAAACCCGTTTTGAGATCTGCATAAGTAATAGCGGGATCGCGCGTTAGATCAGTAAATGCGCGCGAGCTTTCACCTTGAAGTATTTGACCGAGTTGTTGTTTCTTTTCAATGTCAGTGTAATTAAAGTTGGCAATGAAACTGTCAAAGCGTGTCAAAAACTCGTCAATCGTCTCGACTTCAGGGTTAAAGAAAGCTAGCCGTGTACGGGGTTTATTTAACTCGGCCTGTTGCTTAGCAGTCCCATCTAACAACTTCTCTCTAGCTGTTACCTCTTGCTTAGCTAATTCAAGCTGTTCCTGATGTGCTCTAGCTTTTAACTTAAGCTTTTTCTCTTCTACTTCCTGCCTTTTATCTTCTAAATCCCTAGCAGACTGAATCTTTAATAACTCTATTTCTCTCATATCTTGGATTTCTTTCTCTTTAAAATCTCTCGCCTCTTTCGCTCTTTTTTCCTCTAGCTCATTTTTTCTATCCTCTAGTTCTCTAGCCTCTTTTGCTCTTTTTTCCTCTAGCTCTCTCAGGTTTTGCATCTCTAGCTGTTTAGCTAACTCTCTCTTATCTTCTAGCTCTCTCAAAGTTCGCATCTCTAAATCCTTAGCTACCTGTCTCTTTTCTTCTAGCTCTATAGCTTCTTTCGATCTTTTTTCTTCTAGCTCTCTCAGAGTTTGCATCTCTAGCTGTTTAGCTAACTCTCTCTTATCTTCTAGCTCTCTCAAAGTTCGCATCTCTAAATCCTTAGCTACCTGTCTCTTTTCTTCTAGCTCTATAGCCTCTTTCGCCTCATTTTCTTTCGCAACATACCATTTAGCTATCTCCTCATCCACGTATTTCTTTAACTCGGCTTTCTCATACCCGAATTCTCTACCCATAGCCATGAGTTCTTTCTTTATGTTTACTAGCTCGGCCATTTTTAAAATTGCTAGTTATCACGAGTATGGATAAAGTGACTTAGAATATTCGCGGGATTTTGACCTCTGTAGGTCACAAGTGGTGCAATGGTGTGCGTATGAACACCAGCCACCACGTGATTAGGATTATTACAAACACGAGTAAAAGAAATCCTAATCGGAAATTTGCAAAGTTAGCAAAATTAGCAAAACAACAGTTGCTAATGTAGCGTACAAAATATCGATCTATGTACGTCTAAACACGAGTCGGTACGCGTTAACGATAATAGCGTAAAGATAATAAAACTTATTTCAACACAATAATAAGTCTTATCAAAATCCAGTTCACCTAAGTCTCAATAGCAAAGCCCTAACATGCAATAAACAATGCATAATGGTGATGAGATAGAAAAGCAGGAAAGAGATGACACTTTCTTACAACAACACAATTTACCTTGTCAGATCACGGTCAGTGGTCACCAGATGTCACCAAAACGGGTAGGCTCGTTACAAGCCGACCCCGAGCTGAAGTTAGAGATGCAAGGGGTGAAGTCTATTTTTGGCCTGCTCCGGTGCACCTCCAAGAAAAGCCCATGTGACGTGTGCCAGTACTACGTCGCGTCAAGTTGTTACATAGACACACATGACATACACCATTGATGTTTGGGTGGGGCCTAGTTTATTAGTGTCATGCCAAGGAACGTTTTATTGGCGGTGTGTGTTGTGAGTGTGTATCATAAATGTGAATAAATGGACGAACAGACGAACGGTGCAAAACAATAGTACAAATTCTTTCGTCCCTCTCAAAAACTATGAATAACAAGAGAGTTGAAAGATGTTTAAATCAGGTTATTTATTCCCGATTTAAAAAGGGGCACTACTCTTTCGCACAGTGATTAATCATTCATTCAACTTTCCAATGTCATACACTCTTTGGGAAATAAGGGGAGATGAAAATGATGAAATTCAAAATATAAAATAAAGATTAATTACACAATTCTTATGCGGCAAATGGGGCCGCTTTAACAATAGTTGACATGTAAAATAAGCATTACTTTTAACATTAGAGTTCTTATTTTGCAAACGATATAATAGTGTTCATTTTCTTAGAGTTCTAGAGTTAAGTATGTGCGCGTTAGCCGTGCGAATTATTACTCACTATTAATGTCAGAGTTCCAAGGAGATGACGTAAACTCACACGTCACTTATAAGCGGCACTTCAAAGTGAAGAATCACGACGCAATTGAGGCGTCGCATTACAGGTGAAGATTCTGCAGAATCTAGGCACCCTTTCAGATTATCACTGGGGAGAAATCTGAAATTTAGCTGACTGTTGTCAGCCTCGATAATTATCGTTGTACCGGTTGTCGTGGAAACGGACACCCCAACGACGTTTAGCATTATCGGGTGGAGTCGTCCAGTGGGATGTGTCGTCGCATTACATTGAGTGTAGAACTCCGGATGTCAGAGACGATCACGGTGCTAGCCTTCTCAATAGCGGGATAGACTGCCAAACGAACTCAGACAGGGGGAAGAACAAATTTGGTCCCTCGTGTCGTTAACTGCATACAACCAGCGTCGCATACATCGGGTTTTTTCTTGGCAGTGAACTTTCCACTTTGCCAAAAATTATACTGAGTAATTTTGCCTCGTTACTCAATATATGGCATCAGACGGATGGAAAACGGATGGAAAGAGATTATTGCAGCTTTCCTTTATGAAATCTCTGTACATGAGATAATTCATACGTGAAGTTAGACTGGCTTCAGACGAATCGACGTTTTCAACATTGAGAATAAAGTCTTCATTTTGCCTCTTATATAGCTTTACTGAAGGTCTCCAGAACTTTCCAGAAGCTATGCCGTGTGACATGATTTTTGCCTTGGATATATAGTGGTAATCGTGATGCACGCTTTTCTGTGGTCAATTCTAATGCGCACTGGTCATTTCTCTCGTCAACAACATGTGACTGTAGTGCGCAGTTGTCCCAATTTATTTAATATACATATTCTTCATAAACTAATATATATATTCAATATGATAATTGACACACACTGCGTCACGAACGTCTGTCTACTAAAGAGATCTTAGGTGACCGTTACTGGAAGTTACATGCTACATACGAAAAATAACAAAACTCGGATTACTTCAATTAGTTTTGTTAGCGGTTTTTTAAAATGAAATAAAATATAATTTCGGTCCCTCATTTCCTGTGACAATAATAATCCAGCAGACACCACTCGTCTCTCTCACTTGGCAGATGTTCTGGCGCTATAAACATTTTCTCTCCTCCACAACACACATTTATCATCACACAATATTTCTGTAGGTGGAAAATTTCTTACTAAAGGAGAAGACAAATTAATCTTTAAGTTTAATCTATATTTAGTGAGCCCCCACTTTCTTCTCCAACATAAGGTTATTAATATGTGTAAGGTGAATAAATTTAACACAATAAATTTATTGAATCAACAGTCAAATATGCATATAAGTTATAACAAATACAATGAAAAAGATTAGTTGATATCAGTATTTCCATGAAACCATGTTCGAATAATTTTAATATTATTATATTAAAGTCTTATGTCCTAAAACACAATTCAATAATTTAGTGTCAAAACAAATCACAGGATGGTTTTTATCAGAGAACAGAAATGGAGTTATTAGAGATAAGTGATAATAGTTTGTACATGATCTGATTTAAGTACTGTCTTTCATATGCTTTTTATAACAAAGCCACATGTTTATTGTTCACAACACTACTGTCAATTCCACGTGATTTCCTCCTTATGTGGTAGAAAACTGATTTGCTGCTGTTCTCTCGAAGCTAACCTGGGCACTCATTTGCCATATAAGCTCCCTCAATGCTTCCATTTAAAACAGGGGTGTCAAACTCAATCGCACAGGGGGCCAAAATTCAAATCAGACTTAAGATTGTGGGCCAAACTGGATAAACATTTATTGAGCAGTGGAAAACTAAACAAGTTTGTCCCAAGGCAGGTTCATGTTGGTCACACTTTGACATATGTTGTCAAAAATGTCTTTTCCTGTTGTTGTCCCATGCCTGGATTTCATGTCCAGTATTTTTGCCTAAAATTCTCTCTCAGGCTGGATATAATTGTATGCCGGGCTGGATGTAGCCTGCGGGCCTTGAGTTTGACACCTGTGATTTAAAATGTGAAATGTTAACACAATAACAGAATATTTCTAAAAACATATAAAAAAGTGTTTCTAAATCTAACGTTCCATCTCATTTTCACCATTAGCCAATTAGCTTATCAATGGTGCTAAACATCTAATTAGCTGATGGTGAAAACTAGACCAAAAATTTGCAAAGCCATTGAAGAGACCCAAGTGGGTATATAAGCTCAATTGATGACAGGGAGAAATCTCTGCACACTACTAAATTTACACAGATGTTAACTTAACAGACTAATCAGAATTGGTATTCCCTTTGAAACTTCACATGACATAACTGGATGTCAGCCTGTTATTTTGACCTCTCAGAATTGGCATCCTCCCTCTGATACTTCATGTGGCTGGATGCTAACCTGTTACTTTATTCTATCCTGCATGCATTTTAAAAGAAACAGTCCCCTGTCATTCAGCCCAGTAATTTATAATCCTGCAGGCTACACATTTAAGAACGTAATAGTGCAGACCAATGTGGTTAATGGTTGTCTTGGCAGACTAAAATTTTATATTGCTAAATTAGTCTTCACTAATATTAAATGGGGACGATGAATCATGAACTCTATATGCACATGCAATTTTACTCCATCACAGTGTCTAATTTTGTCTCAAATTCATTTGTAATTGAACTCATTTATCAGTGCTGTCCCACAATTATTAATTTTTAGTGCATTCTCACATTCCTAATTGTTAGTACCTAGTGTTTTTTTACAGTCATAAGTACTTAATTTTATTCTCACATTCATTAGTATTTAATGCTTTCTCCCATTTATTAGTACTTTTAATGCCTTCTTATGTTCATTAGCATTTAATGCCTTCTCACATTCATTAGTATTTAATGCCTTCTCACATTCATTAGTTTTTAATGCCTTCTCACTTTCATTAGTATTTAATGCCTTCTCATGTTCATTAGCATTTAATGCCTTCTCACATTCATTAGTATTTAATGCCTTCTCACATTCATTAGTTTTTAATGCCTTCTCACTTTCATTAATATTTTGCATCTACTCAATGCTTGTACATTCATTAGTAATTTATGCTTTTTCACCTTTAAAGGCATTTAGGACCTTTTCACATTCATTTAGTAGCCTAATTATGACTTTTTTGCATTCATTACTATTAATGGCTTCTGATATTTATTAATCTCTTGTCACACTCAGTAATTGTTAGGGCTTTTTCACATCCATCGTGTTCAGGGCCCTTTACACATTTATTTATATAGGGCATTCTCACACTCACTAGTAATAGTATATGAGACATTCTCTCATTCATTAGAATTTAATACTTTCTCACAATCATTAATACTTCATTGTTTTCTCCATTAGTACATCTGCCTTCTTATTTTCATTTTACTTGTGGTATCATAAAGTAAGCAAGCAGTATATGTGAATACAACAATATGCATATATTAACAATTATGCAATACTTTCTTATATGTTACTAGGTTATTTGAAATGTTCTTTTCTCACACAAGCCTAATTTTCATTATTTCACCAGTGATATTTTATCACAATCAGTATTTTATTTATAAATTAATTCTTAGTGTTGTGTGCATGTTTGTTTGTTTGTGTGTTTGTGCGTGTGTAGAAAACAAATGCATATTAATCAGTTTTTAGGAAATTCCATGTTCAGAGCTCATGTAAAGAAACAAAAAATGTAATTTTTTTTTTTAATATAGATAGAATATTCAATCATATATATGTACATGACTTTTGTTTTATATAATATATATATATACATAATGGGTAATTACATGCTTGTTTGGTTTTTTTTTTTTGTTTCCCTTTCAGATATTATAAGAATTGGTTGGATAAAATTAGAAATGTGCTCATTTCGATTACTGCCTTCTGCCACACTCATACTCATAGAAAGTGGTTGAATAAATTTTTTTGAATCCAATGAAATACGCTATTTTTGAACGGATGAAGACAAAAAACTTTTACATTGCCATTGGATTTTTAGTGGTAACCAGTGCATCACTATGGTTACTGAACAATCCTTCGCCAACATTTCAGAATATTGTGACCAAGACACAGAAGGGAATTAAGAATTTGCCCAGCAACATGCAGATCCAGGTAATTGAATTTATTTCAAGAAATAATCTTTGTATGGTTGTTTCATGTGGGTTAGGTATAGGAGTATTTATTTATTAGATTTTGATAATTCTCTCAATCACTTAATCTAAATTACTGATCACCTAATTTGCCTACCCTGAACTCAAGGCAGTAGTAATGTAAGTTTTCGCAACTAAACAGCATGCTATTGATAACACAGCTCAAGCTTCAAATAAAATATATATATTTGACCCTTTTGAGTAACTTTCATACAGCAGCACATGTATGATACTCACCTTATAATTCTGTTACTTTGCACCAGGTGTTAAATTCAGTTTCATTTTATTCGGCTAACTTGCTGTCATGCTACCTGCTCTTCATTTATTCAAATAGCATTTAAAAGGACATAATAAAAGTGTATCAATTTACTGAATATATTTATCAGATAATCATTACATGAATTTTGGCCTGGTGATTTTTCCATAAATGTTACAAGATTTTTGTGAAAGTGATATTTTCTAAACATTGGTGGATTAAAGAGTTCTTATTTTATGATCTATTTAATCCACCTGTCGACGGAGCCTTCGTCCTTTGCAGTCAGAAGACTAAGTCAAGCCCTAGAAATCAATAATTCACTAATTATCTTCCGTTTCCAAGTGTTACTCGTCCAGAGCAAAATATCCTCCTGCAATTAATAATAATGCTAGGTTCTTGGAAATTCACTCTCGCCCCACACACGTCTTCCATTTCCAGCTTAAGAGGATTTTTCCTAAAGTATGCCTGACTGGCTTTAATTTTTATAAGTTATAAGCTGCCCCCACCTGCATACTTCCTTTTAATTAATTAGTCAAAAGTAGAAAAGTGAAAATTAATAAATTTTATTAAATGTAACATATAATGTACACAATCAATAAATTTATATACATGAATTTTACATAAAGATATCACAAGGCAAAATAAAATTAAGTGTAACAATTATATACATATCTCTTTCTTCTGGACTATTACAGTCAGAAAATTGTATAACTGAGAAATACTTAAAGTTATGAGAAAGATAGAAGCAAGGTAGACTTAAGCATATTGTTAGTAGAGAGTTGAAACAAGTGCTGATTATTTTGGTTTGAAGCACTTGAAGAATAATCAGCTTTAAAAAGAAATCAATACAGCATGAAAATTCTGAACTTTGTAATAATATTTTGTTTGAAAAAAGTAATATTTTCTTTTAAAAAGTACATGAAAATGTTGCTATATACTGTCTGACTTTTTTTCTTAGGGTGGCAGTGAACTAACAGTCAATCCAACATACCTCTCCCGGCTCGGATTGAACAAAAAACATCTACCAGAAGAAACGAATGATAGATCTAGTGATTATGTTGTTGCTAGTGGTGCTGAGCCAAACAAGATGGAAGATGCCATTGTATTCATGAGCTCAGTTGATCGTTTTTTGCCAGGACACCAGTTAATCATGTTTGATTTGGGGTTGTCAGAATCAGAGGGAATTCTTGTAAGTAGATGCTGATGTTTTGAAAGAATTGTAATATTGTTTTGTTTTTTAAATGGAAATGTGTCAGCTATGATCTGATCATATTTGATTTGGGGTTGTCAGAATTGATGTTGCTAGGGGAGGGAGGGAATTCTTTTAAGTAGATTCTGGTAGGTGTGGAAAGAAATTTGATACTAATAAAATGTTTCCACTTTTAAAAGATAAAATATGAATGTTAAGAAAGTGCAGAATAAAAGTGTGTTTAAAAACTAAACTGTTTACATTTATACAATTGATTCATTATTTTTAAAGGAATGCACACAAAAGTCTTTATTAACATGGTGCAGATATAAATGGTGTTTTACCTAGCATTAAATCTCATGCACTCTGCAATCTAGGAAGAAGCAACAGTCAAAACAGGGTTTGATTCTGTTATAATTAAAAGACTTGACTTTTCAGTAAAAAACACTAGAAATGTTTTAGTCTGTGTAGTGTCTTTCTCATTTCTGCTCTATGGGGCACTAGAAATGTAGTCTAATTAATGTTTTTCTCATTTCTGTTCTATGGGACACTAGAAATGTTGTAGTCTAATTAGTGTCTTTCTCATTTCTGCTCTATGGGGCACTAATAGACATACCATGTAGGTTTCTTTTGTCTTCATCTGAGCACTGATCCACATTGGTTCCTTTCTCTTTTTCCTCTACAGTGCAATGGACATTTCTAGCTTCACATAGGTTTCTTTTCTTGGCCCTTGAAGCTCTACTGGGAATTAATGTTTCGCTGATGCCCCAAGTTGTCTTATCAGTGTTGTTGAATACTGACATTGGAAATTGTTGACTTATAGCAGTATTCAGTTGTATGAATTTAGTTTTGATAACCAAGTAATGAGGCTAGATGTAGAGACAAACTGCACAGCAATTGACATTTCATCTTTGTGACTTGCAAACCACACAGCAATTGACATTCCATCTTCATGACTTGCAAATCACACAGCAATTGACATCCCATCTTCATGAATTACAAATCACACAGCAATTGACATTCCATCTTCATGACTTGCAAATCACACAGCAATTGACATTCCATCTTCATGAATTACAAATCACACAACAATTGACATTCCACCTCCACAACTTACATACACAACAATTGACATTCCACCTTCACAGCTTACACACTACACAACAATTGACATTCCACCTCCACAACTTACATACACAACAATTGACATTCCACCTTCACAACTTACACACTACACAACACTTGACATTCCACCTTCACAACTTACACACTACACAACAATTGACATTCCATCTTCACAACTTACACACTACACAACACTTGACATTCCACCTTCACAACTTACACACTACACAGCAATTGACATTCCACCTCCACAACTTACACACTACACAAAAATATACACACCACTTCCACGACTTACAAATTATACAACAATTTACATTCTACTTCCTGATTTACATACTACACAGCAGTTTACATTCTACCTCCATGACTTACAAACTAGTTACACTGTAAAGCTGAAATTAAGGTGAACTAGCTACTTGCCCTTTCCAAAATGTTAAATAATTCATTTATAGTTGTGTCATTTTGCTTATTTAACAGAAATAGCACTATTTCTTCATTCTAAAAAAAAATATTCAGTCATATTTAAAAAATAATATAATGAAAAGCATAAAGATAGCAATCATTTTTGACATGGTTTGTATTGCAGCTCAATAAATATTGCAACTCGTCTTGGAACTGTCACGTTCACAAAATGGATTTTCAGAAACTCCCATCGCATATTGCTGATCTGTCAATCAAAAGCTACCGACCTATTTGTATACAGGTGAGGCACACAAATCTGTTTATTATAACATTATAAGATAAACATACTTCTTACAAGGTTTCTTACAAGGTAAGAATCAGATTTGACTGATCATTATTTTAGCATTTCAGCTTCAAATAATAAAACATCATCATACAATAAATTTGCTTTGCTTGTTTATCATGTGAGTAGACTTGATAGTATACTGTACTGTTAACCAGTTATATGAACTTTTTTGGTTAAGGATCATTCATACA
This sequence comes from Sinotaia quadrata, assembly GCA_028829895.1. NCBI lineage: Eukaryota > Metazoa > Mollusca > Gastropoda > Architaenioglossa > Viviparidae > Sinotaia > Sinotaia quadrata. The sequence continues at coordinate 80,985,588 of CM054179.1, read as the reverse complement.
CTCTATGTGATATGTGGGCTTTAAAAAAGTAGAGCTGTCCACACTCCACTAATAATTTCAGTTAAAACATATGTATAAATAGATTGAAGTATTTTTAGATTATTCATATGAGTACTTTTATTTTATTTCATATCTATAACACTGGCATGTTGTGATACTATAATATTTAGTAGAGGCTGAATTAGCTTGTACCAAGGATCTTTAAAAGGTTGCAGTTGGACATAAAAGGCTGCAATCATACAAATTTTGTCCTTCATATAGCAAAATAAAACTTGAATACCAATTATTCCTTTAGTAACATGTTGGATTGTGCTTCTGTGACTTTTAAATTTCATTGACTATAAAAAGATATTGTACAACAGGATTGTATTTACATTGGTTTCACAGCTGTAATCTTCATCAAACTTAATTTCTGCAAATTTTTTATTTCAAATGTTGATTTGCTGTGCAGGACTTGCTGAACACTTATAGCACAGTTATCTGGGCTGATTCTGCTGAGTACTTTAAGTCTGGCAACCTGACAGGCCCTCTTGAGCAGGCCAAAGCTGTGGGGCTAGTGGCTTGGACAATAGAGGATCCAACATCAGCTATTACTCATCCAAAGATGTTTCAGTTTTTCAAGGCTGAACAGAAGTGGTACTACTTCCATCGTGCTGTTGAGTCTTCACATCTGATTGTTGTTTACACGCCCACTGTGGAAGAAAAGGTATAATTTATCTCCCTTTAGAAGACAATTATATTTTTATTCTTTGTCAGATTTGATTTTGATTCTGTACTTTCCCCGCTGGGTGAATAAAGGGAAGTAATTTCAGTACCCTGTTATTAATATAATTTATTGTTCTGCTGGAATGTATGTCTTTAATAGCGATATTTCCCTGTCCATAAGATGAGATTATGTATGTGCATAATGTCGCACTTTTTCATTTCAGGTACTGCTACTGTTATTTGATACCCAAGTAGGAAAAATCCATGAATTTGACAAACTCTATAAAAACAAAATAAAAAAGAAGTGTTCCTGGTTTAATTAGACTTTACCTTTCGTGGATAATAACTAGAATGATTGTTGACTTTTGTTATCCTTAATGATTTGAATATCTGAATAAGATGGGCTTTGACATGCTTATGGGTGAGAATTAGTTTGATAATGATATTTAATGAAAAAGATTGATTTTGAGATATTGTTGCTAAAATTGGCTTTGATAATTTTATTGATTATATATTCATTGACATTTTGTTACTAAATTGACATTTCTGTGATAATATACATTTTGACATCTTGTTGCTAAATTGGGTTTTGACTTTTCAATAATAATATACTTATTGACATCTTGTGGCCAAATTGGGTTTTGACATTTCATTGATAATGTATATTTTGACATCTTGTTTGCTAAATTGACATTTCATTTATAATATATATTTTGACATCTCGTTGCTAAATGGGATTTTGACATTTCCTAGATAAGATGGATTTTGCTAAATGTCAACTTTTTATTTAGATTATGCTGCCCTGGGTGAAATGTGCATTGATGGAAGAGTGTATCAACCCTACAGGTGCCCAAGACTATGGCTGCAATTTTCTACGCAAGCCACTTTTTCTGTACTCTGGTTGCCATCATTATGATATGTCTGCCCTCAACATCATTCTCGGTCAGCTGTTCGATTTTGATGAACGACCTTACGCATCCAAAGAAGTAATATTTGGCAACTTGAATGAGGATCGAATTGCGGCAAAAAATAGTAGTGATCCATTGCTCAAATCTCGTTTAAAAGTGAAAGAGTATTTGAATGGAAAGGCTGACAAGGTTTAAAATGAAGCCTGTATGTGCCAGTGTTTTGTGTGTTACAATACTCATCAAACTAACCAGTGATGATGTTAAAGTGCAATCATATACAGTGTATTCATTAGTGCTGTTTTGAAATTGTAGTGTGAGCAGATAATATGTGTGTGCTATGTTATGATAAAATTTTGATATACAACAAAAGAAAAATGAAAGAAAGAAAAGAAGAGACCAGTGATTTGAAATTTTTTATACCTTGGGAAGATGTTTCAGTGCATGTGTGTAAATATGAGTGAGGGAAGAAAGTAGGCAAGTGATTGTTCATGTATTTGTACTTGTCTAACATGACAAGTGTGTGCATATACAACATTCGTATAAAAGAAAAGATGTGTGTAGGCAAGAAGGTGTTCACACTTCACTTATTTATGTACAACATTATTTGTACACATGTATGTGTAACTGTTAAGAGAAGACACAGTGAAACCTGTGAATTTGATATTGTACATGAATATATGTCTGTAAAGAGAAGTAAGTATAAATAAGCTAGAACAGCGTGTTTTTATGTCTGTAAAGAGAAGTAAGTATAAATAAGCTAGAACAGCGTGTTTTTATGTCTGTAAAGAGAAGTAAGTATAAATAAGCTAGAACAGCGTGTCTGTAAAGAGAACAAAGTATAAGTAGGCTAGAACAGCGTGTCTGTAAAGAGAACAAAGTATAAGTAGGCTAGAACAGCGTGTCTGTAAAGAGAAGGAGGTATAAGTAGGCTAGAACAGCGTATCTGTAAAGAGAACAAAGTATAAGTAGGCTAAAACAGCGTGTCTGTATGTCTGTAATGGGAAGACAGTAGATATATATATGCTAGAACAGTGAATATTTTTAACTGGCAGTAGCAGTGTTTGAATGTGTGTAATGGGAAGCCAGTAGATATATATATGCTAGAACAGTGAATGTTTTTAACTGGCAGTAGCAGTGTTTGAATGTGTGTAATGGGAAGCCAGTAGATATATATATATATGCTAGAACAGTGAATGTTTTTAACTGGCAGTAGCAGTGTTTGAATGTGTGTAATGGGAAGACAGTAGATATATATGTGCTAGAACAGTGAATGTTTTTAACTGGCAGTAGCAGTGTTTGAATGTGTGTCCAAGAATGGAAGCTAATTGTGGCGCTATAATATGTTCTGCCTCTATTAAGATTATTATTTTAAATACCTTATCATTTAATAATGCATAATCACTTATCAGTGGTTAAATCTTAATTTAGGATTTGTTTCCAATATGAATTCCACATTCATACACCACTATAAGTAACATACTATAGACACATAATTTATCTGTTCGCAAGTGGAACTTCTTACTTAAGAAATAATGTAATTTATTAACTTACTAACATTCATCCAATCATTGACTTGTCGCGCCCCCATTCACCCACTGTTCCAGACACGTATCAATTAACATACTTAAGAAAAGATTAACAAAAATAAAAATTTATTATAAAAATAACCTTATCATAAATAGATACAACTAAGTTTTGAAACAGTCACATATATATACTACTATATAGATGTTCAAGTTTATCTCATACAAAATCGATATTAACAATGACTACTTCGAGGGAACAATCTCTAATCAAGGTTTAGAATTCTTTTCATAGAGCTGGAAAAGAGAAAGATAAGAGATAAATGACTGAGTTCATGACCTGTTCTGTTGGGCCACCATATGCTGCATCGTAGAGAAACGTGCATTATGGCGTACGGACAATTCATAAATCGATAAGACACCAGTTTGTTTTCACTCTTGTATGCAGTCGTGTTGAGTACTCTTGAACTGGCTGGGATTAAAAGCAATGATGTGTCTGCGTCTTTGTTCTCACCACCATTGATATTAACAAGGACAATTCATACATCGATTATAACCACCCTTCATCAGTAAGTTGCGCTTACAACTATATATTTAACTCCTGAGTTGGAAATCATCCCCTTCCGAGTCGGACTTAGCTCGCGAAGAAGCGTGAAAAAAATAAATGGTTATCTACACCTCTTAATGCAAGAGTGACTTCTAAACGTCACACTAATATAGCCTGAAGCAGTGAGAAGAGGTTATTTTTCATCTAAAGAAAACCAGCACTCATTACAAATCAGAGATTATATAACACTTGTCATACCGTGACTTTATCTGATTCTCTTTAACACTAGTTTCACTTCTAATTGCCTGGTTCAACCATTTTTAACTACACTCAGTCTTAACTTTGAAGGGGAAACAATGAGGGTGGGAATGTGTTCATAAAAATGTCAACTAATGGTAAATTTCATAAAATACACAAATAACCCTCCCCCCAAAACAAACAGTAGCTACACTTAGAAATTTGCTGTACAAGTGATAATTTCACAAAGATTAGAAATTGTTTGTTTTAATTGCTATTTTTTTAACCACCTTTCCATTTGTCATGAAAATGTTTAGTTTTGATAAATTGCTGGTGTGAATGATGTTTAACTTGCTCTTGCACTCCCTGAGAACCATGCATCTTGCTTTTGAAATGTTCTCTCCATTCTTATTGAATCGTTTAGCTTCCACTTACACTAATATAACCCATAGGAAATTATGCATCTTGCTTATAAAATGTTCAATCCATTCATAGTGAATTTTCCATAAAATGTCTCTGTTAACATTTAATATCATGTCTAAGTGGTAATAGATCATCATCATCTTCCATTTAATTTTAATTTAATGATGATGTCCTGAACCATGGCCCCATTCAGACTGTTCAGAAGAAAAGATTTTATTGTTATCTTAATATTTTTATTTAATTACATGATAGGGAGGAAGTGATATTCTGTAATTTTTTTCCAAGTGTACTAATTTAACAGCTGCATTATTTTGTTTTAATTCAGTTACATTTTATGGGAAATGTTTGCAATTTGTTATTTACAGAAGTTTTGAGATTTTATTGTCATAATTTCATTTTATTTGTTACTGTAGACTTTTGCTTCACTTCTGATAATGTGAAAAAGCTGTTGAAAGTTGATTTGTTTGTCATCCCCTGAAACTTTTATTTGAAAGAAATAATACTGAAAGTACTTTGTAGCACAAATTTATTGATCATATCTGCAAAGAAATTACAAGCTGATTTAATGAGATATTAAATTACTTTTAAATGACATAACTTTGAACAGACTATTTACTAAGCATACCTGTGAAAACCTTAAAATGCTGAAAGGTGAATGAAAACTAGAGCCACTCTTTTTCTAAGGTAGATTACTCTTGATTTTAGAGGTCAACTTCACGTTTTAATCTAAAATTGCTTATTGAAGTAAATCACTTAGTGAGTTAAAGTTTTTTTTTTTTTAATCATAACAAGATTGTAAATTAAGTATTAAGTATATACTCAGTAATGCAACAGGTAATTTTGTGGCTTGAAAATATTCTTTCATTAGCACATTACTGTCTAAATTTTTCACATGCCTATAGTAACAGCATAATAAAATCTTTAAGTTTAAATATATAATTGTCAGAAGATGAAATGTGATTTCTTTCTAGCTATTATGAAAGGAGGAAGAAGCCAGTTGTATAAATCCCCAAAGTTGATTAATTTTAATTAGGTCAATGACTTAGACCTTGGACATTTTAAGAATACTTTTCTTTTTTCAAAGTTTTCTTAGCAAGTTATAAGATTTAAAAAAATAAAATCTAGTCTTTCAGTCAGTATGTTTTTTTTTTTTTTTTTTTAAAATGGAAGTGCTGCTTATACAGAAAGATGTTTGCTGTATTCATAGTCCTGTTAATTGCTAAAATTTTAATATGGGTTGGTGAAAATTGTGCTGTTATGAAAAAGGTTGACAGTAATATCAGAAATAGGAACTTACTAACTTCTTTCCTCATTAGCCTCTGGCTTAGGTATACTTTTAAAAAAATCAGTCATTTTATGCAATTCTTATGTTTCAGTAAACACATTTCTTTCATTTTATTCAGTGTAGCAGAAAAAGCATTTGCTTCAGTACCAATGTATATATATATATTGGAACATCTGTATTGATAAATTTCTGACAGCTTACAAGACATGTTTCCAGTGTCAAATGTCTTTTAAGCCAAATAAATCAAAAGATCTGTTATCTCTGTCACCAACAAATTCTTATTTCTATACTATTATTACTCTGTTATGACCTGTATCACGTTTTCAGACAAATATGCTGGATCCCTGCGTTATGACTGTTAGCCATCCATTCATGCATGTAAAGTCATTCATCCATGTGTCATTAATTAGCTGGTCTGTATGTGAGGTTTCATTGGCATGTGACCACATGGCCTATGGAAGGCCAGTGATATTGTGAAATTATGCCTGAAATTCGGTTGTTTTGCAGGGATTCACTAAATAATCTTGATGAGTCACAACGATTATTTTCTCTAATGTTAATGTCTGAATGTGATGCAATTTCTTTTTCATTATTCACTTTAAAAAAAATACTTTTATCAAAATGACTGGTCTTATTCATTAAGGTTAATTTAACCATTCATTACTAGATTTAAGAATTATGAAATTAAATCCCATTATATGTTTTTCATGATTTTAGTGAAGGTTGATTGGTAAAGATCAAGTTTAAAGAAAGATTGCTCAACTGACAAAAAGTCCTGTTGGAAGTGAGATTGCTCAGATTTGCTTGGTTCACCTACTTACATTCCATTCTGAATTTATCAAATAGTATTGATAATACCAAAAAACCCACTGATATATATATATCTCTTGGACCTCAGCAGGAAAGAGGTTTATTTAATAATAGGTTAATTTTACAGATTTACTTTTATTCACCTGGATTTTGACAATCACCTAATACTTAAGAGACTAACATGAGGTTATTAGACACCTTAATACTTTTTGGACAGGCAACACCTTAGTCTTTAGATGGACAAATTAATCTCTAGTATTACCTGTGTAAAAGATGGACAAGCATAGATGAATTTGTTGCAACCTATTTTGTGTGCATGTTTGCGTTTCTTGCCCTCTAACCTAATTGCTGTATAGAGCACCCCTATATACGATTTTAAAATATTTCTGTTACTACAAAAATGGCAGAGAACTAAATTATAAATTATCTTTATTCCTTTATTAAACAATATATGAAAATAAAGAACAGAAAAATGCATTTAAAACTTGTTAAATGCTGATATAAATTGTGAAATGTAGGTGGAAATTGAGATGTAGAGTTTTGTTAGGGGAGGAGGGGAGATTAAGCTGTAAGGGGCCCATGTTGGGCATCATTAGTTCTAGTTCTTACAATTTATTCTAATCCCAAATTGTCACACTCTCTTCAGTCTTGTCCACTTAAGACCATAAGTCTTAAATATACAAAGACAATCACATTTAATTAATTAGTGGCTGAAATTGTTATTTTTAATGTCTGTTTTGATGACTGATAATCAATATTCTTGTCACCTACCTGTCACTTTGCTGACATTATTATCAGAAATTTTTTCTGTTAATGTACAACATTACTATTTTAATTTCCTGATTGTAGTTCATGCTGATCTTTTTTAACAGAGATATAAAAAATTAATATTCTATAGTTATTTACTGGCCTAACAAACTATTGTCAAAGAGTATGATCGAACAGTTTCTGGATGTATGTGTGTAAACTGATTTGCTGGTATGTATTGTGAAACTGAGAAAGTGTAGACTAAGATTAGTGACAAAATAAAAAATTGTCACAGGTTATTTCATTGAAATAATGTGAACATACATGTACAGTTGGGTCTCAGGTTACAGAGTTCTGTTCTTAAGGATGCTCAAAACCAATTTGGTTCATAAGTCAGAATTTTGCGTAAATGTTAAAATAATCACAAAAAAATAGTAACTTTTATTTTACAAAAAAAATTGCCTCAAGTTCATTCATAACAACACTAGTAAAATAGAGTAAACTGCAAAGTATAAACAATTCAAATTGTTTAGACAATAGAACGAGTTGTGAAATATTTCCAAGCCTCAGCAACAGTGGTGACTGGCATGTCTGCTCTTTATCCACATCTGAACTAGTTCACCATTCATATGGTGTAATAATAAATTAATAATGTAGTTGCTACATTTACATGTACAGCGGTCTTAGGAACTCTTTCATATTGGTGAGTTACCATAAGTCGAGACTACTGTAACCCGAGACTCTAGTATAAATTATATATATATAGAGAGAGAGAGAGAGAGAGTATATTTAGATTTGAAAATTTTTGCCAGATTAATTCTATACTCTGATTAAATTATTTTTTTTCATTGTTGCACTTGATGGACTGTATTTAAATGTAAAATACACGTCTGAGAGTCTCCCTTGGTATGAAGAAAACTCTGAATTAAATTCTGGGAATTAAGACTGATATAAAACAGGAAATAAGCCAACCTAAGATTGTCTTACTTGAAACTTGTGTCAGTAAATAGCACATTTGAATGTAGAAAAATATCTAATACTGTAATAGGAAAGATATACTTAAAATCATGACAGATCAGATTATTTTTCACAGATTTTATTCGTAAAATTGTAAAAAAAACCCGCTAAAGCAAAAAATTACAATGTGTGTTTAAAAAAGGAAAAATGTGCTTTGTTTCCGCTAATTATTCTAATTTTTATTTTGTATTAAAATGGTTAAATACCTTTCTCATTAAATAAAATGAAAAGTTTCTTTAAGATGCTGCTTCATTTATTGTGTGAGCCCCTTTGATTTATGGTTTTATGTTGACACAAATCATGCAGGGGATGCACAAAAGTCTTTGATTTAATTTTGATAGCAACATATATTTACTCCCAGGCAATACCACTGTCCATTATTAACAACAAATTATATCATTCCCCTCAGAGATCAGCCCTTGACCCTTAGGAGCATCTATGTAACCTCTCATGTGGAACATGATCCTAGTCTGATTGTCTTTTTTTTTTGAGTATGGATCTTGGTGTAAACAGTCCTGACTAGTATACTTAATTGTAATCAGTCCAATTTGAATATGGATCTCTGTAATCAGCTCTGTCCATCTGGTGTATTTTTATACTAAGTCTGCCCAACTTTTTTAGTTTGCATTGTGGAGAACCAAATAAATAAAAAAACCAAATGAGATTTCCACAACAGCAAATTAATCACACAATTGAATGATTTCCTATAGCAGTAGCAAATGAACCATGCAGGTGATTGATATTCCTTTCAAGTTCACACAAATCAGAATGTTAAAATATTCCATTAACAAACGGCAATACCAACAAACATTACCTTCAAATACAGCTACTGTGGACTGGCTGACCTCACAAAAAACTGCCAGTGTGCAAATCAAGTCACTTCCAGGCAGCTCTCTCTGATGTTCATGCAGACCAAAATGCTACCATTTTTTTTTAATGTTTGTATACAAACATGCAATGGTGTACCATACAAATGTAGTAGCCATTACTGACATGACATGTCTAAAACTGCCAAGTGGCCAACAAAAGCAGCCAATGAAACATTTGTGAAAAAATCCCACTGGGGAGATTTGACCTTTGTCTTTTCTTTCTACAACTATTTAAATTTACTGTCTTGTTGCATCTGATTAAATATAAGATGGGTGGTTGTAATTTATAAATAAAACAAACTAATTATTTTCTTTTTATTTATGTTATTGTCCTATATGGGCTCATTGGCATTTGTACTTCTAGCACTTAATTAAAATCTCTTGTTAAACAAACTAACTTTTACAAAATTATGAAAGTGAAATGATCTAATACACAAAATGATTTTTTTTACTATTAGATGGACAATGCTTATGTATTAAGGGCCCTTTGCACTGCACTGTAAGTAGTCACCCATGCTGCATATGCACTGGAAAGGATTTACAATTCAATTCCTAATTCAGTATTGTATATGTTAACATGGTAATATATATATATATATATATATATTATTTTTTTTTTTTTTTTGGGGGGGGGGGGAATCCCTGAAGAATTTAATTTAACTTAAATTTGGAAAAAGTATTGAAGATGTGAAAAAATTAATATGAAGGAAAGCAACATTCTTTGACAACATTATGAAAAAAACATTTGCAAACCTGACAAATATTTAATTTGGAAGCACATGGCAAATAAGAGTTATAACAAATTGTAAAAAGAATACAGATTAACTTCATAAAAAATCCATAGCTGGTGTCAAGAAAGTACTTGTACATAACAATTTTAAACATCTCATCTCTATTTACATACTTGCATTTTTTTGCACACACACACACACTGTACATTTGTCTTCCACACATAAACACATCATCATACTTTTAGTAATTACCTGTTCACCGCCCAAAAAAGACATTTCTTTATTACAATATTTACATTATTATACAGCATAACAGAATGTATAATTTTCAAGCATTTAGATTACAGACCTTAGCTTTAACAAAATTAGTACCATCTAACAATAATACCCAATTTAGTGCTGTATTTATTCGCAACCATCATATCAATTCTTATACTGGCAAACAGAATGTTTCTTTTATTATTACAACATAATGAAATTGTAATTGAACAAGAATGTTTTAATACAATAACATTTAGTCTGAGTCCTGTCTACTCCTGTGTATATTTAGAACAAGCCACAACTGATGAAATTGGTATTGAACAAGAATGTTTTAATACAATAACATTGAGTCCTGTCTACTCCTGTGTATATTTAGAACAAGCCACAACTGATGAAACTGGTACTGAACAAGAATGTTTTAATACAATAACATTTAGTCTGAGTCCTGTCTACTCCTGTGTATATTTAGAACAAGCCACAAC